>OZ007600.1:250989000-251505835 GCA_963931845.1 Maratus michaelseni | reverse complement strand
AAAAACCTTCTAATATTAAAAAGTGAAATAATTAAGTCAGTATAACCAAAAATCGAGTTTCTAGTCTATTTCTCATGGGCTAAAAAACACGGCTTTATGGAGCCTGATCCTTTACACTATTGTCACAACCCATTAGAAAATATATTAATATATAGATAATAATACACTAACAATCCCGGATATACTTACATTCCACAAATATATTTCTCACCACAAAAGTTACAGAGAAGACTTCGTAGTATTAAATAATTTTACTTTGCAGGTAACATCACTTCATTATAAGAAATTTCATGCTCATGAAATCCTGTGTTGTGTATGAGAAGACGACACAGAGGAGTAAAAATCAGAAAACTACTTGTCTTGCGTTCGATCGCGCAACTAGTCCTATTTTAATAAACTACTAACCTACCAGTATTTCTTAATAGTAATTTTTTGCTCTATGTAATTGCCTAAATCCTATGATTAAAAAATTCTAATAGGCATTTGAATTTTTTTTTAAAAACGCTAAGTTGACAACACTGATCAGCACAGTCTCGAACTTTTTTATCTTACTAATACATTTTTATCTTTTTAAAATTTTTCTCTATATTTTCTCTATATTTAAAAATTTTCTCTATATAATATATTGATTAGAGTAATTAAACTAGACTGAATTAGACCATAGTACAATAGACCCAGAGCTGCCAAGTTTTACACTTCTTATATTCGTTTTTTTCAAATTTTCCTGCGATTATTTAGAATGGAAAAAATTACTTTTACTATTCACAAAAAGTTTTACAAAAAAAAGTAAACTTAGAAGCTACACAGGCATTTTATTAAACAAATTTCTGCTTCAAAGGATGTGTATCTGATTTAAAAAACGGAAGGCTGGCAGCTACGCTTATTGCATTCTGCTGTTGCATTTTCATAAATAAATCATTGTAACAGATGTGTCAAGCTCTCACTAATCTTCCGTAATATGTGGGTTATTTTAACTCAGGATTAATACGTTTCGCACCAGAATTTTTTTTAAAAGAAATGAAATATATTCCATGTAGAAAACTGAACTTAACAAAATAAAGATTCATCTAAGAATTTTTCGGGTTCGAAACGTTGTTAAACTGGTCAAATTAATCCCCATATTACGGAAGATTAGTGAGCGCTTGGCACCTCTGTTTTAATAAACAGAAAAGAATATTTATTTATACACTACATAAACAAAAATTAAAATTTCAATTGTTTCTCAAAATAAATGAAATTTTTATTACAGTAAAGCCTCCATAGCGGACACTCACGGAATGGAGGACACCTCTTTAGAGAATACCTTTTTCAACCTGCAACACATACTTCATATTTTGTATTTTTGTGCCTATTTAAAGCAGACACCTCCGATAATATTGGACAAATCCGCGGTCCCGAGGTTACGCTGAGAGGATTTACTGTATATATTTCTCAATGTAATCCTATTTTATTCTACAGTTTATTAAACTTCTAAGTTGTTTATATAAACTACAAATCGTGAAAGTTGTATACACCTAATTCTGTTTTCGCACGAACACATGTTTAACCTTTTATAGACATTGAATACTGCTATGTTTATAGCAACTTTTGCCTTGTTTAATCGTAAAAATTTTCGAATAGAAAGAGAGAAAATTTACTCTTACAAAAAGTGTATTCAATGACTTTAAATCTATGTCCATCAACCTTTAACCCTTTAAATGTCGCGTAATTTTCGGAAAATTTGTTCAAATATCGTCGATTTTTTTTTATTGTCCCATTTATTATTCTAAAATTTAGAGTTAATTCGTAAAAATAAACAGTGTAATTTTTTTTTATTATTATTTAAAGTTTTCAAGATGGATAAACTTTTTAAAAGCCACAATTTTACTTACCTTATTTTTTGTACATAAGCAACAAGCTACTTTCTCCTTAATTTCACCTCATCCAAAACTTTCATCAATAAAGGCAATGTTGTCAGTAGGCTTTTTTAAAAAGTCAGATTTTTGTCTGCTACCACTTGTTTGAATTAGAAATATTCGATTTAATTAATAACATGTTAAATAATGCGAGAATAATTTATCATACAATCTGAATTTGAAAGAAATAGCATACAATCTCGTGAGGGTCAAGGGTGCAATTTTTTTATTATACAAATGATTGTCTGTGAAGGTATCGGTAACGACGATTAAGAGGTTAAAACTATGATCGTGTGATTTTTGAATTAGGTGCATCAGAGCATTTTAGAAAATGCGTCAAAATGTACTTGGAATATGGTAATTTTTATATTAAACGCAACGAGGAGATATTAAACGCAATCTAAAGTATTATAAAAATATATAAATTCAATTCATTTGTAAAAAATATCTGTAACCAGGATGCGTACATATATTAGAATTTACAAGTCGTATGCGACGATTAACAATTTTCATCTGATTTAATCGCTGAATTTGTTATAATTTTCTGCGATTAAATAAGGCGCAGAATAATTTTTCGAAAATTTTTACACATTTGTAAGGAAAAATTATATAAACTTCAAACTGAAAATTTTGAAATTTTCTAAAAATGGATAGCCAAATTTTAACGCGTTGACGGACAGTAGGAAATAGTGAAGTTGAAATTGAAACTATATGTTTTTGTAATTTTTAGAATATTAGAAGTATAATTTTACTCTTTCTGCTTAAATAAACTTTAATTTGATTCATTCAACACCTTTAATTAGGTTGCACTACTCCTCACAACCACGTCAGGGTGGCTAATGGTCAGGGAAAAATACAGTAAAAAAAAGTCATAAACACCAGTACATTCTTATAGAAAAATATTACTTTGATTATTCGATCAATGAATTTTTCTATAAGAATATACTGGTAAAGATATATTTTTTTACTGTATGTTTCCCTGATCACTAGCCACTCTGCACGTGCATACTGAAGCTGCAACCTAAAAAATTGTCTCCAAAACATGACACTGGGCCTTCTACTTGTACGCCGGTAAAATGCACATTTGTGCTGCTATAGCTGTAGTGTCTAAAAACGACCGTTTCGTTTTGGACGGCTATAGCCGTCATGCCACATTGTGAACTTCGGCTTTGACTGCTATAGCCGCAAGAGTCCGTCAACGTGTTAACATCGAAGTTTTGAATTAAATTTGGAATGTCTGCGATTCATTCATTAGTAGTTGAATCTGAAACGGCTGCGCTTTCACCACTCGGACAATGATTTGTTAAACCATGTCTTTTTTGTTTTTCTAGCCCTCCCAAGAAGTCGAAATATTTTCGATTCATTAGCCACCCTGCCCCTGCACGTGCATACTGAAGCTGCAACTCGTATAACAGATGAAAAAACGAACTTCAACCTAAAAAATTGTCTCCAAAACATGACACTGGGCTCTACTTGTACGCCGGTAAATGCACATGTGTGCTGCTATAGCCGTAGTGTCTAAAACGACCGTTTCGTTCTGGGCGGCTATAGCCGTCATGCCACATCGTGAACTTCGCTTTGACCGCTATAGCCGCAAGTGTCCGTCAACGTGTTAAATTATGACTAATGAATAAAAGTGTGAATATGAATATGGAAATAATAAAAAAATAAACCAAGGGTTGGAAAGTCTGCTATTTCTCATTTTTTTGAAAATTCAGATTGCTTAACCCTTTAACGTGCGGTGCCCACAAAAAAGGACTCCTAATTTTAATTCCAAAACTGAGAATTAAATTTTCCCTTTTGTGAAGTACCAGAAATAAGCAAGTTTATATTTAATAATGAATTCGTTTGTAATTTCTGGTATCAGTCCATTTTTCATCATTTTACAAACAGACTTACTCCGCGCTGGAAAGGGTTAATTGCAACCACACTTCTTAAATAAAAAATATTCCATCTTTCTAATAACCTATTAAAAAAAAAAAAAAAAAAAAAAAACTTTTTTAGCCTCTCTATTGGCTTTTATTGATAAAGTTTAATATTTTGTAACTTTTGAACTAAATGTATGGTCTCTCTAAAAAGTCTTTTTTTTTGTTTTTTTCAGATGGGATCGACCCCCGGTTGGTTTCGCGTGCCATCTTCATGGATCTAATGGAAAGTTTTTAACTTTTTTTTAAAACTTTTTTTCTTCTTTATTGTTAAACTTCTATTCCTTTATTATATTTTTTTATATTTTTTATTTAATTTTTAACATTTTATATTTCTTACGTCTCCCTGTTTGCCTCGAAAGTCGCTTACTGTAGCATGGAAGTTCAGTTAGTACGCAACTAGGTATTCATTCTGCTAATTACATTGTTCCATTGTTTCATTGCTCCATTACGTTCGAAAAAGGTGAATATTTCTGTTTGAAAAAGGTGGTTGCAATCAACCAATCTGAATAGAAAAAATTACGCTTCCCTACCCCTAGAATACCATGAAACGACTCATCGGTTAAAATAAATTTGATGAATAACTTGAAACTTGTAAAGAGGATATATTGCAAAGTCGATTAAGGGGATTATCTGTTTTTGTTCATTTGAGGTAAACTATAAAAAGCAGGAAATCTCATTTTTTCGAAAGATTAATAGGAATGTATTTGGATTTTTCAAATTTGATAACTAACGTAATAATTTTTTTTTTTAACAGACGTAATGTATTTCACCAAAAACTTCATAATTACATCCCAGCAAAGAGGAAATTGCTTGCCAGCATCAAGATAGGTGCTGGCAATGATGGAGAAGTGCTGGCTAATGATCTACCACTGCTGGACAGCTTCAGTCTACTTTGCTGTTGGAAATCATCATATCTCATGCGTTGGCCCGCCATACGATGGAAGTGCAAGAACTTTTGCAGTATTATTGCTGGGAACCCTTTACGCTAGGTGGCGTTGACATCGAAGACTTTGAGTATTTCGGAATTCATCGTTTGGCAACAATCTGGCTATTTGGAATTTCATTCTGGAATTTTTATTCTTTTATTAGCGACCATTACGAACATCGTGATTGTGATCAAGAACAATAACAAATATTAACAATGAATGACAAAGAAAAGTAAGTATATAAAATTTTATAAATCTTAACGTGAACATTTTGTAATTTCGCTATTGCAATATTTTATTTTACATTTCTTTTGCACTTCGAAACATGATATCCAAAATATTTTCAGATTAATTTTAACTGGTATGTATTTTCATAGCAAAGTAAAAGCTGATTGATATAACATCAACTACTTAATTATAACGCCGTTAGATTACGGCGTCTTTTGCTAAGAAACACGACATAATAGTTTCTATTTTAATATTTGCATAATAGTAAACTATCAAATATTTATCGAAGAATAAATTTAATGGTAAAATTAATATTTGATTTTACTTTTCAATCATTTTGATTTTGCTTATTATAAAATATTGTATTATTGTTATCTTGGCAAATTTATTTCATTTTATTTTTCTTTATAAAATTTCTATGTATTAATGTAACGATTTCTGTCAGAAATGAAACATTTTAACTCTTTTAAAATCTTAATTTTAAGTGTCTTAAGGATCGGTCACAATGCTATTTTCTTATTACTGTATATTGTAAGAGGTCATATAGAAACGTTATAGTTTGTACTTTTGACTAAAAAAGTTTTCTCCGAAGCCAACATCTTTTGAAAAAAAGTATAAATTAATCATAAAACAGAATTGAAGCACACTTTTGAAGTAGATGGATGGGTTACTGAGATTTCTCACTCTTCTTGTGTTTACCATATAATTTTAGAAATCCCATAGAATTCATCCTATATTATCAATTATTTTTCATATTTATATAAATAAGTTTTATGCTTAAAATTAAAGTTACAATTTTTTTTTTCAAAAATATTTAAATATTCACAAAAAACATTGTTAATTTATCCTAGATTGATCCCTAGTATGCAACTGTTTGTACATTGTATAATCATATATCAAATAAATGCAATGAACTGTGTGAAAAGTATTATAAAAACAGGAATACTGTGCTTGCATAACTTTTTATGATGTTAAATATATGTTTGGCAGTCTTTATGTATATATGTTTGCTGATAAGAATAAAATATTTTTAAAAAAGGAAAATAAGTTTTAAATAGGAAAAAAAGAAAAGTTATTTTCTTGTGTTGTTATACCAATGTGATATGATGAATATTCTCCATGCACTGGGTAATGGCCCGAGTATGATGTGTCGGATACCCGATGTAGCCGTCATACCCCAATGGTTGATGGCGGCTTTACAAAAACCGCTGGGGGGATGTCTGCTCATAATGAAACAGGGTTGTACGGATCAAGGAATTTTCTTTATAGAAAAGGAAATCTGGTTAAACTCACGAAGCTTCGCCTTCTTTTAAGGAGAGATTTTTTGTAAGAAATACTGGTGCCGAAGAATTTCCTGTTCGCAAAATTCCAGGAGGTGTACGAAACCCTGTAAAAAAGCTGACTGATGGTTTACCACTGTATAAACATTGCAGGATAAGTGATGGTGGTGGATTAAAAGTGCTGTCCCAGCAAAGGAATAGCAGTAGGATAGGTGCTAGCACTGCAGGAAAAGTGCTGGATTGAAGTAATGTGAAGGCATACCAATACTGGCCTGCTGCTGGCCATCACTGATGGGCCAGCTGCATTCCGCGCGGACACTTTTCGACAGGTTTAAGTAATGGCACCATTGCACTTTATCGCTGATGGCAGTGCTGGCTGCCATCTGTTTTCCAGCTGATGGCCCACCATTTTTCTCTTTGCTGGGATGGGTTCTATAACAAATCAATTCTATATCAAAACCTTTATTGGCGAACTTTTGGTTACTTCAGATTAATGAGAAGCAGGAGTTGGTTGCATTCTTATTTTTTCGATCGTTAATCACGGTGCGTACAAATCTATCAGACGTTTGAACCTTCTTTGTATCATAATTTAATCGCCAAAAAATATTCGAAATTCTGTGGAGAGGACATGGTGATCGCAAATGCGCTATTTTAATATATATACTATTAATATTCTAACTAGTAGGGGCAGACTGCTCTGAAACTTCAAGAAGTGTATGCACATTGAATAGGACTTTAAGTTAACTAGTCATTTGATTCTCAAAATGTATTAAATTTATAAACATCAGGGTCACTATGACAGATATATGTGTTTCGCTCTCGACAAAATAATTTAAAAAAAAGAAAAGAAAGAAAAATGGGTACTTCTCCATTATCCCATCGACCAATTTTCATAACACAAAACTATCGCCAAACTATAGAATTTAACGCCAAAAATGCGGTCCCAGTCACTTGACGTCAGAAGCATTACACGTGTTTGTTGTGTCCTCAAGTGGCTTTTAATTCGACATTTACGTGTATTTTTCATTATGTTTTACTGATTTATTAGTTATTTCGTTAATTAAAATAACAATTGCGTCCTTAAACGGCGGTGCCATGATATTAAAAGAGAAAAAGCATTGGAAAATGTTGCGATGCATAGTTACGTGCAACATATCAGTTTCAACTGACGTCACAAACATCTAATCACCAGCAGAGAGGAATAATTAAGAAAAATAATGTAAATAAAAAAATATCCAAGATTTTTTTTTCTGTTTTCATTACTATATTGTATTTATTTTTGTTTTTGTTTAAATTTATTGATAGTTGACACTTTGGTGAGTGGGGCTTATACAAATTTCTTGAATTTTATTTATTTATTTATTTACTTATTCTGATATTCCAATAGCAATATTCTTCCATTTGTTTATTTGGCGTTACAGTTTGGCGATCGTTTTTTTATGAAAAGTGGTCGACGGGATAATGGAGAAGTACCGAAAAATTAATTAAAAATATGTGTTAAAATAACATGACGACTATTATTCGAAAATATTGGTAAAATCCTCCGTGTATTTTCGTTAGCGAAGCCACGGAGTTACAAGGACAAGAAATTACTTTCAACGCTTGTTGTAAACTCCAATTTTATTAAAAACAAACATCATCTTACCGTACTTTTCAGTAGTAATTTTTACATTATCTAATTGAAAGTATTTCGTGAATAAATAACACAAGTATTACTATTCCAAAATTCTGCTAGGTATTTTGAGTCACACGGTCGAAACTGGTCAGATGTGCTACACTATTTAATTCTTGCCACATGACATAAGTAACAAATAATTTTTCATTTTTGTTAAGAATATGATTCGTTAACTACTTAACAGTTTTGCCCGAAAGTCACTCGGGCAAGAAGTGTTTGCTTGTTTCCTTACTAAAAGCTTTTTGACACTACTAATTTTTTACTGTAATTTTCGCTTTATTAATTGGCAGGCATTTTAACAGGCATTTAGTCAAATATTTTAGTATGGAAAAAGTGGTGTTTCGGCCGTATTTCTGGTTTCTTGTGTCAAACAAACACGACACTGTTAAGGTTTAATAAACAAAAGACGCTACATTGAGAAAAGAATAATAAAACTGAGTTACTAAAACTGACTGTGCAAAGGTTTCAGAGTCAGATTGAATATTTATCCCTGTGTCCCATCAACAACAATTCAATTGAATTTGAAACTGAATTTTAAAGGTTTCTCAAATAGCAAGTTTTTTTTTTTTAGGTGTGAATAAATTTAAATTTTGAATTAGAACATGAATCCACGTGAGCCCGTAAACTGCTATAAAACTTGAGCTCAAGTCAACTTCGGGACTGGGCTCGGAATCATGGGCTGCGGATGAGTCCCTCTAATTTCTAGTACATATTCGGATTTTAAAATGTGTATCCCATAATAGAATGGTACCTCGATTCTCGAACACAAATTGCTCTAAAGAATAGTTGAAAAACGGAACACAAAATTTACAATAACAAAAAACGAAAATGCATTTAATTTGTTCACACCTTTTATGTTACTCTCGATATTTACCTATTTGGAGCAATACGCTACATATTACATAATAATAAAATATGAAAAATCATTACAGTACTGAACATGGCAACCTGTCCAATTTTTCAGTAAGGTGGAGTGCATCTCAGCTTGAGGAAAATAATGAAGGACACAATTATTCACGTGACTCGAAACATGAAACAATTCTATCATATTTATATAGCACTAATAGAGGTATACACAAGGTCTTACTTCTATAAGCACACATATTCTACAGTGGCAGACATAAGTCCCCTACATAATAAAAATAATTTATGTGCAAATATAAATAATATTCAATTTCAAATTACATTTTTTTGGGGAGAGTGAACATCTCAAGAATGTTTTTAGGAGGAAAGAGACAGATACATTATATGTGTCAATGTAAACAAACAAAATGAAAATGTTATTGATATTAAAGAACGCATCCTTTAAAATGAATTTTATTTTTTTTTAAAAAGCTTGTATCAAGGAACATTTGAAAAGGCGTCAAGAAGAATTTCACTGAGTGCCATGACGTACACAGGCGCTACATTGGAAAACCCTGCTGTACATTACACGAGTCGTTGACAATTTTATAACTTTTCAATAACGTTTCAACGCAAACCGTAATTTCACTTTTATTGCTGAAACTTTGGATGATTTGAGTTTTAAAAGAAAGAGGAACTGGTTTGCATTCTTATTCTTATTTTTTTTTTTACATCATTAGGCAGTGTGCGTACAAATCTAGCAGAACATTTCAACTATATTTTTCGCGTCATTTAATGACAGAAAAATACTTCAAATGCTGCGGTGAGACGCGCCATTTACAAATTTTGCTATTTAATTAAGAAATAATAATTTTCTTATCTTAACGAAAGAGGACAGACTCTTTGGAAATTCAAAGGGGTGTATTCACCTTGATTAGGACTATTGTTGAATTTTTAAATGAATGAAATTTGTTAGCACATGGATCACTATGTCGCATGCATGTGTTTCGGTCCCGTCAAAATAATTAAAGAAGAACGAGAAATCGTGCGTCAAGCATAGATTATGTAACACTTTCCAACGCTTCCAAAAAATTTTTACAAATCATTACCGTTTAATAAGCAGAAAGATAACATCTAAGTAAACAATTTGGAAAACGCATAACATATTTAAAAATGTAATTACAGAAATTTCCAACATATACAATATTCGGAAAAATATCCGAATACTTTTATTCAGCCCAGTATGTGATCTATAGATTTGTTTATATACTACATAGGATGCTAAATTTTAGTTTAGTTAGGAAACGCGTAGCACAGTTTAAAATTCTCCTTCTGGAGTTTCTGTCAATAAACGGGAATGTGTTCGCGAACTTTTGTGCTGCCCTGTATAGGATCTACAGAATTTATACACACCAAGTAATAGACAAAAAGTGAGTTAAATTTAAAATCGCGTTCAGCAACTTAAAACTCACTACCAGGAATTATTGTTAACATACAGTAGAGAATTCCTTTGTGCGTCCCTGTAAATGAACGATGATTGCTATACACACAATATTCTGTAGTAAGCCTCTTGTAATGCACCTTAGTGTTATATATAAATTCCAATGCGTTTTAAATAGTGAAAAAATATTTATTTAAACCGCAAACGATTTTTCTCCATAGACGTAATGTAACGGAATTATTTGACTGTCCCTGTAAAGTAACTATAAGTGCTATGCACACCCTATTCCATATTAAGCTTCTTGTAATGCACCTTAGTGATATATATCAATTACAATGTATTTGAAATCGTGTAACATCATTAAAATAAACCGAAAAGGATTTTTCCCCCATAAGTAACGGAATTCCTTTGAGTGTCCCTGTAAAAAACTATAAGTGCTTATACGACAATAAGTATAATGACAATAACATAAAAAATACAGAGCAATCCGAGCATATTTACGGGAGTTAGAGCACGGACAGACGGCAGACGGCAGACTGCCATACGGCCGGACAAACCGAAGTCATAAACACTTTTCAACTAGGTTGGAAAGTATTAAAAACAGGAAGAAACAAAAAAGAAAATAAAAATTAAGTGTTAAAATTGATGACCACTATTATTGAAAAAGTGTGGTGAAAAATGTCCTCTAGGGTAATCGAGCTCTGCTTCTATGTTGTCTTACCGGTATTCAGAAATATCACATGCATGAAATCAAGAATTGCCCTAAACATTGTCTGTTTCATAAAAACCATATATAACGGCATTAAACAGTATTGAACTCGATTTGAATGGAAACTATATGGATTCATTTACAACTGATCTATTTACTGAATTATAAAGACAGTTTCAATATTTTTGAAGTAATTTACAGCGTTCTGACAATACATTAGAAAATTTATTGATATAGATAAGAATACACTCATTCTACACAAAATACACTGGCGAGAAAAATTAAAGAGCAACCATAAAACGGTGCTTTATGAGAATTCTATTGCAGGAACTTCAATGAAAGGTGATTGGTTGGTAAGTGAGTGTTAAAGTCATCACGTTGTCCAATGGGATTAACCTTTGCTGTAGAAAAAATATGCAAATATTTGAGCTCGTTCTTTCGGCACGATTGAAAAGGAGTACATGTGGGTGATTTGAAGTCTAATTTCAAGAATTTTACGTGTAGTTGCATAAAATTTTCGGTTGTAGTAGGTGGAATATGTCATCCAGAAGACATATGACCGACTATGAAAAATGGGGCGCGATAGGGAGAATGGAAGCAGGACAAACAAAGACAGGAGTCCGCAATCAAATAAAAATAGCCAAAAGCGCCATATCAAGAATCTGGTTTAAAAACACTGGTAATGTGCAGAGCCACCCAGGTCAAAGTCGAAAACATGCCACAACAGACTGTCAGAACCGTTATTTGGCAGCTATTCCTAAAAGAAACAGGCAACTGACGTCAGTTCAGATTTCAAGGTAGTTCACTGCAGCAACAGGAATTCGACTATCCAGATTTACTGTGAGTGACAGGCTGCATAATAGAGGGCTGTATGCAAGGAAACCCGTGATTTCTATTCCATTAACTCTGGCAGTGAAATGCGCCCGGTTATAGTGGTGCTAAGATAATCGTGATTGGAGTACCTCGGATTGGAGCCACCTTCTTTGTACCGATGAATCCCGATTTTGTTTGGAGAGTGATTTCAGACGTGTTACCATACGGAGGGAGAAAAGCCCACGCAATAAGACTGTAAACATCTGTGAAAGGCATCGATACAAAGGTCCTGGAATCATGGTATGGGCGGGCACAATTTTGAAAGACCGCACTGATCTACACATTTTTATCAGTGCAACTGTAAATGCTGAAATTTACAGAAATGAAGTTCTTGATTCTCATGTCAAGTTGTTTCGAGGTGTAATCGGCAATAACTTCCACTTAATAGATGATAATGCGCGACCTCATCGTGCTGCACAAGTGAATGATTATCTGGAGGGCGAATGAATCCAGCGAATAGAAAGGCCTGCATATTCTCCGGATTAAAAACTGATAGAACATGTGTGGAATGCACAAATACGCCGACTTGGATCTCGGCAACCTCCAACTAGCACGCTCCAGAAACTTCGGAGCACTATTCATCTTGAATACACATCGCTACCGAAAACACTTCTGGTTAATGTAATCCACAGTATGGAAAATCACCGTAAAACTTTCGGTCAGAAGTGACCACACACCTTATTGATTTTTCCTGTGTGTCTCTAAAATATTGTAACAGTACAATTTCCTTATCCCCTATTATATCACCCAGTCTTATGTTTTTATGTAAATTTATTTTTTGCAGAAATAGACAGTTCTGCAACTTGAATGTATGTCAGGCATGACAAAATGAAGATCTTGTGCAAGTTTTATGTTCTTATCTGAAAAATTATTCAAGTTCGATGAGTTTTTACAGTTGTTCCTTTAATTTTTCTCGCGAGTGTACTTAGATTCATAAAATTTATTTTTCACCACAAAAACTGCCCAGGCATAATCAGTAGGATTATCTTTAGGGTTTACATTTCTATATTTTTAAAATTTTAAGTCTTAAATATTTGAAAAATATAATTTAGAAAATGGATTATAGTAATTAACCCCTTAAATGTGTAGCCCGAACTCAGTTCGGGCAAGAACAGTTTGCTTGTTTTGTTACTAAAAGCTTTTGCACACCAGTAATTATTTAACGCAACCTTCGCTTTATTAATCGGCAGACTATTTTCGAATACACAAATCAAATATTTTAGTACGGAAAAAGTGGTGTATTGTGCCTGTTTTTAGTTTATGGTGTCAAAATACCTCCCGCAGTTAAGGGGTTAAAGCAATATTGAATTATACCATTACAACAGATGTTGATCTCTGAAGTTTTTCACTTGTTATAAAAAAAAATCTGATTTTTCAGTGATTAAATAAAGAGAAGAAAATTATTATTACCATTCAGAAAACGTGTTCCCCCAAAAGCGTAAAATTTGGCAGGTATACAGGGTAAGGTATTAACAAGGTTAACAAGGATTCCTGTGCCTCATTGTATTCTGCATATGAACAAAAATTTATTTTCAGGAATGGAAAAGAATATAATATCCTTTTTAAAGCAATAACGAAAATTAAAAAATATAAACAGAAGCATTATTGTAAGTAGTCTG
The DNA here is from genome assembly GCA_963931845.1 of Maratus michaelseni. Taxonomy (NCBI): domain Eukaryota; kingdom Metazoa; phylum Arthropoda; class Arachnida; order Araneae; family Salticidae; genus Maratus; species Maratus michaelseni. Next base: position 251,492,418 of record OZ007600.1, on the reverse strand, counting down.
CTTTTCTTATAAGAAAAATGTCGAAATAAATGGTAACCGCTGGAGAATTTGACCCAGCACTGAGTTAAACCATAATCATGCTGGTTAAAATTAACAAGGATGTTCGTTCTTATTGCATAACTTGCCCCCCTTCCGTGTTTTAAAAGGTAAATGAGCTCTATCAACCGGAAATTTTACATTACATATGAAAAGATATTAACTACTATATCATAGAAGAGTAATATTTTAGTAAAACATTTTCTGATTCAAAATATGTGCATTTGATTAAAAAAAAAACATAATGTTGGCAGACGTTGTATTCTGCGGTTGCATTCTCTATAAATATATAATTAAAAAATATATATATATGCTACCTAAGAAAGAACTAAAAACTGAAGTGCGTGTCAAAAAAAAAGTGAGGTGCCTGTTATTGTTTTACTATATATATTTCTCAATGGAATCATATTTTATTTGACATTATGTTATCTCTACCCTATATATCTCAGGTAGGCTGTCTTGAAATCGCAATTTTAGAGGAAAGTGAAAAAAACTTTGTACGCCTGTTTTTTATTTAATCGTGTACAGGTTGTTTTGGTTAATATCAATGTGTTTAATTGTGAAATGTGTTTTTTGATGGTATAGAGTAATAATTTGTACTGTTTGGTTTTGTGCAGTGAGTACTGTAATATATATAATAGTGAACATTTCTTTCTTGTACTGTTATGATCACTAGATAAAACAGTTCGTTACCTTCCACCTTGACTTACACATTTTCGACCGCCCATAGATACTATAATTTCACTGTGAAATATGGAAATGTATTGATTTGACAAAAAACTAACTTGTACTTGTTATGACTTCTCTCCTAAGATATCTAAAATTCTAATGAAACGATTTTACGAAACGACTGATAAAACGAATATATAGAATAAATGGGCGTTTCTAGAATGCTAACAGTCATGTAATTTTAGTATGTTATTACAGTCACCTACAGCATTTTGCTTCTGGAAGAGGATGTTCATAGCATTTATAGTTTTTTTACAGGTCCGCACAAAAGAATACGAATGTATGTTAAAAGCGGGCTTGTAGAATTCTGACGGTAATGTAAATTTAGAATATTTCTACAGTCACCTTCAGCATGTTTTTTTCTTAAAGAAGGTGTATATAGCATTGCTAGTTATTTTAGACCAGTGTGTCGCACAAAATAATACGAATATATGTAACGGTTTTATGAAACGAATGTATGTAACATGCGGAATTTGGAGAACCCGGATGGTAATGTAATTTTATTATTTTATTGCTACAGTCACATACAGCCTGTTTTTTCTTGAAGAGTGTGTATATGAAGTAAGTGTATTTCAAGTAGATGTATTCAAAATAAAAATATGTAGTAGAGTGATTCAACACAATTTACTTTTACGTTTATACCGCCATCTGGGAGGGAATAGAGAGACAAAATTTAAGTAAAATTCATTTTTTATGTTTCACAGTTTGATAGCTATAGTGAAATTAAAAGTAAATGGCACAGATGCAACGCAATTTTATTGTTTGTTTAAAGCGTTCCCTGGCAAGAAATAGGGTAACTAAATTTAAATAAAATGATTTTTTATTTATTTTATTTTAAATAAATTTTTAGAATAAACTTATGCTACCATAAATTTATGCTTGATAAAAATTTTCACGTGATAGATGTTTTTATGCTGGTAGCGCCTCAAGTGGAAAATTGGATAAATAAAATTCTGAAATAAAATATTTTTTTAATATAAGAACTTTACTCAAAGGTAAAATTAGATAATTCACATTAAATAAAATTTTCTTTTGTGTTTATAACGCTCCCTGAAAGGAAATAGGTTAACTAAATTTATGTAAAACGGTTTTTTTTTAATGTTTTATTGGAAGACAGATATACTGATGTTAAAAATCAGTATTAAAGATTCAACTCAATTTTCTTTTACGTTTGCAGAAGTTTTTGTAATTTAAATAAGTATTTAAAAAATTCTGAAAATTCGAAACCACATCACTTTTCAATGGTGGTGGAAAGATTTCAAAAGGTATGATACATTTTTTAACCCCTTCTTGTGGAATATATTTGAGAAAAACGTGCCAAAAATGGAAATTATTTTCTATTTAAAAACATTGCTAAGAAACTTTTAACATGCTAACAATTTATATACCCGCCTGTCAAACATAATGTGGTTTGAATGAAATTTGGGAAGAACTGCAAAATTAGAAAAATCCGACAAATGGCGCGAAACTGCCTAACTTTTCGCGGGAAAGTATTTCCATCTATTGAAAAAATGGTAAATTACATACTATGCATTGAACGAACTGAGTTCGGGCTTCACAGAATTGAAGTACCAATTTTTCTCTTGCCCAAACTGGAATTCAGGCTTTACGGAATTGAAACGCTATTTTTTCTCTTACCCGAATTCAGGTCGGGCATTCCAAAATGGGCGTATTTGCCTCACCCGAAATGAATTCGGGCGTCACAGGCAAGGGGTTAAAAAATTTACAATATTCTGACAATGGATTAGAAAATGCATACCTAGATAATAATGCACTCAAATACTTATATTCAGAAAACATATTTATCACCACAAAAGCTGCAGAGAAAGGATTTCTAGTATTAATTTTTTGATTTAACGGACCGATAGAGGCTGCATTTGCAAATATTCTCAGGAAATCGTGTGCTGTCTTTAGAGACGACACAGAGGAACAAATTGAGAAAATTATTGTTAGTCTTTGTTGTAACGGTTTTGTATTATGAATTGGACGAACTGAGTTCGGGCTTGACAGATTTGAAACACCGATTTTTCTGTTGCCCGAACTCAGATCGGGCATTCAAAAATTGGTGCGTTTGCGTTTCCCGAACTGAGTTCGGGCTTCACGGAATTGAAACGCCAATTTTTGCTCAGTTTTATTAAACTACTGACTTACCAGAAATTTCTTAATAGTAATTTTTGCTTTATTAAATGGCAGACATTCCGTGATTAAAGAAAACAAAAATTACAGTTCAGAAATCATATTAAGTAATTTTAATATAAAATGCAGTAAATTCACAACACTGATCAGCAGCTTTTGATCCTACTCATACATTTTTATCTTTTTAAACTTTAAAACTTAATATTTTTAGCTTAAAAAAATAAACGAAATGAATTAGAGCAATTGGACCAGTACTGAAGAACATCACTACAACAGATCTAGAGCTGTGAAGTTTTATGTTTGCTATAAACCCTTATTCTGATATTTCTCCGATTAAATAGACAGGAGAAAATAATTATTACTTCTCGCAAAAAGTGCTTTTAAAAAAGCGTAAAAAGTACCATCTATACATATCTGCGACCTTTTACGCTTTGTTCCTACCACTAAAATTTTATAGTAAATTTTACCTTATTAAATATCGGAAATCACGTGATTCAATAAAGCGGCATATTCTATTAATTTTTAGTGGTATAAGAAAAAACGTAAAAGTTGGCAGCTATGCATCTATACAGGCCATAATTAACATAGATACATGTGACTTCATTTATGCTTCATATGCCCCAAAAATTGTTTTTATTATTCTGTATAACACAATAAGGAAAATTTTAAACTATACACCGAAGCATTAGTGTAATTTTCTACTGTTTCATATAATACAATTGTCGAAATCTGAGTCAGCTAGAGGACTTGATTCTTGGAGCTAGTTAAAATTAACAAGGATGTCCGAGTTTTGTTGCATAACTGCCTATCTTCCGTTCCTTAAAAGTTAAAAGAACGCATATCAGCAATAAATTTTCTGTTATGAATGAAAAGATAGTGCTACTGCATTGTAGAAGGATAATATTCATCAGTCAGTCTTGTCAGTAATAGCCTGCTGGTTGATTTTTATTCTGTCAAGACGTGTGTTGCGCTGTTGTATGCTTTTTTTGTGATGTTCCGTTGAATTGTATTTGTTTTCTCAAAATGTCGCCAACGAACGAACATTAAAGTAATAATACACTTACCAATAGTAGCGGTTCGTTATTGTCTTTATTTGTTTCACTAAATTCATATTTGCAAAATTTATTATTTTCTTACCACTATTTTGTAAAGAAAAATATTTGCCTTAAATTTTGCCATTAAACTAACAAAATGATTTCTTTAAAAAATAGTGGTAATAAAAGAATAAAATTTTCAGCCTTGTATATAGAGCACCTAAAAGAACTAGTCTCGAGCAGCCACTGCTTGTGAACATTGTGAACGGGGTTGTTATTTCGAACTTTAATGCTCAACTCTTATCCTGATGGGAAAATTAATACTGGCTTAATATACTGGCTGAATTCTTATCTTTTTGTGATTAATAAATTGCAATTATCTTAAATATTGATGGCTACCGTCAATCACAAGCTGATCAAACGGTGGTTTTAAATGTTTACCAAGCAGTTTCTCAATTTCTTGGGAAGCATTATAATCTAAAAAATTACACAAAATCCGCTTTTTTTTTTCACTTTTATGTTTTTTGAAACTCAAAGTAATCCCCTCAAACTTTATTTACTATTAAAAATTTATATGAAGAACTTAAACTCACAAAGATGAATAATGGATTTATACATAAAAATAACGTGGAAAACTCCGCATTTTCCCTGAAAATAAATTTCACGATCTTGGTTTTGATGATGATACCTTTATGGATCAAATTTCCCCTCTTTAGACCCCAGACCAAAATTTTGTTAACTCTAAACACCAAATTAATCCCCTTTATATTGAAGTACAGAAAAATTGGACTGACCTTGCAAAATGTATTATTGACATTAACAAAACCAAATCCTTAACACTAGAAACGAGGGAAATTTTACTCATGTTTTATAAAATTATATTACACCAAAATTTTTAAGCAAAGCTATTTATGATATATATTTAACCCCTTCGGGGACGAGCGACACGTGTACGTGGCGCATAAAATACCCAGAATCCTCGATTATTCCCACCAGTTATTTTTTATTGTAAGCTTTGCCTCATTAAATGTTAACATTTTTGCGATTCAATTAGACGAAAATTTCTGTTTTAAAGAACCGATGATAAAAGGTTAAAAATTCTGTAAAGGACACTCGTCGCGAAGGGGTTAATTTATTTTTGTGCAGTATATAATATAACGTATTTGATAAAAAATGTCTGATTTAAATTGACTGGTATTCATTTCTTACGAGTAAAAATGACCCATCATCGCGGTTCTAGTGGTAATTACTCTAAAATGCAAATCAGACGAAGAATTCAGGGAAACTCAACATTTCCTTGATGAAAAAAAAAACTAAAAAATATATTAACCTTTCCGCAAAGGACCAAAGTCCTAAAAAATGTGTATTAGCGTTTTTCCCGTTATACTGATAAGAAAATTATCATTAATAGTCTGAAAGAGCATGGTTTCACAGTAATCAGGGCTGCGGGGAGGGGTGTTCAAGTGCCCTTCAGCAAATGACTAATTAGGAGGACCACTATGCATCTTTCAAAATTCGTTCGTTTGATTAAGCTAGGAACTTAATTACAAATTTGGCTTAAACTATTATTCGGGAATAGTGGTAACTGCTACTCATAAATTTAGTTTAATGTTATAAAGAGAGACTATTAAGTTAATTATAATGTTTGGAACCACTTGCGTTGAAATCGGAAAAATAGTTGCTGAGATATGGAAACGGAGTATAGTTAGAGAAAAAACTTTCAAGGAGGTCCCGGGGGGGTGAGGGGTGTTCAAGTGCCCTTCACCAAATGACTAATTAGGAGGACCACTATGCTTCTTTCAAAATTCGTTCGTTTGCTTAAGCTACGAACTTAATTACAAATTTGGCTTAAATTATTATTCGGAAATAGTGGTAACTGCTACTCATAAATTTAGTTTAATGTTATAAAGAGAGACTATTAAGTTAATTATAATGTTTGGAACCACTTGCGTTGAAATCGGAAAAATAGTTGCTGAGATATGGAAACGGAGTATAGTTAGAGAAAAAACTTTGAAGGAGGTCCCGGGTGGGGGGAGGAGTGTTCAAGTGCCCTTCAGCAAATGACTAATTAGGAGGACCAATATGCATCTTTCAAAATTCGTTCGTCTCCTTAAGCTTTGAACTTGCTTAAGCTTTGAACTTAATTTCAAATTTCGTTTAAACTATTATTCATAAATAGTGGTAACCGCTACTCATAAATTTAGTTTAATGTTATAAAGGGTGGCTATTAGATTAATTATAATGTTTGAAATCACTTGTGTTGAAATCGGAAAGATAGTTGCTGAGATATGGAAACGGAGCATAGTTAGAGAAAAAAACATTGAAGGGAGGGCCTGGGGGGAGGGGTTGTTCAAGTGTCCTTCGGCAAATGACTAATTAGAAGGACCACTATGCATCTTTCAAAATTCGTTCGTTTGCTTAAGCTAGGAACGTAATTACAAATTTGGCTTAAACTATTATTCGGAAATAGTGGTAACCGCAACTCATAAATTTAGTTTAATGTTATAAAGAGTGACTATTAAGTTAATTATAATGTTTAGAACCACTTGCGTTGAAATCGGAAAAATTATTGCTGAGATATGGAAACGGAGCATAGTTAGAGAAAAAACCTTGAAGGAGGTCCCGGGGGGGGGGATGTCCACGTGCCCTTCAGCAAATGACTAATTAGGAGGACCACTATGCATCTTTCAAAATTCGTTCGTTTCCTTAAGCTTTAAACTTGCTTAAGCTTTGAACTTAATTACAAATTTGGTTTAAACTATTATTCATAAATAGTGGTAACCGCTACTCATAAATTTAGTTTAATGTTATAAAGAGTGACTATTAAGTTAATTATAATGTTTGGAACCACTTGCGTTGAAATCGGAAAAATAGTTGTTGAGATATGGAAACGGAGCATAGTTAGAGAAAAAACCTTGAAGGAGGTCCCGGGGGGGGGATGTTCACGTGCCCTTCAGCAAATGACTAATTAGGAGGACCACTATGCATCTTTCAAAATTCGTTCTTTTCCTTAAGCTTTAAACTTGCTTAAGCTTTGAACTTAATTACAAATTTGGTTTAAACTATTATTCATAAATAGTGGTAACCGCTACTCATAAATTTAGTTTAATGTTGTAAAGAGTGACTATTAAGTTAATTATAATGTTTGGAACCACTTGCGTTGAAATCGGAAAAATAGTTGCTGAGATATGGAAACGGAGCATAGTTAGAGAAAAAACCTTGAAGGAGGTCCCGGGGGGGGGGATGTTCACGTGCCCTTCAGCAAATGACTAATTAGGAGGACCACTATGCATCTTTCAAAATTCGTTCGTTTCCTTAAGCTTTGAATTTAATTACAAATTTGGCTTAAACTGTTATTCGTAAATAGTGGTAACCGCTACTAATAAATTTAGTTTATTGTTATAAAGGGTGACTATTAAATTAATTATAACGTTTGAAATCACTTGCGTTGAAATCGGAAAGATAGTTGCAGAGATATGGAAACGGAGCAGAGTTAGAGAAAAAACTTTGAAGGACGGGCCGGGTGGGGGGGGGGGGTGTTCAAGTGGCCTTCAGCAAATAACTAATTAGGAGGATCAAATACATCTTGAAAGATTGATTCATTTGGTTAAGCTAGGAACTTAATTTGACATTTGGCTTAGACTATTATTCGGAAATTCAGGTAACTGCTTTCTAGAAATACACCTTGAAGCTTAAATGTAATTAGACCCTTGCCCCTCTTCATTCCCGCAAATATAAAAAAGAAACTGTAAATAAAGTTTTTGGTATTAACAATCTCCATCATAATAATAAATGTCATGTAAAAAAAAAAAAAAAAAAAAAAAAAAAAAAAAAAAAAAAACGACTAATTGTCATGAAGAAAAATTTCCCTGGAAAATATTTCAATCAGTGGAACGTATGTGTAATTTGTCATGAACAGGTGGCGCGGCATTCGCATGGCTCTACGCTGAGAACTTCAATCCATATTGACACTATTTAGTTAGAAATCCTTATTTATGCATAGCTACTCTGGTTTATTTAATTACTTCTGTGAACTATTGCAACTATGTGCAACATATTAGAAAATTAATTTATATAAATAATACTACACTCAATATACAGAACATACTTACATTCACAAAATATGCTTGCCACCACAAACGCTGCAGAGAAAAAATGACTAGTATTAAGCGATTATTACTCTCTATTTGTAATTGAATTTATACATGGATGTTCAAGGAATCGTGTGGTCTCTTTCGAGATAACATGGAGGAACAAAAAAAAATTCTTATTGTTTGTTCAGTAGTTCGTGTTCGTAGTTTCATCCCATTATTATGCGAACTATCATCTTACCAGAAATACTTAATAGAATTTTTTGCTTTATTTAATGGCACACGTTCCGTGGTTATAAAAACAAAATTAATGTTCAGAAGTTCTATTAGGTATTTTGAATAAAAATCGCGATATATTGACAACATTGATCAATAGAGATTTTGAACTTTTTGATCCTGCAAGTACATTTTTTATCTTTTAATAGTTTTAAATCTTAAATTTTTTATCTTAAAAAAATTGAATTTAAATGTATGGATTGGAATAATTGAACCAGTACTGAATTATATTATTACAAATGCACCAGAGCTGCGAGGTTTTACGCTTGTTATAACCATATTTCCTAATTTTCCCACGATTAAATAAAATTTGGAAAATTATTATCAATATTCACAAAAAATGCGTACAAAAAAGCGTCGAATTTGGCAGCTATGTAGGCCATAATTAACAGAGAAACGTCTGTCTCATTTTATACTGCAGATACACAAAAAAATATTTTTAGGAGTAATAAAAATATATATGTACCAGAAAGACCCGTGCGAAGCTTTCGCACTGCAATATATGAGATTATTTCCTGGTACGTTTTAGCACTAATTTTTAGGTAACTGAAGTTTTTTTAAGTCAAACAACGCGTTTCAACGAAATGTGTGTGTACTATCTCAGAAACTTGTTCAAACACTTTCCGAATGATGCCTTATTCATCGATGTATATTTTGTATGTGTATAGAAAAAGGATGTTGACAACAGAAAGAATATATATGATGATTGCTTGTGTATAAGAAAATTGGAATAGATTGCCAGAAATTTTTTTGCCAATTTTCTTCTCTCGCCAAGGGTATTTCTCTAGGTTGCCAAGATCCCTATACTGAAAAATAAACGAATTATACAAAAAATTGAAACACTGAATCAGACGTTAAGGGAATTCATATGAAAGCATTTCATCAGATTTTGCAAAACTGCTCCAGAAATACATAAATCAATATTTGGTACACCACTTTTTTGCAAGTCTATAGGAACTTAAACATGGGATGTTCAAACTTTGTGGTCCAACAATCATTTAAGCGACGTCAGACTTCGCTGCCGTATTAACAGCTTAATGAAATATTAAAAAATAAATACTTACATTTTTTGTGAATCCTAATAAACTGTATATCTAAATGGAAGTTAATCCTTAAATTACGTTATCTACTGGTGCCCCGATACAGTGCGCATATACACAACCATGATTAAACAAAGTAAACAAAGAAACAATAGGTGACGCACGCGTAAAAATTAAATAAAAACCCTATTAAAAGCTAGACATTTTTTTAAGAAGTACGCGCAAGAAATAAATTAACAATAGTATTTTAATTGCTTTATAGGATGACGTCATCTGATAATGCAGTATTTTATTTTTGTGGCAACACTGATTTGAGGAAAAGCTTTCATTTCATTTATGAAAACAATGCGGATTTAATTTTTATGTTTTAACGAAATGTTAAGTGTGCTATGTCATAAGCCTGTTCAAAATCCTTTCATATGCTATCTCATTTGTCATTCTACGTTTCGTATTTCCTTAGAAAAAGAGATGTTGACAGGAGAAATAATATATACAATAATTCTTCGTATAAATATAATAAATCTTCTCGGACTATCTTTTTATTCAGAAACTCCGAATCCAAACCGTAAATTCTGAAAGAAGAATTTTACTTTCGGGATACCTGAAACATCTGCCATTAAATCAAACAAAAATTTATAATCAGAATTTCTGGTATGAATTCGGATTTTCTGAATAAAAGTGAAATTCCTGAAATGCATGTACCGTAATTTCGCACGTATACGCCGCACCTCAGATAATTCGATTTCCTACCAGAATTTATTTTAGATAAAATGTGACTTACTTCTGCTTACAACTTATTTCACTTCTTATTTTGAATAAAATTTCCGGTTTGAAAAAGACTTAACTAAGCCGCGGCGCATACGCGTGAAATTACGGTACATGTGTGCTAATAATGCAAATGTGTTGAAGAGGTCTATATAAAGGGTTAACTGTGTTTTTCAACCCGCTTTGTAGAATTCAGTTGTTTAAACAAATCCAGCCATCTTACAAAAATTTTATTTTGACTAATGAAAGGAATTCCTTGAATACATACAGTGTTGCCAGTAGGTTGCATTTTTAAAATTAAGTTTTCTTGATTGCCAACAGTTTATTCGGGAAGTAAAATTCTTTTTATTTAATGACAGATTACATAAAGCGAAAAAAAGGAAAAATATACTATTTCCAAAAAGTGGTGTCAATCAAGCAGTCTGAATTTTTTTTAAATGTAGCCCAATGGCAGCACTGGTCTAGTATGCACAGAAAGTTCATTTTCTCTCATAATAAAAACAATAAAAGTCGGAAATGCCTATAATTGGCACACAAATAGCATTAATGCTACTTAGGATCAAATGGATAATTTTGACTGAAAATATGAGTTACTAAGGCATATTTTTGTAGCATCCAAGCTTTATTAACACCTGGATCACTATGCCGCATGCATGGGCTTCAGTTTTGTCAAAATAATTAAAAGAGTAAGAATAAAAATAGAAATGATAAATAAATAAAAATGATGACGGCTATTATCCAAGCTTTATTAACACCTGGATCACTATGTCGCATGCATGGGTTTCAGTCTTGACAAAATAATTAAAAGAGTAAGAATAAAAATAGAAATAATAAATAAATAAAAATGATGACGGCTATTATTCAAAAATAGTGGTGAAAAATTCCTCTAGGATGATCGAGGTCTGCTTCTACTCTGCCTTACCGTTATTCTCAAAAAGCACCTGCATTACAGTAGGAATGGCGCTGAACTCTAATAAAAACCTGATCCCACGACAATAAAGGTATTGAACTCAATTTCAATGGAAACAGTATGCATGTATTTACAAGTGTTCTATTTATTGAATTATAAGGAAAGTTTCAATCATTTTTGTAGTAATTTACAGCGTTCTGAATATACAACAGAAAATTTATTTATATACTAGATAATAATACACTCATTATACACAAAATATTTACGTTCATAAAAGAAATTGTCACCACAAAAGTTACAAAGAAATACTTGTATTAATTATTTGACTATCACATGTAGATGATTTGTCCAAAATCGGCAAAGTTCTTGAAATCGTGTGCTACCTTTAGAGGTACCAGAAGAAGTCTTAAAAACTAGTTTGTCTTCCAGTTAGTTTTGCGATTTTAGTCCAAGTTATCAGGTGTCATCTTACCAGAATTTCTTAATAGCAACTTTTGCTTTATTTAATGGCGAACATTCCGTGATTAAATAAAACAAAAAATACTGCTCAGAAATTCTAGTAGGTATTTTAAAATAAAACCGCCCTACATTGACAAAATCCATCAGCAAAGTCTCCTAACAACTGTTTCTACTAGTACACTTTTATCTTTTTAAAATTTTAAATCTTAAAATGTTTAGCTTTAGAAAAACATCATTAAAAAAATTATATTAGAATAAATGAACCAGTACTGAATTATACCATTACAACATATCCAAAGCTTTGAAGTTTTACTCTTGTTAAAAAAACTTCTTATTTTTCTGCTATTAAATAAAATGGTGAAAATAATTATTACTGTTCGCAAAATGTACTTACAAAAAACTTTTAAATTGGCAGCTATACAGGTCATACTTAAGAATGATACCTGTGCCTGATTTTATACTGCATATGTCCCAAAAAATGTTTTGAGGAATATATAACAAAATATTATCCTTTTTAAAGCAATAATGAAAATTTAAATATATGGACACCGAAGCATAAGTTGAATTTTCTACTGTTTCGTATAAAAGAAAATGTCGAAATGGAAGCGGCTGAAAAACTTTACACATTACTGAGATAGACCACAATGGATCTAGTTAAAATTTCGAAGGATGCTCGTGTCTTATGACATAGCTGTCTATCTTCTGTTCTTTTAAAATTAAATAAACGCATATAAACAGAAAGTTTATCTTATGAATGAAAATGTGTTACTACTACATAGTAGGAGTGAAACATTTTAAACATTTTTTGGTTCAAAATATGTGCATCTTATTTCAAAAAATCATAATGTTGGCATCGATATTTATTGTATTCTGCGCTTGAATTCTCCATAAATAAAAAAATAAATAATAAATAAAATAAATGTTTATACACTACTTAATCAAGAATTAAAAATTAAAGTGAGATTCAAAAAGAAATATATTTCTGTAAAACCTCCATAAGAATCATTCCCGAATCGTGGGCACCTCTAATTAACGAATACACCTTTACAATCCAAAAGACATGCATATTTATATATATTTATTTCTGAAAAGTGGACAACTCCGAGTATTGGATACATTCCTTTCTCTTTAGGTGTCCACAATTGAGAAGTTTTACTGTATTATCTCTCAGTGGAATCATACTTTATTAGTCATTATATAATAAATTTTTTATTTTTGTATATATAAACTATAAATCATTAAAGTAGTAAAAACACTTCATTTTGTTTTTACACGAAAACAGGTTTAAAGGTCTATAAATATCGAATACCACTATATTTATTCTCTTTATTTAATAGCAAAAATCTGCGATTAAAAAGATTAGTCTTATAAAATAGTGGTAGTCTATGTCGTTAACTTTTTAACTTAATTTGTTATTAGTAATCGTTTAATAGCTGAATTAGGTGTATTAAAGTAATTTTTAAAATGTGTCAAAAGGTATTTAAAATATGGAAATTTTAAGAAGGGAAAAAAAGGAATCGTATAAATCTTGAATAAAATAAATTGAAGTTCTCTATTTATTATTCAGAAAATTCAAAAGAGTTTGGTAAATTGGCTAAATGAAATTTTGAGAGAAAACCATACTTAATGTAACCGAGTTTCTCTCAGCATGAAATTTGGATTATGAATGTAATACTGTACATACAGTAATTATTAGAGAACGGTGGAATTTATTAAGCTTAAGGGAAGACTATCTGACGACGTCGATTCTAATTGTCTACCAGAACGCAGTTTATTTAAATAACGTTCAAAGCTATAAGAGCGGGAATTAAAAGTAAATGTTATATGTAGTCTTATTAATGCTTAAAAGGTTTAGCAACTCCATAATTTTCAAAAAATTACTTTTTGTGTTTTTGCATCTCTGTATGGATAATATTTCCTTTTTATTTTAACCGTTCATATTTCGCACCTCATTTTAACAGAGTCTACCACCCACTGATTACTAGGCCTGAGCGCTGACACAAAAATTGCGGCAGTCGTAGGCGTAATTTTTTTAGCGTGTGTACGGTCGCTTGAAATTAAATACCTGTAATTTCTAAAAGTTTTCTCCGCCTTTTTTCTGAGATTCAATAAGACAGAGAAAACTTTTAGAAAATACTGCGGTGTAAAATTAGGGGACCATACGAAGGTTTTACAAATTCCGCCTACGAGCGCTGCCGTTTTGTGTCAGCGTTCAGGCCTAGTAATCAGGGGGTTGTGCAGAATCAGTGGAGTACAGATATGGTACAAACTGCCTTATATAAACTAATGTCTTTATATATTTCCCTTCACTTCACTTTTGTATTGTCATCTTCCATTTTTTCGTAAACACATAACTCATTTTATTAACACTTTGCCGTCCTCATGTCTCATAAAAATACTTCTATTCGTAAAATTTAAATGATTGATTGACACCAGAATTTAGAAACAAATTTATTCGAAAATAAGTAATTTTTTGCTTCGTGTACTTGATAAAAGGGAATTTTTCATTCCAAACTTCTGTTGCCAATGTAGTATATAAGAATTAAAGTTAGGTTACTTTACGATGACACCACTGTGGTGTCGTCGGACGGCAAAATGTTAAATAATAAATAAACGTGCTTAGAGAGATATCGTTAATACTCAAAATATTAAGAACAGTTGAATACATTAAATTAAGTCATAGTAAATGTACCACAATTATGACAGAGACAGGGCTAACATAATTGAGTTCACTCTGTGTGAATTTTGGATATTGAATATGGTGTTATACGGATCGTATTATTCAACAATAATGAGATTTTCTTAGATGTCAAATGAAGGAGTATCTTGGGATATGTGAATACAATGACTATCTTCAATGAAGTTCAATAAAATAACAGTCAGAGAAATCACAATTTATTTTTTAATCTTGAAAGAAAATTCACTTCTAATTTAAAAAGTTAAATTAAGTTATTAGTTTAAACTTCTTATTTAACCCATTCAGGGGCAAGTAATTTTGTTCCTGTAACGTCGAACTCACACCGGTATTTACGGAAGAATTTAGTTCAAAATAATAATAAGCAATTTTTCAACTCTTCCTGTTAAAGTTAAAAAAGTTTAATTTAATAAAAAGTTTCTGGTTCGAATCGGATTAAAATTAGGTGGTATATAATATATACCACCGCCCCTCAAAGGGTTAAAAAGTTAAATTAAGGAAACAGAATCATTCAAGATGGGAAACCACCACAATTTCAAAAATCATATGAATATATGGCCTAATTCATATAAAATAGAAAAGGAGGACAGAACCAAGTACAACTTTCTGTAACGTCAATGGAAAAAAAGGCACTATCCCATGCTATTTTATCACTGAATTGTTGTTGAGAAATGCGAAACGTACCATTCGACTGAGAATTATGTTATTTTCACCGAATATGACTGAAACGTTTACAGTAGTTGCCGTCTACGTATTACAACGGGTACCAACATGGAATTTTCAAATAGTAACACCTACTTTTGATCCATATCCGTTTTTAGGATCAAGGCATCCCCCCCACAACAAATAGTTAATTACGATGTTAGAACACCGTCCCAGCGACTATTTTATTATTCTATTTTTACCACTTTTTGAAAAATAACCTCTTCTACACTTATATTAGTATATTTTCAATAAATTTCTACTACAGATAATTTTTGTTCTAAATTGTGGTACGACTAAATATAAAAATAGTCGCCAGTCCTGGCCTGTAATCAGAAAGATAATGTCTTTTTACTTCTTCAGCAAGGTGTTTAAGTTCCTTGGAGTCTTCAAGGAATCTTCCACCGCTACGTAAGATAAAAATTATTCTGTTTAATATTTAATTTGCAGAAATTACTATCGCCTCGCTTATTAAAAAATATATATATATATAACTATTTGCGATTAAATAAGGTGGATTAATCTGTTCAAAATCGTGATACAGTTATTGTATGTCTCTGATTATGAGTTAGAAGAGGTCAAAGTTTGAGGATTCTAATGTTAAATTCACATGCTAAACTTTAGCTTCCTGCTCCCCAAAATATAATCCGATTGAATTTTTCTATAATGAGATACGAAGAATATACACAAACATATTGCAAGCATTTCTTCTTAAAAAAAAAATTATTGATATAAATTTTGATAAATTCATTTTCAAAAGATTTATGAAATATAGCCTGCACTCCTTTTTACGTTTAACATATGACAATCGTGAGAAACACAAGTAAGTTTACAGGCCTCAGAACGGTGTTTTGTTTGGCAACCACTAATTATTTTAAATTATTTTCGTGAATGACAACAAGTGTCGTCTACATAAATTAAGAGAACAGTTCATCACGTAGTGGATTTCTGCGACATATGCAAGATAAATCCAAAACGAAATTTTTCGTCAGAGACCGCTCCGCTCTGAGGCCTGTTTACAGCTCATTCCAAATATTAGTTTTCGAGATATACATAGGTATTTTTTTTTTAGTTTGGATTTTCTAAAATGGTAGTACTCACTACTCTACAAACTATTACATTATAATCTTTATGAACTTTACATTATGATCTTTGCATTATGATCCCCCTCATTAGATTATGATCTATGAGGAAAAATCCGGTTGTGGTGCATATTAATGATTATATGATACTTCAAACAAAATAAATAGGATCACTGTGATGCACTACAACATTTCTTTAAAGATTATGGAAGCGTAGCATATATCTTTCATTAATTAGTGATTAAATCAATTAGTGATACATTATATCCTGAAATCCTACATCATAAAATGTAAGGCTATCTTCGGTGTTACTTCTTTGACTTCACATGTAGAATAAATTCCTTTGTCGAAACGGTTTTTTTATGTTAACCCCTTCAGTGGCAAAGTACTATTGGAGTTAAAATATTGAAATGATAGATTGACACCAAGATTCACGAACGAATTTATTTTAAAATAAGTAAAAGCTTTTCTTTATGTAACTTATAAATTCAAAATTTGATTCTAAAATTCTGGTGTCATTGTGGCATTTTGGAATTAAAATTAAGTGGTATATATAATATACCGGCGCCCTTCAAGGGGTTAAGTGATTTTGTAGGAATTAAAAAAATAACCCCTGGTTCGGGTTTTAAAATCGCATCCGCTTCTTTGGAATGCATATTATGAAACATAGAAAAAGAATATTAATTTTATATTTCGTTTTTCTGAATACAAAAAGGAGGGAAAGCTGCCAATCCTGGTTTTTCCACAATCATTGTTACCATTCCGCAACTTTTTAAATTCTGATTGCTTGATTTACACCATTTTTTTATATAGTATATGTCGTCTTAATCTATTCATAAATAATGTGAATATAAGATCTTTAAAAAAGTGTGTCAATCATTGAACCTGAACAGGACAAACAACGAATCAGTAACACACCTTTCAATTTAGTAAACTTCTTTATTTGCAAAGCAGAGAACCTCATATTGGGACTCTACTAAACTTGATAGTTTGGCCACAATCGATACGTTGAGAACGCTTACTTCCGAATGGATTAAAATGCGATTTAAAAAGGAATTATTTTTTTCTGTGCTTTGTTTTTAATTAAATTAATTGAATGTAAAATTTGTGGAAATGTATAATGATTTCAACAATACGTTTAACATTTTGACAGCAATACTTTTACTGGACTGCAAACTTTTACGCTTTTTCAAAAGCAAATAAAGATATTTGAAAAAGAACTTTAATAAATAAATAAAATAAAATAAATGTTTCATTATATAAATGCAGAACTAATTTTATTAAGTGATTTTCTTTTTTTGTCAAAAACATGTTTATATGATTTTAAAAAACGTGTAGAAGTTGGGAATAATGTATGACTGTTATTTTTTCAGAAAAAGTAAATATCTGAATAACGAACGACTTACTAGTGAATTTTCTGAACAATAATTGTTAACTTTTAATGAAAAAGAAAATGCAAACTACATATTATTATTTTGCATCAACGAGGGCAGGAACCAAATTAGTGAAAAATTGGACTGAATCTTGATACCTTAAAATTAATAATTTTTTATATATTAATTCTACCATTAGAAACACAATGAAATACATTTTTTTAACAAATAGTTTTGTAATATCCAAATTAATCCAAAACTGTGCAAAATTATTTATAAGCTTTTAAACGCACTTTTAGAAATACAGTATTGGCAAAGAAAAATTGGATTTTTTTATATTTATTTTCCTAAAAATTACTCAATTAGTATAAAGCATCAAACATTAAGTTTAAGGAATTTTATAATAATATTAGGGTAATAGAATTATAAAAATTAATATTAAAATATTAAAATATTAATAATATTAAAATAATAGATTAATACAAATTAATACATAATACATAATACTTTAATAAAATTAATTCATACAAAAATAATACTAAATAAAATATTTTAAAAATTACGTAACCATAAGAAATCAGATCAATTAATATAAAATAAACTTAGAATAAACCTAGAAACATAATAAACACTGATTTGTTATGCCTGTGAACGAGTACCAATGAAACCGTACTAGAAAAAAAATAATTATGTTAACTAATTTAATGTTCATATAAAAATCACTGCAAACACAAATTCGTCACGCTTGTCACATCGCACCAGAGATACAAGAGTTATTTAATTAGCATAAAAATACTCTATTTAAGTTTACTTGCACTGCGGGATTTAACTATTTGCGCCCAGGAGTAGAAGAAATAATCTCGTTCAGAACTTTATCATGGAAATATTGCATAATTGATGTTAAACAAACTCCGTAAAAGACAATTCTAAAATCATAGCAAGTATTCAAGTTTCAATGATGATAAGAGAAAAAAAACATCAATAAAATTATTTTCAAAAGAAAAAAAAACCTAAATTTGGTGTGTAATACATTTTAAAACTTTACTTAAGGCAGTGTCTAAGTAAATGGCTCTGACGTAGGTAGATGAGCTTTCAGGCCCAGTTGTTGGATTAGAACACAGCTGCTTACTTTTACGTTTTTCCCTACCCCTAAAATTGTATAGTAAATTTAAACTTATAAAATCTTCGAAATCATGCGATTCAATAAGCAAAAATTTTCTATTAATTTTTAGTGGTATCAAAAAAGCTTAAACGTTGGCAGCTATGTTAGAGAACTCCTCGATGAAGACAATTCTAGCTTTTGCAGAGCACGACCTAGTGCACCACGTGTTTGGTGAGCTAACTAGATCCCTCTCCCAGGGATGACGGGGGATGACTTATTGCCTCGCTATAAATTTCTCTATTATTTCTTTTCTGCTGCAAGTGTCCAGTCAAGCGACATAGTGGCAACATCCAGGAAAAATATGAAATAGATTCCTTTTTTCAATGTAGGTCAATGTAAACCTAAGAGAAAATACATAGTATATATAAATAATTTATCTTAGAATATGATATTTATGTATTTTATAACACTCTATTATACCTAAATTTGGTATAACTTTTATGAATGTGTGTTACATAGTTTAAATATATTATTTTTCAACCTGTCCGATTTACAACTTTTACGCTGCTTGCGTAAAAATAGCGCAACGTGCAAATTGTGCAAGGCTATGTTGTAAGTGGTAAGAAAAAATCTTTAAGAAATGGCCGACATTTAAAAAACATTCGAAATTAGATTATTTTTTATCGTATTTAACACATTGGATACCAGAAACGAGATTTTTCATTTTTTTTAAAAAATCAAATATCATCGACTAAGTGCCTTATTTTCCCTTATAGAAAATACATTTATATCATTAAGTCCATGTATTTTTTTTTTTTTTAATGTAGGATATTTTGTATCAAATCCGTACATTGGAACGTATTTACAAATGCGAAATTACAATTGAGAAACGTATCTAGGAAAACCAATTAACGAATTACTTTCAAAAGAGCGAGAAGCTTTTACTGTTTTAAAACTCAGATTTCATGCAAAATTGCCAGCCGAAAATACGTTAACAGTAGAACGATCGGAAATTTTACTCAAGTTTTATAAAACTTTTTCACACTACAATTTTATTTAAAACTATTTAACTTATTCATTTAACACAATACTGCGAGTTTTATATTTAACTTATTTTAAAAAGAAATTTCATTCTCGTATTGGAATATACGTATTCATTTGGTAGCGGTCAAAATTACAGCTAAAGTTCGTTATAGTGTTAACACATTTGCGACGGTATGCTTTTGCAAAATCTGGGTTTTAAAACAATAGAATCTCCTCCCTCTTCTAAAAGTCTTTCGTACCTTGTTTCCTAGATTCAAGTTTATGCATCCGTTAATACCATTCCATGGACGGATTTATTAAAAAAATGTCTTACAATCTGAAAAAAAATCCCTGACGACTCGGCCTACAGGCACAGGTAGATTTCTAAGACGCAGACCGTGGGGCGCCTGTTTGTTAGGAATTGCGGAAGAAAAGACCTTTTTGCCATGATGCGGCATTTTGGAAACGCCCACTTCGAAACCTAACTTGTTTCTGGGCGGAGCCGGCAGGGATTGTTTTTGATTTTTTTTTTTTTTTTTTGCTATAAGGGTTGATCCTGTAAAAAACTTGTTAGTATAAAAGTTTTAGATAATATTAAGGGGATTTATAATAAATTTAAGCAGATTTGATATCTTCTGAATTGTCGATGTTATGAATTTTTTTCTTCTAAAACCCCCCTTTCCCCCCAATTTGGGGTCATTTTTAATAATATCAAAAATATGTCATACATAAATTTTTGGCCCTCTTCCTAGAAGTAATAACAACTTTATACTGATTCGTTCATAGTCAAGAAATTATGGGTTTTTTCTGTTTTCACAAAAAGCCCCCCCCCCATTTCCGCCCCCTTTGGTTCGATTTTGCCCATTAACGAACTTGACCGAGATTTTATGCCCCTTGATTTTATGTATCAGATTGGAAGAGATTTGTGTAGAATTATGGGAGTTATCATGTCCATAAAAAATTGACATAGATAGATAGATAGATAGATATACAGTTTTGAACTGAGGGTGGTTTTGGGGTTCTAGGAGTCTTGATCGGCGTAGATCTCCAAAATATTTTTCAAAATTTCCAACTTAGGGGAGAATGTAATAGGTAGTATTTCTTACAAAATCTATCTTAAAATATGGGCAACGTGATATAAATGGATTTTCTGTAAGGTAGAAACCACGCTTTTAATCAATAATGTTTTTGAAAAAAAAAAATGCGAATTTTCGTTTTTTTTATGCGAATGTGTTAATACACACTACTAGGATAAAAGTGTTAGGAGACAGTCTCTTGATCAGTGTTGTCAATTTACTGCGTTTTTATTCAGTACTTTCACCAGAATTTTAAAATAAGAGTTTCTGATTTAATTAATGACAGACATTCCATGATCAAACAAACAAAAATGACTATCCAGAAGTTTTACTATGAATGAAAAAAGCGCAATGCTGATAACACTGATCAGAAGAGTCTCCAAACGTTTTGATAATACTAATATATTTTTATCTTTTCTATGACACTGAACTGAGGCCCCCTTAGATAAAATCATCATCTTGCGGCAATGCTGCGTATTGTCATGAATCCCAATGGAAATCATACGCATGCATTTACAATTGATTTATTTACTGAGTTATAAGGAGGGTTTCATTTGTTTTTGCAGAAATTTACAATATTCTGATAACAAATACATTAGAAAAAATATTTATATAGACTTACTTACCAGTGTTGCCAGTTGGCTACTTGTTAAAATTCAGATTACTTAATTGTCATCGATTTTTTTAAAGTACAAATATTTGCCTTCTTTAATGCCAAATTAAATAATGTGAGAATAATGACAATTACACTATTTAAAAAAAAATGGTGGGAATCAAACAATCTGAATTTTAAAAAGCAGCCTACTGCAGTGTTGGAACAGTGGCACCCCTATATTTAAATATTCGTCTTCGTCTTATTTAAGGACAGAATTTTTGAGGGTTTTCTTTTTTTTTTTTGCTTAAGTCGAAGAAAACTATTAAAATTTAGTGGTGACAATCCCCGAAATGATGCGCCACTGTCCATCACTGCTACTGACAACTGTCTCTTACTAATAACTGTAAACAAACTACTTAAATTCAGATAATTTACAAAAGTTACAGGGAAAGAATCGCTAGAATTTAGCAATTATGGATGATATAATGCAATCTCTGTTTCAAAGTATGTGTTCAAGAAACCGTGGGGCATCTTTAACGATGGCACGGAGGAACAAAACACGGAATTTGAATTATTTCCCGTGCTGCAAACGTGTACGTATCGACGTGTACGCGTGTACATATCGACCCAGTTTTAATAAAGAAACTAAAATTTTAAAAAATTTCCTAATTGTAATATTGCTTAATTTCCTGACAGCCATTCTGTGATTAAATAAATAACAAATTACTGTTCAGAATTTCTGAGACGTATTTTAATGAGAAAAAAATGCGCTTAATTGACAACACTGATCAGCTGAATGTCCAAACGTCTTTAACATAATATTGCAATCTCTTCTAGCTGAGATTCATCCTTTAATATGCTAAAAAGGGATAGTTTCTAGTTTGCTGTCTTGTATGGAGTACTGATACCAGGCACAAAAGAATTCGTATCACGTTTTCTGGCCATGATCAATATCATTCATATTTTCAAAGCTTATGAAAATCACTATCCAAGTCAAAGGAAATAGGGTATAATTTTATTATTTAAAATATTTTCCATTAGCTAAAACGTTTTCTCAGTTCGATTCTTATACAATGTTTACGTTGAAAAGAGCTAGCAGAGAGTGGCATAGTCAGAGAGGGGGCGGGGGTTCAAATGCACTGCAAACCAGTAATATTGTAACGTTTGCCTCTCCTTCAATATCGCAGAAAATTGTCCGATTATCTAATCGAAAAATTAGTGGTATCCAAACCATCTGGACCTCCACCTTGTCTACGCCACTGCTAGAAAATGTCGCTGCAATCGACCCGTTATCTTTTCAGCATCGTTCTACATTTATCGGATTCAATTGCTTAGAACTATTTTGTAACAGTTTTCCGCACTATGTATTCTAAGCGCTGTAGGTACGCTATTGATGACGAGCCAGTAGAAAATTATATAGTAATACACTAACTATACACAAAATATGTTTATCCCCACAAAAGTTGCAGAGAAAGAATGAATAGTATTGCATAAATATTTGAATAAAAGTAGTCAGTAAATCTAGATATTCATCTTCAGGTAACCGTGTGATGTTTATCGAGATGACACGGAGAAGCAGACTCAGGAAATCATCTTTGCTTTACAGTACCTGCTCCAAAGTTCGCTCCAGTTATATTATTAAACCCGCGATAGTACCAGATATTTTGCATAGTAATTTTTGCCTTTTTTAATAACAGACATTACGTGATTAAATAAAACAAACATTACTAATAAGAAATTTCTGAAGGTATTTTGAATTTTAAAAAATGCTCTAAATGGACAACACTGATTAGGATAGTCTCCGAACTTTTTGAATGTACTAGTACACTTAGATATTAAAAAAAAAATTCTATCTTAAAATTTTTCTTTTAAAAAGATGAAAATGAAAGAAATGATTCGTGTAATTAAATCAGTATTGAATTAGATTAAAGCAGAACAGGTCCAAAGCTGCCAAGTTTTACGCTTGTTATTAACACTTTTTCTGATTTTTTCTTTCCACTGCTAGAAGATGTCGCTCCGATCGACTCATTATCTTTTCGGCATCGTTTCACATTTATCGGATTCAATTTTTTGGAACTATGTTGTAGCCGTTTTCCACACTATGTATTCTATGCGCAGTAACTAAAGCAATAATGAACACTGAAAACTATACACCGATGCATTAGTATGTTTTGTATAAGTAAAGTGTCTAAAGAAATAGAAACGACTAGAGGACTTAACCCAGCATTGAGATAGATCATAATCAAGTTGTTCAATGTAGCTTATCCGTGCCTTATTGTAATGCGGACTTTTTAAAAGAGTTAAATAAACATATATCAACCAGAAATTTTATATTTCGAATGGAAACATATTACAACTACATTGGAAGCGAGTAACATTTTATTAAAGTATATTCGGGTTCAAATTAAATGCGTCTGATCTAAGAAACTGAAGTTTGGCAGGTATGCATATTGTATTGTGCGGGTTCGTTCTCCAGAAATAGTTCATATTAAAAAATAGAAAATAAATTATTAAGCAAGAAATAAAATTTGAATTGCTTGTCAAAATAAAAGAAGTATATTACAGTAAAGCATCTATAACGGATGCTCACGAATAGTCGACTCCTATATTAAAAAATACCTTTTCAATTCACATCACATACATATTTCGATATTTTTATCCCTGCAAAGCGAACAAATTCGGTGCTTTTGACAGATTTTACTGTTTCCCTCATCCGTTAACACTTCAATTAAGCAATTTGCATAATTAGATTATATAAGCGGGCATTTCAGGCATTTCCTTTTTATTCATAAATTCCGAATCCATACCGGAAATTCTGAAAAAAGATTTTTTACTTTTAGTAACCACGAAACATCTGTCATAAAAAAATCAAAATTTACAGATGGTATGAATTCGAATTTTTTGAATAAAACAAAATGGTGAAAGGCACGCATGTAATAATGGAAATTGGTAAAGTAGGTCACTTCATTTCGTAAAATAAATCACTACATTTCTTCTTTATATTTCTAATAATGATGTTTTTGTAAATTATATATCCGATTTAAAATAAAAACAAGCGAAAATGCATCATGTCTAATATGAACTAAAAGTTCATTTTCATTCATAAAAATAACAATAAAAATCAGAAATGCCTATAATTGGTACACCAGCAACATTTAATGCAACGAATAAGCAAATAGATTATTTTGAAAGAAAAAATGAATTACTACGGCATGTTTTTTGTAGCATACCAGAATGAAAAACAAAACGCTCGTGTTCGCAGGTTTTAAAAAATGCAATACAACATGTTTTATCAGTGTTGCCAGTGGGCTAATTTTCCTTAAATCAGTTCTTTATTGCCACCAATTTTTTTTTTTGGCTTTTTTCGCCTTAATTAATCTGTTAATAACTATGGTAAATTTTACTCTCTCTAAAAACTGGTGGCCATCTAGAAAACTGAATTAAAATAAGTAGCCAACTGCCAACACTGTTTTTTAAAGCCAGTGAGTATTTCAAATGCCTGATGATGTCCAGAAAGTCCTTATTAGATTCAGCGTTGTAATTCAGCCATATTTTCGGAATAATTTTGCAAGCATAGGTAATTGGTATAATGTAAAAAGCAATACAACATCAAGTAAAGCAATGACGCAATTCGATAAAAAATTAAAATTTTGAAAAATATCTAAAAATTAATAGGCAAAATTTAAATTATGAATATGGAAATAAAAGTGTGACTATGAATATGGAAATAATAAAAAAATAAATCAAGGATAAGAAATCATTTTTTTCTAAATTTCGTTCACTTTTTTTGAAATAGAAATACTTCGCTTATTTAATGAGGTATTACATATCTCCAAATTAGGTAAAAATTACTATTTTAGAAAATTTCGTTGCAATCAACTAATCTGAATAGAAAAAGTAGCACTTCCCTATCCCTGAAATAAATTATGAAACAACACATCGGTAAAATGATTTGTATAAATATTTTCATAACTTCTAACGAGGAGATCTTGCCAAGTCGATTAAGGGTTTTACCACAGTAAAAAGCGGGAAATCTCAGTTTCTTGGTAAAACAAGTAGATTTTTTTTTCTAAAAGTTGCTGAGTAAGATATTATGTTTGCTTTCTATAATAGGCTAGGTTCCAGACTGCTCGGAAAAACGAAGAAAAGTATGCACATTGATTAGGACCATTAAGATAACTCACAAATTTGTTTCTAAAAATTAATTAAATTTGTAAACACCAGGATCACTGTGTGACATGTACGTGCATCGATCGCGTAAAAATAATTTAAAAATAGAAAAGAAAAGAAAAATAAATTAAATATAGGTGTTAAAATAAGATTACAACTATTAATTCATAATATTGGTGAAAATTTTCCCCTACGTTAATAGGGGTTGCTTCCATATTTTCTTAACGTTAATCAGAAATGCACGATGCTCTCTGTTAAATATCGTATCTTGCGGCAATAAACATTATTGTACTCGATCTTAACAGAAACAATACGCATGCATTTTAACAGCTCTATATACTGAATTACAATGAAAGATTTAATCATTTTTGTAGAAATACACATTAATATGGCAATACATTAGAAATTCTATTTAGGTTGATAAATACACGCAAACCACCCACAAAATACTTACATTCACAAAATATACTTCTCTCCACAAAAGCTGCAGAGGAGGAATTACTTGTATTACATAATTATTCTTCTGCAATGGGAGATTAGTAATGTGAATCGTTCAAGAAACCGTGTACTTTCCTTAGCAGAGCCGCGGAGACACAACGATTAATGTTTTGTTTAACCCTTTTTATCCTGACGGTACTTATGAGTACCACTTTAACCTCTTCGCGACGAGCGTCTTTTACAGAATTTTTAATCTGTTACCACCGGTTTTTCAAATGAGAAATTTTCACCTAATTGAATCGCAGAAATGCTATGATTAGATAAGGAAAACTACAAAAAAAAAAAAAAATGGTGGGAATAATCGAGGATTCTGAGCATCTTATAAAGTAGCTGGAAAATTAATTCAGGATATAAAGGGTTAACTGTGTTTTTCAACCCGCTTTGTAGAATTCAGTTGTTTAAACAAATCCAGTCATCTTACAAAAATTTTATTTTGACTAATGAAAGGAATTCCTTGAATGCATACAGTGTTGCCAGAAGGCTACTTTTTTAAAATTCAGTTTTCTTGATAACCACCAGTTTTTGAAGAAAGTAAAATTAGCGTTATTTAATGACAGATTAAATAAACAAAAACAAGGCGAATTATACATTTCAAAAAAGTGGTGTCTATCAAGCAATATGAGTTTAACCCTTCCCGGCAGAGTGGTCCCACTCCGGGCACACCTAATTTTAATTCCAAACTTGCATACGGCACCAAGGATATTTAATAAAATTTTGTTACTGCAGTGAAAGCTTAAAATAAGGAGTTCTTATTTTCTAAAGAAGTCGTTTGTAAATTCCGGTGTCAGTCAGTAATTTCTCCTTTTACGAACAGACGTTGTCTGTGTCGGAAAGGGTTAAAAAAAGGAATCCACTGGCAACACTGAATACATAAACAAATATTTCTAATCAGAAATTCTGTTAGGTATTTTGAGTAACACGGGCGAACCTGGACGGATGTGCTAGTACTTTTTAATTGTTGTCACATGACGCAAGATACAAATAAATTTTCGTTGTTATTACGAATATAGCTCGTTAATAAAAGGGGGACGCTACATTAACAAGAAAATTATGTAACAAAATACAGCAGTTAAAAAAAAAATACAATTTTCAAAAACAAGGAAAGAATTCGTTTAGCCTTCTTTGACAAATTAATTGTTAAACAAATAACAGCTGTTAAAAAATAAATAATAATAATATCAATAACATTTAATGCATCCAGTTAGGCTAATGTTGCTCGTACTTTTGGACAGCCAAGAACTTTATCATTCCTATTGCGGATGTTGCTGTCAATATGTGAAATTTTATTTCAAAATTAGAAATTATCAATGTCTGCTTGACCGACATAAAATAAATGTTTTGTCGTTCAGCTTATTTTTATGGAGGTCTCGTCTGTGCTTCCCTATTGCAAATATTTTGGAAAGACATGATTGGCGTTTTCCAGTAATTCTGGGAAATGATATAAAAGGGAATGTGCAAACAGATAAGGGATATTCTACGGCTTCTTTCCGTGATTAAAATTAACAATGCAAAGATTTAAGAATCAGACTAAATTTTTCTCTTTATATACCATCAATAAAACAATCCAATTCAATTTGAAACAGATTTTTAAAGGTTTCCCAAATAGCGAACTTTTTTTTTAGTTTATCAATAAATAAAATTCTCAATTAGATCCCGAATTCGCCCGAGCCCAAAGACTATTATAAAAATTGAGCTCGAACCCATTTCAGGGCTGTGCTCTGAATCGTGGCAATAGTATAAGCCCTTCTCATCTCGAGTACACATTTGGATTTTAAAATGCGTATCTTATAATAGCGTAGTACCTCGATTCTCGAACGGACTCAAATTGCTTCAAAGAATAGTTCAAGAGCCGAATCCAAAATTTACAATAAGAAATAACGAAAACACGTTTAATTGTTTCCCACCTTTTATCTTACTCTTTATATTTACTGGTTTGAAACAATACTCTGCATAGTACATAACAATAAAATATGAAAACGCATTACATTACAGTACAGGAAAACCTGTCCAATTTTTCTAAGCACGGGAACACCTCAGTTTGTGGAAAATAATGAGGAACACAATTATTCACGTGACTCGAAACACGAAACAATTGTATGTCTATATAGCCATAGTAGAGGTATTACTTCTATAAGCAAACACATCTTAGAGTGGCAGACATAATTCCCGCACGAGATTCACGGGTATCATACAAAAATAATTTATATAAAAATAGAAACCATAGCAAATTTAGAATTACATTTTTCTCGGAGGGGGACCATCTCAAGAATCTTTGTAGTGGGAAGATCCAGAAACATTAAATGTGTCTCTGTAAAAAAATTCAAATATTATTGATTGTAAAGTACGTAACCTTTAAAATGGATTTTTATTATTTTTTAAAACGCTTGTAACAAGAGCTCTACGAAAGGTGGTCAAGGACAATTTCAAAGGCGACCTTATTCTAAAGCCCTGCTGTACACCAGACAATTCGTTCAAAATTTTATAACATTTCACTAAAGTTTCAAAGATTTAGTAAAACAAAAATTACAATATTGAAAAACTGCGACAAGAGGAATAAAAGAAGTGTAAAACGCTCGTGGCGATTGTGCTGAAATTGATTTTTATCTTTAAATAAAATTTGTAACAAGAAACACTCAAAACGATGTCAAGAAGATTTTCAAATGGCGACAGCTGGCCCTTCTATGTATATTACACGAGTCAATTTTATAACATTTTGACAATTTTATAACATTTCAATAAAAATTCAACATAAACCGCATATATACCTTTATTGCTGAATCTTTGAATGACTTGAGTTTAAAAAAAAAACAGGTGGTGGTTTGCATCTTATATTTTTTAGATCATTATGCAGTGTACGTACATATCTGTACCAGAACTTTTGAACAGTATTTATTGAGTCATTTAATAGCAGAAAAATAATTTAAATGTGACGTATCAGCTACAAATTTTGCTATTTTATTCTGAAGTAATCTATACTAATATTATAAAGGAGTAAAGATTGTTTGTTTGTTTGTTTGTAGGGGGTAATCTCTGAAACTACCGAACCGATTTCAAAAGCGATGGTGGCAAATTGATGGTGACAACCCCTGCTCCAACATAGGCTATATTTTATGTCGGTGCCACTGATCACAGGGGGATGCAGGAGCGAAAAACGTTTTAAAATTACGATTTTTTGCATACCGCAGGAGCTAGAAATTTGAAATTTGGCATTGAGCTACTTATAAGATGTAAATGCTCTCTAAAAACAAATATAAAAAAAATCGAAATTTAAAAGGGTAAAATAAGCGAAAAGCGTTCTAAAAACATTCTAAATTACAATTTCTATGGAATCTCTGGAACTGCAGAACCGATTTCGAAAGTGATGGAGGCAAATTGATGGTGACAAGCCCTGCTCCAACACAGGCTATATTTTATGTCGGTGCCACTGATCACAGGGGGATGCAGGAGCGAAAAACGTTTTAAAATTACGATTTTTTGCATACCGCAGGAGCTAGAAATTTGAAATTTGGCATTGAGCTACTTATAAGATGTAAATGCTCTCTAAAAACAAATATAAAAAAAATCGAAATTTAAAAGGGTAAAATAAGCGAAAAGTGTTCTAAAAACATTCTAAATTACAATTTCTATGGAAACCCTGGAACTACAGAACCGATTTCAAAAGTGATGGTGAAAACCCCTGCTCCAACATAGGCTATATTTTATGTCGGTGCCACTAACCCCAGGGGGGTGCAGGAACGAAAAACTTTCTAAAATTGCGATTTTTTGTGTACGGAAGGAACTAGAAATTTTAAATTTGGCATTGTAGCTACTTATAAGATGTAAATGCTCTCTAAGAACAAATTTAAAAAAATGAAATTTAAAAGGGTGAAATGAGCGAAAAGCGTTCTAAAAACATTCTAAATTATAATTTCTGTGGAATCTCTGGAACTATAGAACCGATTTCAAAAGTGATGGTTGCAAATTGATGGTGACAACCCCTGCTCCAACATAGGCTATATTGTATGTAGGTGCCACTTACTCCGGTGGAGTGCAGAAGCGAAAAACGTTCTAAAATTGCGATTTTTTGTATACCGAAGGAGCTAGAAATTTGAAATTTGGCATTGAGCTATATTTTATGTCGGTGGCACTAATCCCAGGTGGGTGCAAGAGCGAAAAACATTCCAAAATTGCAATTTTTTTTATACTGAAAGAACTAGAAATTTGAAATTTGGCATTCTAGTTACTTATAAGATGTAAATGCTCTCTAAGAACAAATTAAAAAAAAATCGAAATTTAAAATGGTGAAATAAACGAAAAGCGTTCTAAAAACATTCTAAAATACAATTTCTATGGAATGTCTTGAACTACAGAACCGATTTCAAAAGTAATGGTGGCAAATTGATGGTGACAATCCCTACTCCAACCTAGACAATATTTTTCGGTGGCTATATAGGCTATATTTTTATGTCGGTGCCAGTAACTCCAATGGGGTGCAGGCGCGAAAAATTTGCGAAAATTGCGTCTTTTTTATACTGAAGGAGCTAGAAATTTGAAATTTGGCATTGTAGTTACTTATAAGATGTAAATGCTCTCTAATAATAATAATAATAATAAATCGAAATTTAGAAGGGTGAAATGAGCGAAAAGCGTTCTAAAATCATTCTAAATTACAATTATTATGGAATCTCTGGAACTACAGAACCGATTTTAAAAGTGATGGTGGCAAATTGATGGTGACAATCCCTAATACAACAGCCTCTTTAATAAAAAGCTATGCGATGCTGACGAGTGGGTTTTTCGCTAATTGTTGCCACAGATTAATCTCGGAAAATGAAACCTATGAAGTTGCTGAAAAAAATAATATCTCGAAACTGCGTTTGAAAGGTAAAAAGATGTATTTTTCTTGATATAAATTTCAGATCTAATGATTGTGCCGTTTTTCAAATATTGAGTTTCCAAAATTACCAAATTTCGCAATGGAGTACCATAATGAAACCTTCATGCGTAAAAAGATAATGATAAGGGCGACGTGTCCTGACGTGTATATTGACACGAGTCACAAATTATAGTAGCCTTATTAATTTGTTAAAATATAAGAGTGAATTATGGAATGTCAATATTTTGTTTGATTAAAAGTTCGTTAAGAAAAATTGACCAACGTAACGGGCGTAGCTTGCTAGTAATTTTCTAATCTTAACGAATGTTGCCAAACTTCTTTGAAATTCTAAAGAATGTATGCGTCTTAATTAGAACCGTTAAGTGAACTCAGTCTGTTTCAATCTAAAATGAATGAAATTTGTAAGCACTTGAATCACTATGTCGCATGCATGGGCTTTAGTCACGTGAAAGTTATTAAAATAGTAAGACTATAAAAATATAAATAAAAAAATAAATAAAAATGATGTGACTAAAATGATGACGACTATTATTCAAAAATAGTGGTAAAAAGTTCCTATAGGATGATCGAGATCTGCTTGTATGTTGCCTTACAGTTATCCAGAAACATCACAGGCATAACAGCAGGAATTGCGCTGAACTTGTCTCTTTGATAAAACACTGATCTCACAACAATAAACAGCATTGAACTCAATTTCAATGGAAACTATGCATGTATTTACAAGTGCTCTATTTACTGAATTATAAGGAGAGTTTCAATCATTTTTTGTAATAATTTACAGCGTTCTGAATATACAACAGAAAATTTATTTATATACTAGATAATAATACACTGATTATTTACAAAATATTTAGATTCATAAACGTAATTGACACCGCAAAAGTTACAGAGAAAGAAATAATTCTATTAATTACTTGACTGTGGATTGTGTTTGATTTTACTCAAGTTTCGTTTAAGTTCTTGAAATCGTGTGCTGTCTTTAGAGACGGTACCTTAGAATAAAATATGAGAAATTACTTTGTCTTACAGTTAGTTTTGCTAATGAGTTCCTGTTTTATTAATAAAGCAATATTCTTACCATAATTTCTTAATAACAACTTCTGCTTTATTTAATCACCAACATTCGGTGATTAAATAAAACAAAAAATGCTGTTCAGAAATTCTAGTGGGTATTTTAAAATAAAAACGCGCTACATTGACAAAATCCATTAGAAAAGTCTCCGAAATTTTTTATTCTATTAGTGCAATTTTATTTTTTTAAAATTTGAAATCTTAAAATGTTTAGCTTTAGAAAAACATAATTTTTAAAAATGATATTAGAATAATTGAACCAGTTTTGAATTGTACCATTATAATATATCCAGAGCGGTGAAGTTTTGCCCTTGTTAAAACATATTTTCTCACTTTTCTGCTATTAAATAAAATGGAGAAAATAACTATTACTTTTCGCAAAATGTACTTACAAAAAATTTTTAAATTGGCAGCTAGCTATACAGGCCATACTTAACAATGATACCTGTGCCTGATTTTATTCTACAAATGCACAAATAATTGTTTTGAGGAATATATAAGAACATGTTTTCCTTTTTAAAGCAATAATGGAAATTAAAAAATATGGACTTATTGAAGCATGACTGGAATTTTCTACTGTTTCGTATAAAAGAAAATGGCGAAATGGAAGCGGCTGGAGAACTTTATACAGCACTGAGACAACCGGTAATGGATCTGGTTAAAATTACGATGGATGCCCGTGTTTTATGGCATAGCTGTCTATCCTCCGTTCTTTAAAAAATAAATAAACGCAACTAAACCAGAAATTTTATCTTTTGAACGAAAATTTTTTTCTACTACATAGTAGGAGTGAAACATTTTAAAAAATTTTCTTCAAAATATGCGCATCTTATTTCAAAAAATCATAATGTTGGCATCTATATATTTATTGTATTTTGCGCTTGCATTTTGCATAAATAAAATTTTTTTAAAAATAAAAAAAAATGTTTAAACACTACTTAATCAAGAATTAAAAATTCAAGTGAGTGTCAAAAAAAAGTATATTATAGTGAAGCCTCCATAAAAATCATTCCCGAGTTGTGGACACCTCTATATAACGATTACCATTTTTCAATCCAAAACACATACATATTTAGATATATTTACCTTTGCAAAGCGACCACCTCCGAATACTGGATACATTCCTTGGTCTTTCGGTGTCCGCTATTAAGAAGTTTTACCGTATTATCTGTCAATGGAATCATAGTTTATTAGTCATTGTATTATAAATTTGCATTTTTTATATAAACTACGAATCTTTAAAGTAGTAAACAGTTCATTTTATTTTTACACCAACAGGTTTAAAGTTTCATCAATATTGAATACCACTATATTTATTCTCTTTATTTAATTATAAAAATCTACGATTAAAAAGTTTACTCTTAAAAAATAGTTGTATTTTATGTCCGTTAACTTTAAACCTATGATCGTTTAATAACAGGTGTTTTAAAGCATTTTTGAAGATGCGTGAAAATATGAAATATGGAAATTTTAAAAAGGAAAAAAAAAGAAATCTTATAAATCTTGAATAAAATACAATGGTATGCAAAACTTAAACTGCTAATTTCTGAACACGTGAGTATTCAAAAAGAAATTCTATAAAGAGCAAGTGTAGAAAAGAGGTACTACCCTAACAGCACGGCCAGTCGATGTGAAGTCCCCTTGACGTCACGTCACAATCAACGGTGAATCAAGATATGGGATATTTCACTGTCTCATTATTACTGTCAAATGATTGTTAACACTGAAAAGTCACTGTGACTGTCGTTTTGTGATGAGTCACCAGATGAGATTACAATGAAGTCACCTTGTGATTCTCAAGTCACTGTCAGTTGAAGAGAGAACTTTGAAGTCATTGTGAGCATTGCATTGTGATGAGTCGCCAAATAATGTCAGAATGAAGTCGCAGGGTGTCTTTCCTGTGATCGACACTCTATTGTGAAGTCATCATTGCACTCCTTTGTGAAAAGTCACCAGATGATTTCATTTTCTGTCACTTCGGAACTTGCCACAGAACAGCTACCATCATGACTTTGCAATGGAGTGTTAAAATGACAGTCACATGAGAGTCACAAGATGACTTTATTGTAAAGTCACCTAGTGACTCGTCAAAAAGCAGCAGTCATGGTGACTGTTCACTGGAGTGACCAAATTAAAGTAAGAATGAGACGAATGAAAGATATCACATTTCTGTTCATTCTAGTGACTGTGACAATTGTGACCATTTGTAATGTCAAGAAGACTTCACATCGACTGTCTGTACTGTTAGGGTAGTACCTATTTTCTACACTTGCTGTTTATAGAATTTCCTTTTGAGTACTCACGTGTACAGAAATTAGCATTTTGTGTTTGTTGCTTAAGTTTTGCACACTAGTGTAATTTGAAGTTCTCTTTTTATTACTCAGAAAATTTTAAACAGTTTTGAAATTTTGAGAGGGACAGCATACTTAATGTAATCGAGTTTCACTCAGCATGGAATTTGGATCATGAATGTAATATTGTACATATTATAATTATTAGAGAGCAATGGATTTGATTAATCTTAAGGTTAGAGAATATTTGACAACGTCGATTCTTATAATCTACCTGAACGAAATTTATTTAAATAACGTTCATAGGGATAAGTGTGTAAACTAAATGTTATATGTAGTCTTAATAATGCTTAAAAGGTTTAGCAACTCTATAATTTTCAAAAAATTGATTTTTGTGTTTTTGCAGATCTGTGTGTATAATATATCCTATTTATTTTAACCATTCATTGGGCAAACCTCAATTAGCAGAATCAGTGCTGTAAAAATATGGCACAAACTGTCTTACATAAAGCAATTTATTTACATGTTGCCCTCCACTTCACTTTTGTATTGTCATCTTCCATGATTTCGTAAATACATAAATAAGTTTATTAACCCCTTAATCGTCGCGCCCTTTAAGTGTAGGCTACTTTTTAAAAATTAAGATTGCTTGATTACCACCAGTTTTTTTAAGTAGAAATATGCGTCTTATTTAATAGACATATGAAATAATGCGAGAATAAAGAAATTACACTATTTAAAAAAAAACTGGTGGGAATCAAACAATCTGAATAAAACAGGCGTAACCTACGCTGCCCGTGAATGTCTCGGGCACGACGATTAAGGGGTTAAATAATAAATATACGTGCTTAGACACACAGCGTTACTACTCAAAATATTAAGAACAGTTGAATACTTTAAATTAAGTCATAGTAAATGAACCACAATTGTGAAAGAGACATGCATAGCTGCCAACTTTTACGCTTTTTTGTTACCACTAAAATTTAATAGAAATTTTCGCCTTATTTAATCGAAGATTTCGGTGATTAAATAATGTAAAATGTACTGTTAAATTTTAGTGGTATGAAAAAAGCGTAAAAGTTGGCAGCAATGGACATGGCTAACTCAACTGAGTTCACTCGGTGTGAGTTTTGGACATTGAATACGATGTTATATGCAGCGTATTATTCAACAATGATGTGATTTGCTTAGGTATTATATGAAGGAATATCTTGGGATATGTGAATATAATGACGATCGCAATAAAGTTCAGTAAAATAACAGTCAGAGAAATCACAAATTATTTTTTAATTTTGAAGGAAAATTCACTAAAAATTCTTATTTAAAATGTTATATTAAAGCAAACAGTATCCGTTAAGACAGTAAATCACAATTTCAAAAATCATATGAATGTATGGTATAATTCAAATAAAATAGAAAATGACGACAGGACCAAGTACAACTTTGTGTAACGTGAAGGGAAAAAAGGTACTAACCCATGCTATTTTATCACTGAATTGTTGTAGAGAAATGCGAAATGTACCATTCGACTGTAAATGGTGTTTTCTCACCGAATGTGACTTCAACGTTTACAGTAGTTGTCGTCTACATATTAAAACGGGTACCAACAGTGAATTTTCAAATTGTAACGCCTACTTTTGACACTACATTTCCGTTTTGACGATCAAGGCATACCCCCTCAAACAGTAGTCATTTACGATATTAGAACACCGTACGTCCCAGCGACTATATTGTTATTCTATTTGTGAAACGTTTTGAAAAATAATCTCTGCTATACTTATATTAGGATATTTTCAATACATTTCTACCACACAGAATTTTTTCTGAATTGTGGTATGATTGAACATAAAAATAGTCTTCAGTCATGGACCGTAATCGAAAGGTTAATGTTTTCTTATAACTTCATAAAGGTGTTTACATTCCTTAAAGTCTCCAAAGAGTCTGCCACCGCTACTTCAGATAAAAATAATTCTGTTTAACATTTAAATTGCAGAAATTGTAATCTCCTCCGTTATTCAGTAAAAGTGTACTATTTTTCCGCGATTAAATAAGGTGGTTAAATCTATGGAATAAATCATGGTACGCTTACTGTGCGTATCTGTTTGTGACTTTGATTATTATAATGTTAAATTCACAAGATAATATTTAGCTTCTTGCTCACCAAAAAATTATTCGATTCAGATATTTTTTATTATGAGATACGAAGAATATACTCAAACGTATTGCAAACATTTCTTCGTTTGAAAAAATATATTTAGAAATTTTAATAAATTCATATTCAAAAGATTTATGAAATATGGTCTGCACTCCTCTTTACGTTTAACAATTGACAATTGTCAGAAACACAAGTACGTTTACAGGTTGGTTTCGAAGCGGTGTTTTTTTTCATTTAAAATTATTTTTGCGAGTGACAACTATTGTCGCCTACAACAATTAACCCCTTGAAGGGCACCGGTATGTTATATACCACTTAATTTTAATCCCAAAATGCCACAATGAAACCAGAATTTTATACTCAATTTTTGAATTTATGAGGTACATGAGAAAAAGCTTTTACATATTTAAAAATAAATTCGTTCATGAATACTGGTGTCAACCAATCATCTCAATATTTTAGCTACAAAAGTACTTTGCCCCTGAAGGGGTTAAGAGAAAAGTTCATCACGTAGCGGTTTTTTTGCGACATTTGCAAGATAAATCTAAAACGAAATTTTTCGCAAGGAAATTGTGGTGGTCAAAAGTTTGTTTAGGTCACTTTTTAAAGAGACCGTTCCGAGGCCTGTTTACAGATCATTTCAATTATTAGTTTTCGAGATATACTGAAGTAATTTTTTAGTTCGGATTTCTAAAATAGTTGTACTCACTACTCGACAACCTCCAATTCCTAACCCTCAGTTTAATTTATGCAGCTCTGCAAGTGGGACACATACTTAAAAAAATACATATAAATATAAATATACATAGAAAGATATACTTTGTAATATATACATTTTAAACGCTTGCGATTGTTTTTTAAAATCTGATGTAATAAAAATTCAATTAAAAAAGAGAATTATACAGAACATAGATATGTAACTTAGCTGGAGGATATAATCTGGATTTAGGATATTGTGTAAAAAGAAAAAAAAAGAAAAAGAAAAAAAAGAAAAAGAAATAATGCCAACATATTTATCTGTGATGGTTCTAAAATGACATTTATTCAATTAGGACTAGTAATAACAAACTAATATAGGTCTCCTATGACAAACTATAACCTTCAAAATCATATTCAAATCTCATTGAAAAATTTATGTATATTTAAATGTGTTTTAATTATCTGTACTCATATTAAACACTGATAATATTCGCATTTAATGAAATTATTAATAGTTTCATGTTATATTAAATTGTTATCATAAGTTAAAATTAATTAGTGATACATTATATCCAGAAATTCTACTTCATAAAATGTAAAGCTATCTTCAGTGTTACTTCCTTGATTTCACATGTAAAATAAATTTATTTGTCGAATCGTTTTTTTTTTTATGTTAAGTGATTTAGAAGGAATAAAAAAAAATTCCCACATGGTTCGGGTTTTAAAAATGCTTCCGCTGCTTTGGAATGCATATTATGAACCAAAAAAGGAATATTACTTCTAAATTCTTCTTTCTGAATACAAAAAAGAGGTCAAACTGGCAATCCTGGTTTTCCCCAATCATTTTACCATTCCGCTACTTTTATAAATTCTGATTGCTTGAATACCACCACGTTTTTGAAATAGTACAATTCGTTTTAATCTATCATTAAGTGATGTGAATATAAGATTTTAAAAAAAATGGGGCAATCATTGAACCTGAACAGGATAATCAGCGGACCAGTAATACATCTGTTAATTTTGTAAACTGCTCTATTTGCAAAGTAGAGGACCTCATATTGGGACTCTACTGAACTTATCAATTTGGCCACATTCGATAGGTTGAGCGTGCTTACTTTGGAATGGATTGTAATGCGATTTCAAAAAGAATTATTTTTTTCTGGTGAGGGATTTTTAATTAAATTCATTGAATGTAATACCGGGTGATTATAATTAAAGTTACGATTTCAAAAATCGATAATTTTAAAACTACTGGTCAGAATGACTTGATATTTTAGCAGAACAATCGTGAGGCAATGGAATTTTGTTTGGCGAAGGAAAAAAATAGTTCCAAATTGTGCCGATAGATGGCGTTGTCAGGGTAATGTCAGGGGAAAGACCAAAAATGTATTCTTGAACCCTTTCCGGCGCGGAGTAAATTTGTTTGCAAAATGATGAAATAATAGACTGACACCGGAATTTACAAACGAATCCATTAGTAAAAAGAAACTTGCTTATTTTTCTGGTTCTTAATGAAAGGAAAATTTTAATTAAATACCGGGTGATTATAATTAAAGTTACGATTTCAAAAATCGATAATTTTAATTAAAACTACTGGTCAGATTGACTTGATATTTTAGCAGAACAATCGTGAGGCAATGGAATTTTGTTTGGCGAAGGAAAAAAAAAGTTTCAAAATGTGCCCATAGATGGCGCTGTCTGGGTTCACATTGTCTGAAGATATGCAAATTACTAATACGTGACATGCGCACCGCAGACATAGCAACCATAAAAATGCAGAGCAGCAGCTCTTTGCCTGAATGCTTCATCATGACTCTGACTATGAAGGATCGCGCTCTGCTCTTGAAGCTTTTTTATAAGAACGATGACTGTGCACTTACAGCTATTAGGAAGTTTCGGACATTAAAATCCATAAAAAAAGGTCCAATAACAACAAATGGTCTTCAAAAAATGATTGCTAAATTCGAAGAGACCGGTTCATTTGACGTTAAACGGGGTAGAGGAAGGAAACCAGTTTCAGCTGCGGCAGTGGAAGATGTGGCTACAGCATTACAGGATCATACTGACAGTGATGCTGGAATCAGCAGTGCAAGGGGGATTGGCCGAATGCTGGATATGCCGAACAGTACGGTGCGTAAAGTCCTACGGAACGTCTTACGCTGTTATCCGTACAAGATAACTCATGTGCAGGAGTTGCTACCTGCTGACCTGGAAGCACGTCAATCTTTTGCACTACAATTTCTTGCTCGGATGGAAGTGGACAACGGATGGCCATAGAACATTCTGTGGTCTGACGAAGCCCACTTTCATTTGCAAGGTTCTGTAAATACGCAAAATTGCAGGATATGGGCGACCGAGAATCCGTCCCAGCTACAGCCATTTCCTCTTCAGTCTGAAAAGGTCACTGTGTGGTGCGGAATAACGGCAGCGTTTATCGTCGGTCCATTTTTCTTCGAGGAGATCACACCTGCGGGACCCGTTACCTGCAAGGTTACTGGCAAGCGGTATGAAGCACTTTTGAGTAACCATGTTCTTCCGGCACTTCAACAGCGTCAGTGTGTGGATCGCATAATATTCATGCAAGATGGCGCTCCTCCGCACATTGCTACTACTGTGAAGCAGCTACTGAGTGATAATTTCGGAGATGATAGGATCATAAGCCGCCATTTTCCAACAACGTGGCCGCCACGTTCCCCCGACTTAAACCCGTGTGATTTCTGGCTTTGGGGGTACCTGAAGAATGTTGTTTATAGCGGGCGGATTCAGAATCTAGCCGACTTGAAGTCAAGTATGATATGAGAATCATATATTAAGTTTTAACAAACCCTATCCTTTATTTAATTTATATTTTCCCCCTTCCTTTGTCAAAATTTAATCGTGTTATCTTTAACTTCAAACAATAAGCCCGCTGTAATTTATCCCCTTTCCCTTTTTCATTTTCACTTATGCTCGATCACTAATATCTCACGGCTTTTCGATTAAAATAAAAAAAAGAAAAGAATTAAATCAGCACAGATGCCTTTTCGTAATTTTACTTTCCGTAACCAAGCTTATAACACGATATGTGCATTGCACATTTTTGTGGCCACAAAAGTTATGCGAATCTTCCATTTGGCCAAAATGCATGCCCTTATATGGTAGTGGTAATAACTCAATCACTCACACCCAGGTCTAAAAATATATTCTCATTGTTAAAAGCACATACTGTTTTGTCTGTCGAAAAATCCGTTCTCATGAGAAAGATATTTGTCGGTTATAATCGCCAGGGTGATATTAATTTTTGAATCAAAATTCGTCCTGTCGCCAAAATCTGGTGACCCTACTGGGTAAATACCATTGGTTATGCCTATCTCTGTCTGAAAGTATTTACGCCTAGACACTCTGTAACAACCCTATTTTGGCGAGATTCTAGTCAGTGCAATTCCAACTTGTATCGTGGAAACAACTCACTTTGCTTTCTGTCTCCGCATAATAATGACTGCTTAAGAGCGGCCTTTCTTGTTTCCCCCTCTTCTGTCCGCGACCATCTTGACATCCTCATGGTGATCTTACAATAAAACGACTTGACATCTATTCTGGAGTTTTTTTTTATTATACACGAACCTGGCTCATGTGGATTGTTTTATTTGATCAAGTACAACAACTACGAAATATGATCTGATCAGCCAACTACTTCACAAATTTTGGTATCCGTGACCTGCTCTTTTCTCCAGTTAAAAAAAAAAAAAAAAAAGAGGTATATAGTTGGCAGAAGAGGGGACGCTTTTTCTTTACCTGCACTCGCCTGTTCTCTTTGGATTATCAGCATGCATCTAAGAAAATTACCGCCTGCATATTTCCAT
Organism: Maratus michaelseni; assembly: GCA_963931845.1. Classification (NCBI taxonomy): domain Eukaryota; kingdom Metazoa; phylum Arthropoda; class Arachnida; order Araneae; family Salticidae; genus Maratus; species Maratus michaelseni. The sequence goes on along the minus strand of OZ007600.1, from coordinate 251,451,692 downwards.
CCCACCGGACCGAGTGGACGGTTTTAAAAAAAAACTTTTGCTTCACCTTACCCCAAAGTTATTCTCGGGACTTTGCTGCACATATCTCCACTAAATTTATTCTCCAATCCCTTTCCTACAACTCTCATCTATATGTCTGTGGATGAACACCCGCCTGCTATCTTCCAGTCCCATGCTCCGTAGATGTCTCCCACTGGTACGAACGACGGAGATCCACTTAACTCCAGTTATTGTCCTACATCGGATATCGTCGGTTGACTTCTTTGCTCGAAATGTGTCCTCTCTACGCCACATCCATCTCGTCTTGCTGTCTCACTCAACTGCGCCCAGTGCCTGCCAACCCCATTCTCAGTGTTCTGTGCCCAACGTGCTCCATCTGCATCACGCCCAGTGCCACGAACTATAATACCAGTGTCCATGTTTGTCTGCAAATGTGCCTATTACAAAAAATCTTGCTACTAAATTGTGCTAAATAGAAGTTCATCAATTTTCCAACCTGCATTCCTCCGTGTTAATCTATGCACGATTCCTGTGTGACTGTGCTTCATGCTCCATGTGAATGACGCCCAGTGATACGTTTCTACAATCATGCCATGTATTGTGCTTCACTCCCTATGAGCCCCTGTGATTTCTGCACGTATATTTTTTAAAAATATATCACCGTTCCATATGCCGTTAGAACTCCTACAGAAATCCGTATTTATTACATTTTCTAAATCCGTCAACTTTTGGCTCTTCCCTGTAGATGCACTCTAAGCCAAATTCCTCCAGAATTTATCGACCTTCGACGCATTCAAGTTGTGCAGTGGAATTCAATATTTATGTGCTTTTTATCGCCTCTTTCCGAACTTAGTAATTACTGATTCTATTTCTAACATTCATGAACCTTTTCTCTCCATTGAAACTAAATAACAAAAAAAAAAAAAACTGTGGTTAGACGTTCTAGTATGAACAGCTGGTGAATGTAGAAGTGTGAACTTTGATTTTTCTGGCTGACTTTTAATTCACAGCTGATTATGATCGCGTTTTTTTTTTTTTTTTTTTTTTTTTTTTTTTTTTACACGATTGCACTTTTAACGTTGAATTCAGTGCTTGCAGAAAACTACGAAAAGTAAACCTTTTTTTAATTTCAGGTGTTGTGGTTTATTAAAAAAAAAAAAAAAAGAGGTACAAAATTCTCTTTTGGATTATTTTTATTCTATTTCTCGAATTAAGGTAAGTTGTCGTTTTTCTTTTACAATGAGAAATATTTTAAGTTGTGGCTTGCCAAATAATTGTTTATAAAGTATACAAAGAGTAATAATTAATTTATAACATTGATTTAAACTGATATATCATTTTACAAGAAACGTTTTCCGTTTTATTACACGGTCATATGTTTTGATAATGATTTATTAGATTAATTTTAAACAATTTCTGATTATTTTCTGTTTTAATGTTAATGGTTCTTGCGATATTATAGGTAAGTTGGTAAATTATATTCTGTATGTAAAAAAAAAAATTTTATTATAAATTAAACATTCTCAGGAGAAATTTTAATAAAAAAATAAGTGAATAAGAGAATTTTTGCATATTATTGATTAATCCTAAAATTTTTGTTCCTTTTTCCTACTATGCAATGACACTTTTTCAAATATTGAACGTATTATTATTTTGAAACGAGAAATGATAATTCTATGTGCATTTCTTTTAATATTTTTATAAAGGTTTAGATATTTAGAAGAAACAATATTTATAATGAAAGGTATAATATAATTCTTATTATCTCTCGAAGGTTTGCCTAGATAACACATTTCTTTTATGACTGAAATTTTATTTAATATATTGCATAAAATTTTGATTTTATAATAAGGCAGACATACTTTTTCTATATAAAGTTCATATTACTTTTTATTTATCTGCCACAATGAGTATTGCAGTCTGCAGAATGAGCGATTAATTTATATATTTGCATAATTTTTTCCAAATTGTTGGTTCTTTTGAAAATTAAGATATCTCTTGGTTAAGAATAAAAAATAAAAAAAAATAAAAAAAATATATATGGATGGATAATAATAAAAAGGAAAGATGACATATTTTTGGTGTGAATAATTGTTCATTCTGGAGATATAGGTATTTTGTTCTTTTTTTTTTCTTTTAAAAAAAAAAAAAAAAAAGAAAAAGAAAGAGAGATTGCATTCATTTTATTTATTCATTTATTATATATTTTGCTCATAACTAATTTTTGCGGTAAAATATTTTCTGGTAAGTTACTGTGAATATTTTAGGTAAACAAAGTTTTCCCCACCTGAATTTTTAATATTTTAAGGTAAAGATTTATTTAGCTAATAATTTATTGCAAACAAAATATTTATATTTGCTCACTCGTTAGCCAAACATGGCCAGCAAACTAACTTTTAAAGTGACCAATTTTGATGGTGAACCCACGTTACTAGACTTTTTTTTTAACCAATTACGAACATTAGCCCGTATACAAAAATGGAAACAAGATGAAACTATTCAGTTTCTGGGTGGAAAATTGACAGGCCCAGCCTTAACCTTTTTTACGCAAAACCCTGAGATCTATAAATCTAACGACTTAGATTTCGTCGAGAAAGAATTCAGAGCATTTTTCGCTCCCCCGAGTAAAACTGCAGCACTGGTTGAATTCAATAATCTATTATTATTGCCAGAAGAATCAATTAGAAATTTAGCCCATCGTATTAACACTCTCACTGCTCGCGTGCATGACACTATAACAGATAGAACGGCTCTTGATAATATTAAATTTACAAAATTTATTTCAGCGATTCCCTCGAATTTAAGGGTAAAAATACAAGAAGAGGGAATATCAACGTATAAACAAGCAGTAGATAGAGCACAAACTCTCCAGGAAATTATGCAAAACCAGAAAATATTGCAGCCCTGCGCGTCATCTAGCTCCGCAGACACGATCGCAATGCAGTTGAAATCACTAAATGAAAAAATTAACGCTTTGTCGTTAACAGGTAGCGAGGACAAAAATAACACCCATAATCAACCCTCTCGCCCACAAAACTCGCATGATCAGTATAACATAGCTGCCAACTTTTACGCTTTTTTCTTACCACTAAAATTTAATAGAATTTTTTTCGTTGTGTAATCACACGATCTTGTCAATTTAATAAGATAAAATTTAGTATAAAATTTTAGTGGTAGGAATTAAGCGTAAAAGTTGGCAGCTATGGTATAAAAAGGACTTTAAAACAAGACACACTGGTCATAGATATGTCCGCACAAATAAACATAACAAATCGAATTCTCCACCCACTTGTCAGTTGTGTTTGAAACGTGGCCACACTGCAAAATTATGTTTTAAATGGAGAAGATCAAATGCGAATAGAGGTGGATATCAAAACTACAAATTCAATCCAAATTTTCGAAAAAAAAGTAATCAGAAAGGGGAATCTTTAAACTATTAAGGAGATGTAATTTAGCTGATGGCTTTGCATCTCAGGAAAACATTTTAACATCAGCAACTTGCCCTACATTCCCATGGTCGTTTGATGAAACTCTTCCAAAAATTTCTAAGGAAAGGTTAGTCAATTCGGTCGCTTCACAGACCACAACAAACATAAAAATGACCAGGAATGGGTCGTCACAAACAGTGCACAGATCAACTGAAAGTTCATCGCAAACTGCATCATCAAGTGACGAAAAGAAAGTTGAGGTTATTTCAAATGTGAATAATAATTCCCCAGCACTCCCCCTTATAAAGGTGTCTAAGGCCTCTATAGCAAGAACAGACACAATTTTACTTTTAGACACAGGGTCGACAATTTCTCTTTTATCACAGTCCCTTTTCGATTCTATTAAGGACAATCTTAAATATAAAAGGTTAGGCACAACAGTTACTCTTAAAACAGTAAATTCCGATGTTGACTTCACCGCATGTATAAAAGCATCAATCAGAATTCATCACAAATCTTTTAGCCACAACTTTTATATTGTTGACATTCCCGATACCTCTAGTTTTCAAGGAATATTAGGATTTGATTTTATTCATAAACACAGGATCATAATTGATGTTCACAAAAATAGAATGTCAACAAATGAATTTCACGTGCCATTACTTAGCGCGTCAGCTGATGGCAAAGACATAAATCTTCTAAGTGAACATGTAAACTCTCCGTCAAATTCAGTCAAAACGATTCGCCTTGCGCATAAATTAAAACTTGAACCACATGAGAAAACATGGATTTCCATCGACACTGATTCTTTAAACCCTTCAATGCAGTACTGTTTTGAAAGTACTATTTCTAATAAACAAATTATTTGTTATGACAGTCTGCTAGGTAACAATAAAGATATTGAATCGGTCGATCGGGAAAATCATAACAAACACCTACAAAAATCACATGTATACATATTCTTACAAAATTCTTCTAACAAACCAGTACACATAAACAAAAATGCACGAATAGGAATTTTATATGAAGTTTCAGAAATTATGGAACCATCTAAAAGTGACAATTTTTCACAGACCATGAAGTCATGTGACAACATCAACAGCTTCAATATTCAACCTCATGATAATTTACAACAGTTTATTTGCAATTATATTCAAGCTTCAGATGAGGTCTTAAAAAAAAGAAAGGAAGATTTAACAATACAAGACTTCAAATTGGAACATCTAGACACTCAACAAGCAAAAACCTTAGGCTCATTATTGCTAAAATACTACAGTTCTTTTTCTAAATCAATGAAAACATTAGGTCACACAGACAAGGTTATTCCAAATCTCAAATTCATTAATGACTACCCAATCAAAACATTACCTTTTCCGGTACCACAATCGTTACACCAAGAAATGAAAGAGCAAATAAATCAACTTCTTGAAGCAAATATTATTGAACGTAACTGTTCAGAATGGGCATGTCCTATTTTGCTGGTTAGAAAGAAGTCTGATGGGTCTGCAAAACAAAAATACAGACTTGCTCTTGATTTAAGAATGCTAAATTCCGTCTTACAAGGATCTTCATATCCACTTCCCAAAATACAGACAATTATTTCAAATTTATATGCATATAAATATTTCACTTCGTTAGATTTTCAACAGGCCTACCATCAGATAAATTTACCTGAAAAATATCAAGATCCACTTACATTCACATGCATATACGGTACTTTTCGTTTTAAAAGGTTGGTATTTGGATTAAAGAATAGTAGTAGTTTCTTTCAAAATTTAATGGACACTATTATTGATGAATTAGAAATAGAAGGTATTTTTGCATATCAAAACGATTTGATCTTTGGTTCTAATTCTTTTGAGGAAACATGTGCAAAATTACAGAAAGTACTTGAAATTTTATCGAAATATAATTTAACGCTCTCGCCCAATAAATGTTCATTTCACAAAACCGCTGTTGACTACTTAGGTTTTCACATTGAAAATCATTCCATTTCTCCCATCCAATCAAATATTGTCAAAATAAATTCTTTTCCTACCCCGACAACAAAAAGACAATTAAAAAGGTTTATTGGTCTTGTCACATTTTATAAATCTCTAGTTCCTTCATTTTCAAAACTCATCCAACCACTTATAGATCTCACTACACCAAAAACAACATTTAAATGGACTCAGAAACATCAAAAATTATTTGATCAAATGCAACAGGTGTTCTTTAAGTCTCCCATGGTTCGTTTACCCGATTGGTCTAAAACTTTTTATGTAAACACAGATGCGTCAATTATAGCCATAGGGGGTGCTCTGTTACAGGAACATGAAGGACAATTACTTCCCATTGCATTTTTTTCTAAATCTCTTAAACAGTCTGAAAAACGTTATCCAGCACTAAAACTTGAATTAATGGCCATTTACAAATCCGTAATCGCTTTTAAATACTATCTATATAACCGAAAGTTTGTAATTTTATCCGATAGTGCTCCTTTAAAAAAATACAAGAAAACAACTAATCCCGCTGATATAACAACTAGATGGTTAACAGAATTATCAGAATATACATACACTTTTGATCACATTCCCGGTTCTTCTAATGTACTTGCAGATTATTTGTCCAGATGTTCTTTCGAGAAAAACACAGTTGATTTAAATTCCAACCCAGAGCTCATCAATGAACAATATGCTTTGCCAATTGTCGATAATGATCTTCCAGACACTAATAATGATCATTTATCATACAGTACACATTCTCTAAATTACTTAGTTATTGGTAACAAGGATAAAAAAGACCCTTTATTGGAAATTTCAAATGAAACATTTGTAAACGAACAAAAGAAAGACACAAAATTATCCGAAATTTACAACGAAATTATGCAAAACGGCTCATCGAAACAATTCCCTATGTACTTCATTCATCCCGATTCAAAGGTTTTAATGTTAAAAAAAGAAAATATTTGTAATGACACCTTTTCTTACCACATTATTGTCCCAAATTCATTAAAAGCCAAAGTTCTAACAATATGTCATTTTTCACATTTTGGATTAACAAAAACTTATGCATTTGTCACAAAAAAATATTTTTGGAAAGGAATGTATGCTGACACTTTAAATTTTGTAGCGTCTTGCACAAAATGTTTACAGGCAAAACATCACAAAACTCCACTTGCTCCACTACAACCTACATACACACCTACGCATCCAGGAGATACAGTCAGTGTTGATTTGGTCGGTCCCTTTACTAATGGACAGTCGGTATTGACAGTAATTGACCATTTTTCTCGACACCTAGAACTCTTCCCTTTGCGTACCATCACTTCTGAAAAGATAATTAAATGTTTATTCAGTTATATAACTATCTTTGGAAGACCTTCTGTAATTTTGTCAGATTTGGGAAAACAATTCACTTCACACATATACGACAAATTTAACGGCACATTAGGCATAAAGGTGCGTCATTCCAGCGTAGCGAGGCCACAAAGCAATGCCGAGTCAGAGCGAATCAATAAATCAATTAAATACTCAGTTTCTACTTTACTTCAAGAAGGTCACACTTTTGAAAATGCTTTATCAATTCATAAATCTCTTTATAATGGATCTCTACATTCCTCCACAAAATATTCTCCCAACTTGCTTCACTTTGGAAGAGAACTATCCTTAATATTTGATACTTATGACCATAATGTCAATCAAGTTCTAGATAAAGATTTTGAAGCTTACAAATTGTTACAAGATTTAAATTCTATTTACAGGAAAGCATATAATAACATCAAACACTCTCAAAACAAAAGAAATGATCATTTTCAAAAACGTGCTAAACTAAGAAAAATTATGAATAAAGATATTGTGTATTTAAAATCAGTAGATAAGTTCAAACCAAAATATTCTGGACCTTACATTGTTATACACAAATATTCACCTGTCTCTGTTTCAATCAAACGCTTACATGCACCTGATGACTCTGCTTTTAGAGTACACATTGATAGGTTAATCATCGCTCCACCAAGAAGTGATCACTTACTTACAAGTCATGATGGTTACAATAATATTAACTCTTCAACTTATTCAACACGTTATAATTTAAGACCTAGAAAATAGCGTATAATTTTTATAATTGTTGTATTTTGTGCGAATTTTTGGTTTTGTTCACACTTGTGTATATTGATGTACACAATATACTGATGTTATATTTGATGTTTCCTTGTGAAAGTTCTCGGCTGGTCCAAGTTTGTTTCATCAAGGGAATGGCAGATATGGCAATCTTGTTGTGAACATTATCTTTTATGTTTATGGGGTGTTTGAGCATATACACTTTATAAAAAAAAAAAAAAATCTTAACTTTTGTCGTCATATTTTTTTTAAATCTCATAAATAGCTATAAACATAATTATAGTAACATTAATTGCACTAAAAAATTTTTTTTTCTCTTAAGGTCAGTTTTTTTTAAAATTTTAATAATACTAATTAAGTAAATATGTACCTCATGACTTAACATTTTTACCGAACTTGACAAAACTCTCTCTCATTACTCTAGGATTGACTTTTATTCGACATACACTAGGTGTATATATATTTTTATTTTTCTAATTATTCCCTTTCGGAGTGGTGATCTGTTCAAAATTATTGCCCTTAGGATCTTCCACCCCATTGTAATGAGAGACACATTCGAATTGATATTCCAATTCACCTTAAATCCCCTGTCAAAATGAGTATACGAGACTGCTCCTCAGTTTGTTGCATTACTGCTGCGGGAGCAACGGGGTCTATGTTGTGACAACAATGTGGACCTCGCCCTAAATATTCCCTCCACAAATAAGGCAATAGTCCTAAACTTGCGCCATCACACTTGTCCTTAGACAAGATTTAGGGCAGGAATTTTTTTTGGATCGTGTGTCACTTTCCCTATCCTGTCCTGTGCGAATGCACAAATTTTTACTATTTTTAAACCCAAATTTTATTCATTTTTATCTTCATCATTTTTGTATTTCATTTTTACACATGTGTAACAGTAAATGTAACTGTAATTGTAACTGTATCTTATTTTTATATTTTGTATTTGCATTTATATACTTGATGTTTATTTTATATAATATTATATATATTAGTATCTTATATTCTGTTCGAACAAAGAGAATTTTATTATATTGTAGTTGCAACTTATATGTTCAGAGTTATGAACATTTTAAATTCATTTAGCATGCTTACGACCAGTTATCAGTAAAATAAACATTAGTTGATGATAATGCAACCTTTCTGGTCATATTTTGGTCATCACTATATATATGTAGAGTAATTAAACTGCTATATGTTCCGGAACAGCAAAAACAACAACAATTTCTACATCTACAAAAATAAACTGTTAAGAAACCATGGACTCAAGGAATAAAATAGTGTACACTATGATGACCAGTAGCAAAATTTTGGTATACCATTTCTATTTTCATTCTCATTTTTGATATTTATATGTGTTTATATATATATTTTTTATCTTATATTGTGCATTGATTATATGTAAACTTTCAGACGGAGCGTGCCCGAAATTTAAACCCTAACAAATTATTCTTTTATCTGAGCAAACGGGGGAAACATATGATATGAGAATCATATATTAAGTTTTAACAAACCCTATCCTTTATTTAATTTATATTTTCCCCCTTCCTTTGTCAAAATTTAATCGTGTTATCTTTAACTTCAAACAATAAGCCCGCTGTAATTTATACCCTTTCCCTTTTTCATTTTCACTTATGCTCGATCACTAATATCTCACGGCTTTTCGATTAAAATAAAAAAAAGAAAAGAATTAAATCAGCACAGATGCCTTTTCGTAATTTTACTTTCCGTAACCAAGCTTATAACACGATATGTGCATTGCACATTTTTGTGGCCACAAAAGTTATGCGAATCTTCCATTTGGCCAAAATGCATGCCCTTATATGGTAGTGGTAATAACTCAATCACTCACACCTAGGTCTAAAAATATATTCTCATTGTTAAAAGCACATACTGTTTTGTCTGTCGAAAAATCCGTTCTCATGAGAAAGATATTTGTCGGTTATAATCGCCAGGGTGATATTAATTTTTGAATCAAAATTCGTCCTGTCGCCAAAATCTGGTGACCCTACTGGGTAAATACCATTGGTTATGCCTATCTCTGTCTGAAAGTATTTACGCCTAGACACTCTGTAACAACCCTATTTTGGCGAGATTCTAGTCAGTGCAATTCCAACTTGTATCGTGGAAACAACTCACTTTGCTTTCTGTCTCCGCATAATAATGACTGCTTAAGAGCGGCCTTTCTTGTTTCCCCCTCTTCTGTCCGCGACCATCTTGACATCCTCATGGTGATTTTACAATAAAACGACTTGACATCTATTCTGGAGTTTTTTTTTATTATACACGAACCTGGCTCATGTGGATTGTTTTATTTGATCAAGTACAACAACTACGAAATATGATCTGATCAGCCAACTACTTCACAGCAAGCATCACACAACACACCCATTGCATTAGTACAGATACCCTCCGATCTGTTGTGGAGCATGCCGTTTTGCGCTTCCAATTAGTAGCGGAACAAGGCGGAGGGCATATTGAGCAACTTATGCCTTAATAATCAGTAAGGTGTTTGTTCCATGAAGCTCTTTTTTTTTTTCATTTTTTGTCATTATCGCTGTCGTCGCTGTAAACACGTAGTCTTGTCTTTTCGCTAATAAATTTTTAGTAAATCTCTGAACTCTATTTTTTTCCTTTTGGCAACATCATTCCTATGTTTAACCCTTTAACGGGCGGTGGTCACAAAAAAGGACACCCAATTTTAATTCTAAAACTGACAAACGACACCAAGAATATTTAATTAATATTTTCCTTTCATTAAGAACCAGAAAATAAGCAAGTTTATTTTTACTAATGGATTCGTTTGTAAATTCCGGTGTCAGTCTATTATTTCATCATTTTGCAAACAAATTTACACCGCGCCTGAAAGGGTTCAAGAATACATTTTTGGTCTTTCCCCTGACATTACCCTGACAACGCCATCTATCGGCACAATTTGGAACTATTTTTTTCCTTCGCCAAACAAAATTCCATTGCCTCACGATTGTTCTGCTAAAATATCAAGTCATTCTGACCAGTAGTTTTAAGATTATCGATTTTTGAAATCGTAACTTTAATTATAATCACCCGGTATTTGTGATTAAGTTTTTATAAATAAAATGTTTATCGCAATGTTAAATGTTATGCTTGATGAGACAATTATAAAATAAAAAGAAAGGTTACTTGGTAGCGACTAAAACCAAAATTCTAAAATATTACAATAAAGTATTAAAATATACTATGTTTATTAAAGGAATTGTATAACGAATTCAATAGCATGCTTAACATTTTGACAGCAATACGTTTTCTGGCCTGCCAACATCTACATTTTTTAAAAATCAAATAAAGTTATTTGAAAAAGCATTTTAAATAGTAAATAAAATAAAATATATTTTTCATTATATAAATGCAGCATTATTTTTATTAAGCGTTTTTTTGGTCCAAAACTTGTTTATATGATTTTAAAAAGCGTGTAGAAGTTCGCGGCTATGTATTATGCATGTATGATCGTTATTTTTGAAGAAAAAGTAAATATTTGAATAACGAACGACATATTAGTTGATTTTCTGAACAATAATTGTTAACTTTGAATGAAAAAGAAAACGCAAACTGCAAATTATTATTTGGCATCAACGATGGCAGGAATCAAATTAGTAAATCAATGGACTGTATCTTGATATCTTAAAATCAATAAATTTTTACACATTAATTCTACCATTAGAAACACAATGAAATACAAAATTTTATTTTTTACAGCAAATAGTTTTGCGATTAAGAAGTTTAACAATCAAAAACTGTGCAAAAACTTTTATAAGCTTCGCCTATATCTCAAAAGCCATTTCAGTTTTTAATTCATTCATCCTAGAAATTGTATTTCGTTATTTCTAATGATATTGATATATGGGTAGAGAATTGAAGAAAGAAAACGGAAAAAATAATAAAATAAATAAATAATAATAAAATTTAATGTAATAAAATTTAATATTATCCTAATCAAGATAATTCTTCAAATTCTTCGGGTATATTTCGTCTAATTTCCTGTCTTTTTAGGGCTTTAACGCTTTGAGGCACAAATAATTGTGCTTTTGCAATGTTGAATTCAGACCAACATTTTAGAAAAGTTTTAGATATTTTCCGGTTATAATAGCGGCCCACACAACTGCCATTATGCCAAGTTCAGAAATAAGATTTCGACAAGGCAGTCGCCATGACCATTTATACGCCACGTATATGCCTTACGTTCATATATACAGGGGTCGCAGCATATAGGAAACATTTTATTGTTCATACCAATATCCCTACTCAATAATCTTGAGGATAAATTTCTTTACCGTATGCAGTAGAAATATATCACAAACACAATTTCTTCTAAAATTGTGGTAGAAACAATAAAATTTGTCCTATACGCGTCGAGGCCTATATATAGCCATACACGCAGTAAACACGTCTTATATTTCATATATATGCCATGTATAGTATATCCCATAAAGATATATATATATGTGTTTGTGCGAGCATAAATTGTATGTAATAAATATGTCATACATAAATATTACTTGGTCATCTACTATATATATATAACACAAACGGAAATTTCGTTCCGTTCCTTTATAACTCGAGATCTGCTGAATGAAATGTAATGGAACTTGCACTGTTGAATAGATAATTTTTCAGGGAAGGTTTTAGTATATAACACATAGTTCTATGTATATTAGTTATAGAATTATGATGGAAAGTTCTGTTATTTTGGACGATAACGTTACCATAGATCATTTTTTAGCGACCATTATCGTTGGTGAAAGAATTGAAACGGCTATATCAGAAAATAATGCAAACGCACAGAAAAATAAAAGAAAAATTCTGTTATTAATTTTATTTAAAATCCTTCCCCCCCCCCTCCCCGCAAAAAAAAAAAGAAAAAGAAAGAAAAAAACTGTTTTAATGAGGCATAATATTTAATTTAATGCTTAAAAATATAATTTGTAATGTAATTTGTAATAGTTTGTAATGATTTAAAATATTTGTAATGCATGAGATTGCAATTCAGATTAAATCAATATTTGATGATTTATCATTTGCGTCAGGTTAACAAAATGCATCTGATAATTTGATAAAATATGAGTAATTTTTTTTTCTTTTTTCTTTCTGTTAATTTTTTTTATGTAACTCCCCTATCATGTGTCTTACAGGAGGAACTAGCAGATATAATTGTAAAAATGACTGCATTTATGAGTTACATGTTATTTGTTTATTTACGGTTTTGATTTTACTTTTGTCGCCAAGCAATGTGATTTTAAGCCAAAAATGCATAAGCGTGACATCAGCTTGAGCGGTATAAGCAATAATAATGTTTTTTCGTGTATACAAGATCCTTTTTGGAGTAATTTTTTATATTTAAATGCAAATTATATAAATAGCAGTTATTGTTATGAATATGGGAGCAAATATTTAAATTTTAGTGAATGTCTGCCACTCGAACACATATTGTAAAATAATTAAATTTTAGACATTTAAAAATTTACTACGGAAACATGCCGGTTTGTTTTCACCAAACATATTATTTTTATAGCCTCAAACTCAGACCAGCGAATATTGTCTATTCTTTCATTTTTATTTTATTATTTTTTTTTAATATATATCGCCAATTTCACTTATAGAAATATTCACTGTTTCAAAAGTTAGGAACCAAAGAATATTCTTAAGGACATGTGTGCATTTATGCGTTATTACTATCACAAAAGGCTACATTTTGCAATAAAAATTGTTTGCTGAAATAAATTTTCGATGCTCTTTTTGATTCGTCATTTCTTTTTAGTTTTTTCTGCATATCTTTCTTCCCTTCTCTCAGGAAGGTTTTTAAAAGACATTGGTCCGTATTTCTGTCACCTGCTAGTTGTCATTTTTACTATATTGTTGGATGTTTCGTTTATGTTTGAAGGTTACTCTGGACGACGATTCAGATCACAGAAGATTAGACGATTTTTGAAATTAGCGATTGCTAAATTTATGGGGTTTTTTCATTATGAAGCAAAGTTTCACCAAAAAAAGCAATACTTCCAATGTACGGTTGGTTGATTTTATGACGGTCGATTATCTGCACGAGGGATATAGACCCTGGGGGATGGTATCCTCCATGGGGGTCTTTCTAAGGGATCCTAACCCGTATTTACGGCAAGGTTCTTAGAAAACCACGGAAAACTCCGAACGGTTAGGTCAACGAGCGCGACAGGGGTTTGAACCCAGCACTTCCCGTATGACAGCTTTGAGAGTAGAACATATCAGACACTGTTTTGGCGCATTCAATGTAAGGAAAAACTTTGTAATGTTAATGGTGGTGAATGGAATAAATAAAATTTGTCGATTTATCTTTTCAGGCTGGATAAGAAACAACGAGTACCTAAAATTCTGATTAGATAATTTTTCGATCATTATAAAGCCTTTTCGACCTACACACAGCCCTAGCAGCTAAACATAGAGAGAAATGAATTTATTTCTGTGTGCTATTATGCTCTTTAGAGAAATGCAAAAAAAAAATCTTCGGCTTAAGTATTCACCAAAAATAATATTACTAAATATTTTGCATAACTAACTTTATCATTGTCAGTTTTATTTAAGGTATGGAATTTTGTTAATGAAAGATCTATAATTGAATTAACAGTAATTTGACATTATTTAATGGAACATAGCTTGGCGCGTAACTAACTTTGTTTTGTAACTAACTCTGGTACATTAGTAATCATATCGTTTCAAGCCCTTCTAATGTTTGATGTCAAACTTGGATTTCGGCAAGTTTATGGAAGATTAGGAAGATTTTGTTGGATACAAACTAGAGGTTTATTCTTCGACCAGAGTTAATCATTGTTTTTTTTTTCAGATTAACGGTTACACGAATGCAACTGGTCTAAAAAATGGAAAGACAATGAAAATGGCGTCATTTTATTCAGCTTTAAAAATTCACTTTTTTATGTCTCACCATTTTTTTAAATATGAAAGTTAAACACTGTTCTTTATGTGCAAACAATTTATTACAATTTTTACTGTATTTACTCTGCTGGAATCGAAAGATGCAAAACCGTAGTAGACTTGCCAGAAGAGGGCGTATATTACGAAATAAACGTAACATAGAGTGAGATTGTACTTACGTTACCAGAATCTCACATGGAAACAAGAAAGAGGGACGGAGTTCAAGAACTTACAGACGAAAATGAATCACCCGAACATTATTTAAGTTCAATGGACAATCTATGCAATCATTGTAATGCTTTCTCTTTTAGTAGTATGTTGACTAGAGAACATGTTAGTTCCTGTAGTCATAATCTCATAATGGCCTCATTTCCCTACCAAACTCTACTATAAATGATCAACTAAATGAGTTTCTTCTTTTAGCCCAAATTTTGTCCAATGTATAATATAATATAACGCAATGTCGTTCACATCGTTTACAGCAATATTAAAGGTAAATCCAGGTGAACGTCCTTTAATTGCTTTAAAATACATGCTCAAATCCATTGATATAATTCGTTTGAACCAAGGTTCGTTTGAAAATATTTACTAAGGTAGCATCTGTAGGTGAAGATCCACATTCCTTTAAAATACAAAGCCATTTCGTTTGATTTAAGGTAAAGTAGTGGAAAAAGGGGCCATCTACATATTAAAACTTTATTTTTTTCAATGGCAACACCCACTTTTGACATGATATTTTAAATCTTTGGTTCAAACTATGCCTAGATACAAAATTTTCAGTCATTTGGATGATAAGTTTTCGAGTTATAGACATTCAAATTTTAGAGCTTCTAATGTTAAATTACATTTTCATATTTTTATTAATATCTCCTGAAATTATAATCCTAATGTGCTAACGTTTTGTTTGGTTATAAAACTCAAAAACCCAAACATAACTACGTTAAATTTGTAATTTTTAAAATTTTATAATATGAATTATGAATTATGAAATTAATATTCGAAAAAATTATGAATTGCAACCTACAATTTTTTTGATGGATTTATATTTATTATGTCCTGCTTTATGTGTATTCAAAATTTCAAATTTTTCTTCCAAGTAGTTTTCAAATTATGCTTAAAAAACGGCAAGATGCTGCTTTAAGGGGCCGTCTATGATGTGCATTAAAGCATAGTTTGAACCAAGACTCCCTTATCATAGATCAGACTTGACAATCCGGAGAAAGTCTATGGGAGAAAATGTCCGCGGTAATTGCCAACTTATTAATTGACTTTCTCCGGAAAGTATCGCCGCCTGGTGGATACTACCGCACAGTTGCCATGTTTCGGGCTTTTTGAACACCAGTATATTTTTAGAGAAAATGTTGTTCTTTTAAATCCTAGAATTCTCCGATCAAACAAAACAAAATTGTCTCTACTAAAAAACTGGTATCCAAAAATATAATATAAAAAAATCTATAGAAAAATCTAGCAGGTCTGCTACCGCATAGCTGCCAACTCTTACGCTTTTTTCTTACCACTAAAATTTAATAGAATTTTTTTCGTCATGTAATTACACGATCTTGTCAATTTAATGAGATAAAATTTACTATAAAATTTTAGTGGTAGGAAAACTACTAGTTCATAAGCAAATGCATAGAACAAATGGAGCTGTGAAAAAATTTCCCGTGATTTCGTGTCGTAAATACTATTACTGACGATTGATGGCGCTAGTAGCAGGACAAGTATAGCGGTCAAAGGCAACTTGCTGATTCAGAGGTCTGATACTATGATAAGGAGGTCTTGGTTTGAACAGGGATGGGAGCGCTCCGACTCGAAATCCCGATTTACACCACTAAATTTTAATAGTATTTGTTACCTTATTCAAGGACAAAATTTCTGAAATTCATTACGTTGGAGAATACTATTAAAATTTAGTGGTAACAATCGATATTCGGTTCGATATTCGAGCGCTCTCATTCCTGTTTGAGAAAATATTATACTCATAGGCTGGGATTATAGTGACTTAAAAAACTTAGAGATTAAGTCTGTCTTACAATATAAACAATGCGTAAACCGTATTTCAATGCTTCACGATCTTACGTTAAATTGAAAGCTAGCTTAAACTGAAGCGTAAGTGAATGATCGCGGGAGCACAACAAACCTGACAACGACCTGTGATTGTAGTAAGATATAAGATAGCGAGGCACCAGAACCCCAGCCTTTATTAGTTATATATATATATATATATATTTCTTTTACTTTTTCAATGTCTGCTTTAAAATTTTTCATTAAAATTACGTAAAACGTATTTGCATGAAATGTATGTTTACGTCATTTTTTAATTAATAAAGCTCATTTTTGAAAAATATGATCAGTTCTACCTTAGAAAAAACTTAATTATTTTTGTTACCTTTAAATGGATTTATAGCTTCTTTTCCAGTCTAATAAAGCTATATTGTTTTTTCTGCAGTATATATGTTTGAAATGAAGTTTCTTATAAATGCATATGCGTAGAGTATTTGCTGAAACAAAATGGCCCCACAATTAACTAAAGCAACGAAAGGCCAAATGATTGGCATGTGGCAAGCTGGAAGAAGTTTTCGTTATATAGCTAGGTATTTTCAAGTTTTTTTCCACGACTGTACATGAATAAACTGCTTTTACTTATTTAGAGATTTTTTTTTTTTTAATTCCGGTGACATTTAATCCTTATAACTATTATAAGTGGCGAATAAAAGATGGCCGCGGTTTTATATAAGAAAATGGAAATATTGCCCGCGGCTAGAGGGTTAAACAAGGCAAATGTTTTAATAAACATAGCGGTATTCAATGTCTATAAAACTATAAAAGTGTCGTCGTATAGAATGAGAATTAAGTGTATACAACTTTCACGATTTGTAGTTTATATAACAATTCAGAATAAATTCAGAAATTAGAAAGTCATAATATACTGTAGGAGAAAATAGGATTCCATTGAGATATATATACAGTAAAACCTCTCTATAGCGTACTCCTCTTTTATTTTTATTTATGTATTGTATAAATATTCTTTTCTGTTTTTTAGAACAGAGGTGCCAAGCTCTCACTAATTTTCCGTAATATGGGGATTAATTTGATCCAGTTTAACAACGTTTCGAACCAGAAAAATTCTTAGATGAATCTTTATTAATTTCAGATTTCTAAAAGAAATATATTTAATTTCATTTCTTAAAAAAATTTCTGGTGCGAAAGGTGTTAAATTAACGCACATATTACGGATGATTAGTGAGAGCTTGACACCTTTGTTAACCCTTTTAACGGCCGGTGTCCAAAAAAAAAGGACACGTAATTTTAATTCCAAAACTGACAAATTGCACCGAGAATATTTAATTAAAATTTTTCTTTTGTTAAGTACCCGAAAATAAGCAAGTTTTCATTTTCTAATGAATTCGTTTGTAATTTCTGGTGTCACTCCATTATTTCATCATTTTACAAACAGACTTACTCCGCGCCGGAAAGGGTTAAAATGATTTATTTGTGGAAGATGCAACAGCAGAATACAATAAGTATAGCTGCCAACCTTCCGTTTTTTAAAATTAGATCCACATCTTTTGAAGCGGAAATTTTGTTTAATAATATGCCTGCTTAGCTACCAATTTTTGCTCTTTTTTGTAAAAACTTTCTGTGAATAGTAAAAGTAATTTTTTCAATTATACATATTCGCAGAAAATCAGAAAAATCGGTTATAAGAAGTGTAAAACATGGCATCTCTGGGTCTGTTGTACTATGGCCTAATTCAATCTAGTTTAATTGCTCTAATCAATGTTATTTATTTCACTCTTTTTGAAAAGATAGAAATTTTAAAAAGATAAAAATGTATTAGTCGGATCAAAAAGTTCGGAGACTGCTGTTCAGTGTTGTCAATTTAGCGGGTTTTTTAATTCAAAATACTTACTAGAATTTCTTAATTTAAATTTTTGTTTAATTTAATCATGGGATGTCGGCAATTGAATAGAGCAAAAATTACTATTAAGAAATTCTGGAAAGTTAGTAGTTTTACTAAAGCTGGGCCTATGCTTGCAACATCGAATGCAAGACAAGTACTTTTCTAATTTTGTTCCTCTGTGTCGTCTTCTCAAAACACAACACATGATTTCATGACCATCAAGTGATATGACACGAAAGACTCTTGCTGTAAGATAATTATTTAATACTACTAATTCTTTGTCAATAACTTTTGTGGTGAGAAATTTATTTTGTGAATATAAGTGTTTCCTGGATTGTGAGTGTATTATTATCTATATATTAATATATTTTCTAATGTATTTTGACAATATTGTAAATTTCTGAAAAATGATTGAAACTCTTATGATTCAATAAATAGAATAGTTGTAAATGCAAGATCGAATACAGTTCTCTTTATTGCCTCAAGTTCAGGTTTTTACCAATGAGTTATTCATGTTCAGCGTCATTCCTAAATGTGTATTTCTGAACAATGTTAAGGGACCAATAATTCTTGGGGGAATTTCTCAACACTATTTTTGAATAACAGTCGTCATCGTATTTTAACACTTTTAGGGGGTATCTTTCTTTCTTTTTGTTTTAATAAATAAAAGTACTTCTGTTTCTAAAACGTTCAAATTATTGAGTGACACCAGGATTTACAAATAACTTTAATTAAAATAAAGCTAAATATTTTCTTCACGTGTACTATAAAAGCGAAATTTTATTTCAAAATTCTTGTGCCAGTGGGACATTTAGGGATTACATTTAAGTGGGATATATATTGTGCCGCCTTCCTTCAAGCTGTTAACACATATTTTTATTTATTTTTCATTCTTTCTTTTTGTTTTAATTTTCTTTGACGGAGCTCATACATGCGACATAGTGATACCGGTGCTAATAAAATAGCTTTTATTTTGAGATTCAAAAAGAGTGATTTAACTTAATGGTTCTAATCAAGGTGCATACAATACTTGAAATTTCTAAGGAATCTGACACCACTACATAAAATTAGAAATTTTCATAGTTCACAATTAAATAAGAAAATTCGTATTCGCCTTGTCTACTAGAAGAATTTGGAATATTTTTTATTTTTTTTTTGCAATTAAATGATGTGAAAAACACTTATCAAAAGTTCTGATAGATTTGTACGCACCGTGCCTAATCATCTAAAAAGATAATTATGAAACCTGCCCTGTAACCTATTTTATATCAAGTCATTAAAAATTTCACCAATATAGGTATAGATGAAATTTATGTTAAATATTTTTCGAAATGTTTAAAAAATGTCAAAGACTTGTGTAATATACTCCACGGCTGTCTGCCCACATGCACCATGCTGCTCTATAAAATCTTCGTGACGCATTTCTCAATGTTTCCTGTTACAAGCTTTCTTTTAAAGATAAAAATCCATTTCGAAGGATATTTTTTAAAATTATTATATTATCCTATATTGTTTTAATAAAGAGATATTTAGTGTTTCTGGATCTTCCTTTCATAAAAATTCTTGAGATGGACCCCTTTCCCTCTCTGAAAATTGTAATTCTAAATTTACTATGATTTATGTTTATTTACAAATTATTTTTACACGGAGTTACTGAATTGTAGGAGACTTATGTGTTCCACTGTAAAATGTATGTACCTATAGATATAAGACGTACGTGTACGTCTAATACTACTACAGAAAAGACTATTGTTCCATGTTTCGAGTCATCTGAATAATAGTGCCCTTCATTACTTTTCTCAAGCTCAGGTGCGTTACTGCTTACTAAATGATTGGAAAGACGTCATGTACAGTATCTTTGGAACGAATTGTGTTCGACACCCGGGATACCACTGCATTATAAGATGCGCATTTTTAAAAGCCGAATATATGCTAGAGATGAGACGGCCTCTGCCTTAACTCGTGAAAAAGAGCCCGGACAAGAAACGGACTTGGTCTTGAATTTTATATAAGCTCAAACTAAAAATTGTAATTTCTGGCAAATTGAAATATATATATATATATATATATATATATATATATATATATATATATATATATATATATATATATAAGCAGTAACCATCACATCACAAACAAAACAGCTATATATTCGTGTGAACAGCGCCAGAAACTGCATATTAGAACACACAAATTCAATATAATCCAGCAAAAACATGATTTTGGCCTGAACTAGCACCACACCCCTCACCAGAAACAAGACAACACTAGAAAATTTACTCACTGCTGATAAAGCCGCAGCTTATTTCTGTTTATTTTTACATATATTTTCTACAGTGTTTTCTAGTGTTGTCATGTTTCTGGTGAGGAGGGTGGTGCTAGTTCAGGCCAAAATCATGTTTTTGCTGGATTATATATATATATATATATATATATAATGGCATATATATATATGCCAGATGCTATTTGAAAATCATGATTGCAGTCAACGTTTCTTAAAATTATTTAAAATTCGTTTGGAATCAGTTTGAAAGAAAACTGAATTGCTATTGATGGCATATAAGAAGAGCTATGCTATCATATTGTGAAGACTGTGGACGGTCAGTGTTAATAACTCTAAGAAGCCATAGAATACTTCTTATCTATCCTCACATTCTGATTGGAGTCCTACAGGAAACCGCCACTCATGCATTTCTGCCATATTTTTATTAGAGAAGCCCCATGCGGAATCTGCACAAAATTGGGTTGAGAGAAAAGACATTTGTTTGATGTCGCCAAGTATACTTTATTTATAATTTATAATTTTGAAATTAAATTTAAGATAGTTACAACAACATCTGCTATAATCCTGGTAAAGTTTATGGCTGTCCAAAACTACGACGAACTGTAAGAAAACCTGGGCATTTTTCCTCCGAACTGGGGGCATTTTTCCTTTACAGTTCAAAACCACGTAAATGAATTGAAAAATTTTTTAATCTTTTATCATTGAAATATAAATTTTCTCCGTAAAAAATAGATCTTGTTAGATAACATGTTGCAATGAGAATGTCACATTTAACAAAAAAATGAAATCCTTAGAAAACTTCTTTTTCAGTTTAACAAGTATAGTTATTAGTTTTCAGCATTAATAGCTAATGTCATTCCTCAAAGTAGTACTTTCATTAAGTTTCATTATTTCGTTCGAATTGAAATTCTGGGCCACTAAAATACCTATGGCAGAATTATTCATTAGTGTTGTAGTTACTTCCTTATTTTGTATTCAAATTAAGAATAGCCATCAGAAAGCTGCTTATTCTCTTAACTCTCCTAAAGGAGGTGGGATATATTTTAAATCTTCTAATTTAATCTAATATTTTGCAGAATGTTTTGACAAAATTTTACTTTTGAACTTTAATAAAAAAAACTGTAAAATTGAATTTTCTAATTTTCAGATAAAGTTTGGTACATCAATTTCAGAGCGACGCCGAAGATGAATTGCCAAGCAAACGTGATGTATCGCCAAGTTATTTGACACATATAATTTGAAAGTTATATATTATATATCTGTCAAGTTATAGTGTATACTAGCATGCTACGCCCGCTGCGCTGGGCCATTTTTCCAAATGTACAGTCGTGGAAAAAAAAACTGGACACCCCCTACTAACTCTGCAACAAATTATAGTAGAAGAAAGTGACTGGTACCAAACGATTGGAAATAAAGTGTACTTTTAAGTGATGTATATAAAATTTGCTTAGGGGCCCATCTACATATAAAAACACACCCAAACTTTGTTTCTTTCAATAGCAAGACCAAATTTGACAACATATTTGAAATCTGCAGTTCAAACTATGCCCAGATACCAAATTGCATTAAATTCCTACGATTAGTTTCTGAGAAATTAATTACTTTATAATGAGCATATTTAAGGGGCTGTATCCAAATTGAAGTTCGGTTCTCGATTGTTGAAATGCTGCAGAATGTCACTTCTTTTAATGTATTATGTTTTACCGATATGACCATTTTACTCACTTAATAAGTTTCGGTTATTGTTATATGCGGTAAAATAATGTTTACCAGTGTTGAATTATCCGATTTTAAAAAACCATAAGATTATTTGTAATTAAAATAGTTTTAGAATTTGTAAATGTTATTGGAATTTTACAGGTGCTTTTATAATGCTTTTTCTCAGATTTTGCATCTATTTAATTCACCTTTTTTTTTAGTTTATTGGCAGAAACGTGAATAATATTGACAAATACAAAATTTAGAATTAAAAAAAATAGCATAAAGCAGCGAAATGAATCAAAGTAAAAAAAAAAGCAGATAAATTGTTTTTTAGTCTGAAAATAAATCCAGACATTGCTTTTTTTTAGTAGCGAGGGGGGGGGGGGTCTTGTTTTGAGATATGTTCGCAGGATTTATATTCCGATTTATTTTAAAAACCTAAAACTAAATCTATGTTATAAAGACATCTGAATAACTTTACATAAGTTATTCTCCTTCGGAATAGGGTTAATAATTCTATGATTAAACCTATTCTGGTAGCTCATTTGAAATTTTACAATTAACTCATTAATGCCTCCTGGCAAAAAAACTTGCCATATGACATTTACTATTATTATTATTATTAGATTTTTTTGCACACTGCTAGCGATTGGGAATTAATCTTGCCCATCAGAAAACCATAAAAAAACTTGTAATTTATTTTCTAATTAGCCTGTTTAATCGAATAGATCTAAATACGAAAGTTATAGAAGAAATATTGTAATTTTTTCTTCGCAATAAACTACCAATATAAACCCTACCTGTTAATCCATGTTGAAACAGTTTGAAGAGACACTTGAAAATGCCTAGCTGTATAACGAAAACTTCTTCCAGCTTGCCACATGCCAATCATTTGGCCTTTCGTTGCTTCAGTTAATTGTGGGGCCATTTTGTTTCAGCAAATACTCTACGCATATGCATTTATAAGAAACTTCACTTCAAACATATATACTGCAGAAAAAACAATATAGCTTTATTAGACTGGAAAAGAAGCTATAAATCCATTTAAAGGTAACAAAAATGATTAAGTTTGTTCTCAGGTAGAACTGATCATATTTTTCAAAAATGAGCTGTATTAATAAAAAAATGACGTAAACATACATTTCATGCAAATACGTTTTACGTAATTTTAATGAATAATTTTAAAGCAGACATTGAAAAAGTAAAAGAAATATATATATATAACTAATAAAGGCTGGGGTTCTGGTGCCTCGCTATCTTATATCTTACTACAATCACAGGTCGTTGTCAGGTTTGTTGTGCTCCCGCAATCATTCACTTACGCTTCAGTTTAAGCTAGCTTTCAATTTAACGTAAGATCGTGAAGCATTGAAATACGGTTTACGCATTGTTTATATTGTAAGACAGACTTAATCTCTAAGTTTATCAAGTCACTATAATCCCAGCCAATGAGTATAATATTTTCTCAAACAGGAATGAGAGCGCTCCGAACCGAATATCGATTCTTACCACTAAATGTTAATAGTATTCTCCAACGTAATGAATTTCAGAAATTTTGTCCTTGAATAAGGTAACAAATACTATTAAAATTTAGTGGTGTAAATCGGGATTTCGAGTCGGAGCGCTCCCATCTCTGTTCAAACTATGTTTTAATGCACATCATAGACGGCCCCTTAAAGCAGCATCTTGCCGTTTTTTAAGCATAATTTGAAAACTACTTGGAAGAAAAATTTGAAATTTTGAATTCACATAAAGCAGGACATAATAAATATAAATCCATCAAAAAAATTGTAGGTTGCAATTCATAATTTTTTCGAATATTAATTTCATAATTCATAATTCATATTATAAAATTTTAAAAATTACAAATTTAACTTAGTTATGTTTGGGTTTTTGAGTTTTATAACCAAACAAAATGTTAGCAAATTAGGATTATAATTTTAGGATATATTAATAAAAATATGAAAATGTAATTTAACATTAGAAGCTCTAAAATTTGAATGTTTATAACTCAAAAACTTATCATCCAAATGACTTAAAATTTTGTATCTAGGTATAGTTTGAACCAAAGATTTAAAATATCATGTCAAAAGTGGGTGTTGCCATTGAAAAAAACAAAGTTTTAATATGTAGATGGCCCCTTAAGCAAATTTTAGATACATAAGTTAAAAGTAGACTTTATTTCCAATCGTATGGTACCAGTCACTTCCTTCTACTATAATTTGTTGCAGAGTTAGTGGGGGGTGACCAGTTTTTTTTTCCACGACTGTACCTTAAATCAAACGAAATGGCTTTGTATTTTAAAGGAATGTGGATCTTCACCTACAGATGCTACCTTAGTAAATATTTTCAAACGAACCTTGGTTCAAACGAATTATATCAATGGATTTGAGCATGTATTTTAAAGCAATTAAAGGACGTTCACCTGGATTTACCTTCAATATTGCTGTAAACGATGTGAACGACATTGCCTTACATTATATTATACATTGGACAAAATTTGGGCTAAAAGAAGAAACTCATTTAGTTGATCATTTATAGTAGAGTTTGGTAGGGAAATGAGGCCATTATGAGATTATGACAACAGGAACTAACATGTTCTCTAGTCAACATACTAATAAAAGAGAAAGCATTACAATGATTGCATAGATTGTCCATTGAACTTAAATAATGTTCGGGTGATTCATTTTCGTCTGTAAGTTCTTGAACTCCGTCCCTCTTTCTTGTTTCCATGTGAGATTCTGGTAACGTAAGTACAATCTCACTCTATGTTACGTTTATTTCGTAATATACGCCCTCTTCTGGCAAGTCTACTACGGTTTTTCATCTTTCGATTCCAGCAGAGTAAATACAGTGAAAATTGTAATAAATTGTTTGCACATATAGAACTGTGTTTAACTTTCATATTTAAAAAAAATGGTGAGACATAAAAAAGTGAATTTTTAAAGCTGAATAAAATGACGCCATTTTCACTGTCTTTCCATTTTTTAGACCAGTTGCATTCGTGTAACCGTTAATCTGTAAAAAAAAAACAATGATTAACTCTGGTCGAAGAATAAACCTCTAGTTTGTATCCAACAAAATCTTCCTAATCTTCCATAATCTTGCCAAATCCAAGTTTGACATCAAACATTAGAAGGGCTTGAAACGATATGATTACTAATGTACCAGAGTTAGTTACAAAACAAAGTTAGTTACGCGCCAAGCTATGTTCCATTAAATAATGTCAAATTACTGTTAATTCAATTATAGATCTTTCATTAACAAAATTCCATACCTTAAATAAAACTGACAATGATAAAGTTAGTTATGCAAAACATTTAGTAATATTATTTTTGGTGAATACTTAAGCCGAAGATTTTTTTTTTTTGCATTTCTCTAAAGAGCATAATAACACACAGAAATAAATTCATTTCTCTCTATGTTTAGCTGCTAGGGCTGTGTGTAGGTCGAAAAGGCTTTATAATGATCGAAAAATTATCTAATCAGAATTTCAGGTACTCGTTTTTTCTTATCCAGCCTGAAAAGATAAATCGACAAATATTATTTATTCCATTCACCGCCATTAACATAACAAAGTTTTTCCTTACATTGAAAGCGCCAAAACAGTGTCTGATATGTTCTACTCTCAAAGCTGGCATACGGGAAGTGCTGGGTTCAAACCTCTGTCGCGCTCGTTGACCTAACCGTTCGGAGTTTTCCTTGGTTTTCTAAGAACCTTGCCGTAAATACGGGTTAGGATCCCTTAGAAAGACCCCCACGGAGGATACTCCCCCCCCCAGGGTCTATATCCCTCGTGCAGATAATCGACCGTCATAAAATCAACCAACCGTACATTAAAAGCATTGCTTTTTTTGGTGAAACTTTGCTTCATAATGAAAAAACCCCATAAATTTAGCAATCGCTAATTTCAAAAATCGTCTAATCTTCTGTAATCTGAATCGTCGTCCAGAGTAACCTTCAAACATAAACGAAACATCCAACAATATAGTAAAAATGACAACTGGCAGGTGCCAGAAATACGGGCAATTACTCCAATGTCTTTTAAAAACCTTCCTGAGAGAAGGGAAGAAAGATATGCAGAAAAAACTAAAAAGAAATGACGAATCAAAAAGAGCATCGAAAATTTATTTCAGCAAACAATTTTTATTGCAAAATGTAGCCTTTTGTGATAGTAATAACGCATAAATGCACACATGTCCTTAAGAATATTCTTTGGTTCCTAACTTTTGAAACAGTGAATATTTCTATAAGTGAAATTGGCGATATACCGGGTGATTATAATTAAAGTTACGATTTCAAAAATCGATAATTTTAAAACTACTGGTCAGAATGACTTGATATTTTAGCAGAACAATCGTGAGGCAATGGAATTTTGTTTGGCGAAGGAAAAAAAAATAGTTCCAAATTGTGCCAATAGATGGCGTTGTCAGGGTAATGTCAGGGGAAAGACCAAAAATGTATTCTTGAACCCTTTCCGGCGCGGTGTAAATTTGTTTGCAAAATGATGAAATAATAGACTGACACCGGAATTCACAAACGAATCCAATAGTAAAAAGAAACTTGCTTATTTTCTGGTTCTTAATGAAAGGAAAATTTTAATTAAATATTCTTGGTGCCGTTTGTCAGTTTTAGAATTAAAATTGGGTGTCCTTTTTTGTGACCATCGCCCGTTAAAGGGTTAAACATAGGAATGATGTTGCCAAAAGGAAAAAAATAGAGTTCAGAGATTTACTAAAAAATTATTAGCGAAAAGACAAGACTACGTGTTTACAGCGACGACAGCGATAATGACAAAAAATGAAAAAAAAAAAAGAGCTTCATGGAACAAACACCTTACTGATTATTAAGGCATAAGTTGCTCAATATGCCCTCCGCCTTTTTCCGCTACTAATTGGAAACGCAAAACGGCATGCTCCACAACAGATCAGAGGGTATCTGTACTAATGCAATGGGTGTGTTGTGTGATGCTTGCCTTCAAGTCGGCTAGATTCTGAATCCGCCCGCTATAAACAACATTCTTCAGGTACCCCCAAAGCCAGAAATCACACGGGTTTTAGTCGGGGGAACGTGGCGGCCACGTTGTTGGAAAATGGCGGCTTATGATCCTATGAACTAATGTTCCATGGCCATCCGTTGTCCACTTCCATCCGGGCAAGAAATTGTAGTGCAAAAGATTTTCGTGCTTCCAGGTCAGCAGGTAGCAACTCCTGCACATGAGTTATCTTGTACGGATAACAGCGTAAGACGTTCCGTAGGACTTTACGCACCGTGCTGTTCGGCATATCCAGCATTCGGCCAATCCCCTTTGCACTGCTGATTCCAGCATCACTGTCAGTATGTTCCTGTAATGCTGTAGCCACATCTTCCACTGCCGCAGCTGAAACTGGTTTCCTTCCTCTACCCTGTTTAACGTCAAATGAACCGGTCTCTTCGAATTAAGCAATCATTTTTTGCAGATCATTTGTTGTTATTGGACCTTTTTTATGGATTTTAATGTCCGAAACTTCCTAATAGCTGTAAGTGCACAGTCATCGTTCTTATAAAAAAGCTTCAAGAGCAGAGCGCGATCCTTCATAGTCAGAGTCATGATGAAGCATTCATGATGAAGGCAAAGAGCTGCTGCTCTGCATTTTTATGGTTGCTATGTCTGCAGTGCGCATGTCACGTATTAGTAATTTGCATATCTTCAGACAATGTGAACCCAGACAGCGCCATCTATGGGCACATTTTGAAACTTTTTTTTTTCCTTCGCCAAACAAAATCCCA
Organism: Maratus michaelseni; assembly: GCA_963931845.1. NCBI lineage: Eukaryota > Metazoa > Arthropoda > Arachnida > Araneae > Salticidae > Maratus > Maratus michaelseni. The sequence continues at coordinate 251,423,564 of OZ007600.1, read as the reverse complement.
TTGCCTCACGATTGTTCTGCTAAAATATCAAGTCAATCTGACCAGTAGTTTTAATTAAAATTATCGATTTTTGGAATCGTAACTTTAATTATAATCACCCGGTATTTAATTAAAATTTTCCTTTCATTAAGAACCAGAAAAATAAGCAAGTTTCTTTTTACTAATGGATTCGTTTGTAAATTCCGGTGTCAGTCTATTATTTCATTATTTTGCAAAAAAATGTACTCCGCGCCGGAAAGGGTTCAAGAATACATTTTTGGTCTTTCCCCTGACATTAACCTGACAACGCCATCTATCGGCACAATTTGGAACTATTTTTTTTCTTTCGCCAAACAAAATTCCATTGCCTCACGATTGTTCTGCTAAAATATCAAGTCATTCTGACCAGTAGTTTTAAAATTATCGATTTTTGAAATCGTAACTTTAATTATAATCACCCGGTATATAGATGTGTGCTTTCCAAATGTCTGTAGTTATTTAATAGCCGACTGATTTTCCAATATGTGGTGAGGCGAATTTTAGCTGTGTTCTGTAGCTTACTTTTGTACGACACCTTTGCATAGCTGCCAAATTTTTCGAATATTTTTTCAAGTTAGTAAAAAAAAAAATAACCAAGAAATTTTGTTTAATAAATAAAATCAAATAAGTACCGCACAGATCCAAGACAGATTTCCTTCAAAAAAAATTTTGGTTCAAAATATGTTTATTTTTATTTGACAAAAAAAAACAAAAACAGCTATATGTTTTCTAGATCAAAATTAAATAAAAACGGATCAGTGTGTATAATCAATTTTTAAAGTAAACACAATATAGAAATTACACCTAAATGTTGTATAGATTTGGTTGATGAAAAGTACTGTCGAGTATTTTTTCGAAAAGCAAGGTAAAATAAACTATGGATACGAATAACTTTGGAACTTTGTATGAATAACTTTAACATAGCGGCATTTTGTTCGTAAAAATTGTATTCTGTTTTTTTTTTTTTTTTTTTTTTTTAATACATTTATCTACTTTTTTATGTGGCCCGCGGCTTTGTATATGATGCCCAATTTGGCCCTCGCCAAAGCCATTAAATAATAAGCCCAGTCAGATAGTGTTAAATTTGTTAGCGACACACTAGCGCCAAACCTCTGCTGCGGAAGGAGGACAAAACAGAAGTGGGTCGCAGAGAAACGATACGATTTATTTATATCGATATTTTATACGATTTTTATCGATGTTTTGTTTTTGCACTTCCTTTAAAAGCTTGCTAATTATTGGGATCTTTTACATTAAAGCTAAAACTATAATGAAATAAAAAATGGGGAAATTTACTGGATTAATATTTCTATATAAATATAGTGGTGGCGAAGAAGTTGATTTATTTATTAAAAGTTAAATAAAAAGTGATGGAAATTTACATCACTATGCAATTAACCCTTTCCGGCACAGACAAATCATGTTCGTAAAATGTGAAATTACTGACTGACACCGGAATTTACAAACGACTTTCTTAGAAAATATGAATTCCTTATTTTAAGCTTTAATTTTAGAAGCAAAATTTTATTAAAATATTCTTGGTGCCGAATGCAGCACTCCCAACCGCTAGATGGCGCTATTTTCAACTTGCGAAAAGTTTCCCATTTATCTGACTGGGCTTATTATTTAATGGCTTTGGCTCTCGCCGATAAACGAGTTTGACATGCCTGCTTTAGGAAATCATGCAACGTCTGTCATTACATAAAGCAAAACTTACTACTCAAAATTTCTGGTATGAATTCGGATTTTCTGAATAAAATGAAGTTCCTGAAATGCACGTATATATGCGCTAATATTGCAAAAGGGTTGAAAAGCTTTCTAATCACTTCATTTCATCTTTATAATTCAAGTAACGATGAGTTTCTTTTAAATGCTGAAAGGCGTAAACTAACAACATAATATACAGTAAAATAACTTTTATTAGATTGTTGACATGTTTCGGCTCACTCCGAGCCATTTTCAAAAGCAAATGAGAATATTCTATAACTGCACGGTCTTTGAAGTTATTAATTTAAATGCTATCATTTAATTTTCATGTGCTTTTTAAAAAATACGCACGTTATCTTTTATTTCTACTTTATTGTTTACTTTCATATTTGTAACCATGGAGTAACTCGAGCGACAATTTCGGTAAGTAACGTATGTAGCTGGTCATGTACATGATTGTATTAATATGGTACAATCATATCTAAGTATACTAAATATAATTCAGCTTGAAAAGGCTTAACTAAATGGTTTCAATATTCTATCCCAATATAGTATTTTGTTTTTCCTCTTATCAGCCAGTGAAGATATTTCGGAAGTTTTTCGCGATTTTTTATTGTGATTTTTTTTTTTTTTCTTGCGTTTCGTGTTATTATTTGACGGACTCTGGCAACGTGTCAGTTGGTAAAATGTACAATCAATGCAGTTGTCAGCCAGTGAAGATATTTCGGAAGTTTTTCGCGATTTTTTATTGTGATTTTTATAAGGGTTTTTTTTTTTTTTTTTTTTTTTTTGCGTTTCGTGTTTTTATTTGACGGACTCTGGCAACATGTCAGTTGGTAAAATGTACAATCAATGCAGTTGTTAAAAAAAAAAAATCAGAAAATCAGTTACAAACAATAAATGCGTTTCTCTAAAAAAGAAGATTCAAATATTACAACTTTTAAAGAAATAATTTTTTAGAATGGATCTTTAACTTTATAAAAAACTAGTAACCGAAAAGATTTGACAGGGCGTGAAGACTATAAAAACGCCATGACGTCCGTAGGGGCAAATTGGACAGTGTGTGGCTGTATATTTCACAATTTTATAACATTCTTAAAAAGGATTAACATAAATAAAGGATTAATCTACACATTCAATCACGTATATTGGTGAAAACTTACGATTACTTGAGATGAAGGAGAAGGAGACCAAGTGTATAAGAACAGTATTTATGTTATCATTTAACTGTATGAAAGTATTCCAAATTCTGTAATGAGATGTAGGGACTGCACATTATGATATTTTTTTATGAAATAAAAATTTATTGTAATCATAAATAGTGGAGCTAAACTCCTTTGAAATTTCAAGGAGTGTATACATATTGATTGGAAATATTAAGTTAAATCTCTTTTTATAAATCTAAAACCGGGATCATTATGATGCATGAATGAGTTTCGTTTCCGTCAAAACACAAAGCTAGAAAAAATAAATAAATTATTTGTTAAAATCAGATAACGAGTAAAATTCAAAAATAGTGGTGAAATTTTCTGCTAGGATAATCGGGGTCTGCTTCCATGTTGGCTTATTGTTTTTGAAAAATGGACAGGTAGGAAAGACGCTGAACAAGTCTATTCGCTGAAAACCTGATCTTACTGCAATAAACAGTATTGTAGTCTATCTTAATGGCAACCATATGCATGTATTTACAACTATTCTATTTACTGAATTATAAGAAGAGTTTCAATCATTGATGAATTTTACAAGAATGTATTTTTAATGCATTCTGACAATATATTATAAAATTAATTTTAATAAATAATAATTCACATACTATGGACAAAATACTTACATTCACAAAATATTTTTCTCACCACAAAAGCTGCAGAGAAAGAATGAGCAGAATTAAATATTCGTTAAACTTCAGTGATCAATTTATCTGGAGTTCCGTATATCAAGAAATCGCGAATTCTCTGAAGAGTTTCCACAGAGGAACAAAATTAGGAAATAATCATTACTCTCCGGTCCGTGTTACTAGCTTCGTCATAGTTTTATTATTAAAGCTCTCATCTTACCAGAATTTATTAATTTTTGCTGTATTTAATGTCAGAAATTTCGTGATTAACAAGAAAAAGGTTTATTCAAGAATTCGTTTAGGTATTTTGTATAAAAAACGAGCAAAATTGACAGCACTGATCAGCAGACTCTCCGAACTTTTTGATCCCACTAGTACATTTTTAAAAAAATTTCTTTTAGTGTGAAATGAAAGAAACGGATTACACTAATTAAACTAGTGTACTGAATAAGATCGTAGTACAACAAGTCCAAAACGGCCAAGTATTAGGCTTGTTATAGCTACTTTTTCTGTTTTTTTTCTGTGATTAAAGAAAATGGACACAATAATTATTACTATCCACAAAGAGTGCTTACAATAAAACTTCTAAATTGGCATCAATCCAAGCCATAATTGACCAAGATATCCGTGCCTTATTTTATACTACAGAATGCACAAAAGATATTTTTAGGAATAGAAAAAAAAATATATATTGTTGTGAGCTCGGGGTTCGAAAGGACTGATGGCAATATATAAGAACAATAAACAGGCTTTATTGTCCACAAACAGTTCGATTAGAACAGAATTATCTTCTCGGAATACAAATATTCAGTAATCTTCAAATCTAATAACAGCACAGCAAAATTCTACACAGAACAATATAGCGTATTGTTCAATACAAAATCGCTCTTAGACAACACAGTTCTCAATGCAAAGCCTCCCGTGCGTATTCAATCGCATTTGACAGAGAACTAACTGAACTGAACTGGTGGAGGTCCCTTATATAGGCTTTAAAGATAACTGTAGAATTTTCCAGAGCTTTCGGATGCTAGAAATTACCAGAAAGTGCTTTAACTCTCGATAGAGTCCCCAAACGAGAAAGGATCCCAATGTAAAGGTATAAGGGGGGGGGGGGGGGTTGCACAAAAAGTCGCCAAATCCGTCGCCAACTTGGCGACAAAAATAAGTCGCCAAAACCATCGCCAACTTGGCGATAGACCCATTCTTTGGCGATATTCCCATAAAACTCCATTATAAAAACAATGCTGTAAGATTGTTTTCCTTGCAAAGCACCTGAGGCCTTTAGCATTGAGTTACATGATGCCCAATAGGAAATACATTAATAATACTGCAATTTTCACAATAATAAAATAAAATAAATGAAATATTTACAAATATATACAAAATTCATAACAATATATACATATTTGTAAGTTAAACTGAGTCAAACTGTAATAAGTTTGCAAATAAGTTAGTCAAACTGAAATATACAATACTGAAAATTTCAGAATATACACCGATACATTAGTACAATTTTCTACAGTTTCGCATCAGGAGATGATAAGGAAAGGTGTCGAAATAAATGGTGACACATCACTGAGATAGACCATTATGGAGCTTTTTAAAATAATCAAGGGTATCCGTGCCTCATTGCGTAGCTGCCAACTTTTTATTTTTAAAGTTGAACGAACATAATCGTCGCTACTATGTCAAACTATCGAATATGAAAAAATGCATTTTTCATTACTTTTAAAAATGGGCCGATTGTCACCACTAAATTTTATTAGAATTCATCGACTAGTAAAAATACTAATAAAATTTCTGTGAAGAACAGGGTTACCAGTTTAGCCTCCATTTTTATTCATAGATGCCGAATTCATACCGGAAATTTTTAGAGATTTTTTTTTTACTTTAAGTAATCACGAAACATGACGTCATTATATAAAGCAAAAATTTCTATTTTAAATACTTGGTATGGATTCGAAATTTCTGAATGGAAAAAGAGGCCAAACTGGCAACCCTGGTGATGTTGCAATCATGAAACCCTATTAAAATTTAGTGGTGACAATCGGCTCATTTTTAAAAGTAATGAAAAATGCATTTTTTCACATTCGATAGTTTGACATGATCAATGAGAAGATATTACTACCACATTTTATTTTAAAAATTTCTGATTCAAAGTATGTGCACCAGATTTAAAAAAACCGAAAGTGGGCAGCTACGCTTATTTTATTCTGCGGTTGCTTTTGCGTAATTGAGTTCTTTTTGATGTTTATAAAAAATGTTTATACGATACTTATAACAGGGTTCGTACGGATCAGGGAATTTTCCAGGAGCGTTACCAGTATTTTTTTTTTATAGAAAAAGAAATCTAGCTTAAACTCGAGAAACTTCGCCTTTTTTTAAGGAGATATTTTCTGTAAGAAAATACTGGTACCGAAGAATTTCTTGGTCGCAAAATTCCAGGAGGCGTACGAACCCTGTTATAAGAAATTAAAAAATCAGTTGATTGTCAAAAAAGTGAAGTGTCTGCTATTCAGAAATTTTACTGTATATATTTCTCAATGGAATCATATTTCATTTTTAAAATTATATAATAGCTACCATGTCAACCTATCGAATTTCAAAAAATGCATTTTCGATTACTTTTAAAATTGAGCTGATTGCCACCATAAAATTTAAAATTAGTGCCACGTCAGTCATCGATGAGTGACGAACTTTCCGTTTAGGTCACGTCAGTCACCGGAGACTGACAGTGTAAAATATGATATAAAATTAAAAAAATGACACTAGTTTAAGTAATTACTGAAAATTTATTTAAAATTTACTTCATTTTTATTTATTACAGGATTGTATTATTAATGCATTTATATATTTCTTATCAAAAAAATTTAATGGATTTTTTTGAAACACGGTAAACATAAAAACGTTTTCCCTTCACATGTATAACAAAATGTGGCGACTTGTTTAGTCATTTTTCTGGCCATAGCTCTAGATTGTGTCGCGTTTTATTCATAGCATGATTTACAATATTTTTGCTCTTCAGACACTTTTCCAGATCGTTTTTAGAGTTTGTGTCGTGGTTTTTTAGAAGTTGTTGCCAAACTGCCAGGTAAAATGGCTTCTTCGCGAAAATTTGTAAGGTGTACTGCTATTTTTTTTTGGAAACCAGTAACACTGATATTTTTCTTCATGGTAATTTTCTACATAATGTAACTTTTCAGAACTGTAGTACTTAATAAGAGTTCAAAGGCTAACTTTCTGTATCATTTCAGGGAAATGCGTAGTGGAATATTGTAGGCATTCATCTGGTTGGATAAGTCCTTAGCTGCCTTTCCTCTGTTATACTCGACTACAATTTGTGGTTTTAACTTGTGTTCTGATCGACTTTCAACATTCATCAATTCTGATGGATGATTTGTTGATAGAACTAGTATGTCCCGCTTATCTTTCCATTTTAAAATGGTTATTCCTTTTTCGTTCTCTTTTGCAATGATTTCTTCCCGTTTTAATTTTTTCAATATTACTTGCTGCGAATTTCCTCGACGATTTGAACGTAATGATACTACTAAATTAATATTTTTATCGATTAATTTTTTCGCTAATTCTAAAGTTGTATACCAGTTTTCGGTGAATAGCGTGTGTCCCTTATCGAATAAATCTCTCCAAAGAGACATTACGATTTTAGTGGGCGTAATATTTTCTTTTTTCTAAAGTTTTCCCTGTATCTATACACGAAGAGCATACGCGTAACCCGATCCACAGCACAAGTTAAATATTTTGATTCCATATTTATGGCGCTTTTGTTTTAAATATTGTCTTAATATCAATGGATTTCATCAAGAATTCTTCAATACATATCATCACTACGATGTCAAACTTTCGAATGTGAGAAAATAAATACTTTATTACTTTTAAAAATGGGCCGATTGTCACCACTAAATTTTAACCCTTTCTGGCACAATGGTCCCTCTCCGGGCACACCTAATTTTAATTCCAAACTTGCAAACAGCACCAAGAATATTTTAATAAAATTTTGCTTCTATAATGAAAACTTAAATTAAGGAGTTCGTAATTTCTAGAAAAGTCGTTTGTAAATTCCGGTGTCAGTCAGCAATTTCTCATTTTACGAACAGACTTTTTCTCTGCCGGAAAAGGTTAATAGTATTCTTCACCGTGCCAGTTTGGCCTACTTGTTTTATTCAGAAATCTCGAATACATACCAGAAATTTCAAATAAAATATTTTGCTTTATTTACCGAGAAACATTTCGTTTTTATTTAGAACAGCAACAAAAAAAATATCAACATTTCCGATATGAATTTGGCATTTCAGAATAAAAAAGAAGGCCAAACTGCCAACCCCGTTCTTCACAGAAATTTTATTAGTATTTTTACTAGATGAAGAATTTTAATAAAAGTTAATAGTGACAATCGGTCAATTTTAAAAAGTAATGAAAAATGCATTTTTCATATTCGATAGTTTGATATGGTAGTGACGTCGGTTGCATTGTAATATATTTTTAAATTTATTTCCAGAGTGTACATAACTGGTTGTATTTTGAACAAACGATTGGAACCATTGCTGTTTCTGTTATCTGGAAAATGCATCATTCTCAATAATAGTTCAAATATGTTTCTGGACACGATTTTTTCAGAAACGTTTGAATATACACAGGATCATGGTACCAATATAAATGTATAGATAGTAGTTTCACTAACATCATCCATAGAATTAGCCCCCAAAATATCTTTATTTTACTTTTATTTGTCACTTTTCCCTTTCCCAAGCGCATCGTGTATCAACCTTCTAATTTCTGTAATGCATATAAGTTTGTTTCTTCAGCGATTTCTTCGAACAATTTATACTGCACAACTAGTTCATAGCAGATTTCTATTGCTATATCTGACTTTGTATGCAAATTGCCACTTACAAACCCAGAAGAATATGTAAAAGGAATAATTTTTGACTGATTCCCCCGCGGATTATGCCATTTTGTAACATTATCCCCCTCTTTCTCAGTGACAAAAATACATTCACACTAGGCCGTTTTTAGGTAAAATCGGTTTCACACTCTTCGGCTGACATTTTGACGTTCAAGGCTAAAGAAAGATTTTTGTCTGCACTATACTAAAAACTGCAAATAATTGAATGGATACACGTAACATATCTAAAATGTTTGTGTTACTTTCTCCTAAACTAAACACAACGGCGGGTGCAAGCCGATTGCGATGAAATCTTATCTAGCGGGCCGATAGTCAGCGGGACGATAAACAAGAGTAAACACACTTGGCGCATAACGTGTTGAGAAAATGCCCAATAGGATTTCATTCTAAACGCAAATAGCTTCTACTACCATAAGAAAAAATTTCTTTTAATAGTGGTACGAGTAGAATATAAAAATTGTAGTCAGTGGCAGCCTTGGCTTCTAAGCAGCGCCAGCGCCTGATTACCGGCGGGGCAAATTTCCAGTGTTAAATAGGAATAGAAATTGTTGTGTTATTCTTTAGAGAAATTTTGCATGAATATGGAGTTTAAGTAAGCTGAAAACTTCTATTTAAATTTACTGGTGGAAGTTTGCCCCACCGGTAATCAGGCCCTGAGCAGCCCGCGTGGCCTGACGGGGATTTCTTTAAAAATACGCGTGGCGCTCAACTATTTTTCATCGGTATTGCTAGTTTGGCCTTCTTTTCTATTTAGAAATTTTGAATGCATGCCAAAATTAATATTCAAATAGAATTTTTAGCTTTATTTAAAGACAGACATTGCGGCTAACTACATTGTTCCACTGTTTCTTTCGTGATTATTTAAAAAAATAGTTTTTTTTTTTAGAAATTTTCTGATTTAACACGTTGACGGACACTTGCGGCTATAGCCGCCAAAGCGAAGTTCAAAATGTGGCATGACGGCTATAGCCGCCCAAAACGAAACGGTCGTTTTTAGACACTACGGCTATAGCAGCACAAATGTGCATTTACCGGCGTACAAGTAGAAGCCCAGTGTCATGTTTTGGAAACAACTTTTTAGGTTGAAGTTCGTTTTCCACCTGTTATACGAGTTGCAGCTTCAGTATGCACGTGCAGGGTGGCTAGTGGTCAGGGAAAAATACAGTAAAAAATGATAATTACCAGTATATTCTTATAGAAAAATTCAAGTTGATTATTTGATGGAATAATTATTTTCTATAAGAATATACTGGTGTTTATCACTTTTTTCTACTGTATTTTCCCCTGACCACTAGCCACCCTGACGTGGTTGTGAAGGGAGTAGTTCAACCTAATTAAAGGTGCTGAATGAATCCAAATTAAGTTTATTTAAGCAGAAAGAGTAAAACTATACTTCTAATATTCTAAAAATTACAAAAACATATATTGTCAATTTTCGAACTTCACTATTTCCTACTGTCCGTCAACGTGTTAAAGTATGTGCAACTGATTTTTAAAAACCGAAAAGTGGGCTGCTATGCTTATTTTCTGCGGTTGTTATGCATAATTAAGTACTTTTTAAAAATAGAAAAAAATCTTTGTACCATACTTAAGAAAAACTAAAAATTCAATTGCTTGTCAAAATAAAAGAAGTATGTTTCAGTAACACCTCCATGACGGACAGTCATGAATGGCGGACACCTCTACTTAGGGAATATATTTTACAATCATAACACGTTCCACATATTTGTATATTTTTATCTCAGTAAGGCTGACACCTCCGATTATCGGACAAATTTTGTTGTCCCAAGGTGTACGCTATTGAGACGTTTTTAATCTATATATTTCTCAACAGAATAATATTTTATTCGACATTATATCGTCGCTACCATGTAAAACTATCGAATATGAAAAAATGCATTTTTCATTACTTTTAGAAATGGGCCGATTGTCACCAGTAAATTTTATTAGAATTCATCGACTAGTAGAAATACTAATAAAATTTCTGTGAAGAACAGGGTTACCAGTTTAGCCTCCCTTTTTATTCAGAGATGCCGAATTCATACCGGAAATTTTTAGAGAATTTTTTTTACATTAAGTAATCACGAAACATGATGTCATTATATAGAGCAAAATTTCTATTTTAAATACTTGGTATGGATTCACACTTTCTGAATGGAAAAAGAGACCTAACTGGCAACCCTGGTGATGTTGCAATCCTGAAACCCTATTAAAGTTTAGTGGTGACAATCGGCGCATTTTTAAAAGTAATGAAAAATGCATTTTTTCACATTCGATAGTTTGACATGGTAGCGACGCTATTATAACTTTATAAAATTTTATTTAAATTAAAAATCATTAAAGTAATTTACCCTTAATTATGTTTCTACAACACCAGAGATTTAAAGGTATATAAACATTGAATATCAATATATAGTAACCTTCGTCTAATTTAATCAAGCAAATTTGCGATTAGAAAAAGAGAAGATTAATCTTAAAAATGAACGTTTTCGACGTCAATTAACCTTTAAACCTGTGATCGTTGAAAATAGAGTTAGGTGTATTCAAGTATTTTTAAAATTTTTGTCAAAATGTACTTGATATATAAACCTTTAGGATGATATTAAATGCAATTTAAATATAATATAAAACAGGCTTCGTACGCTTTAACTACAATTTTTTAGTATAAGTTTTCTATTTAATATTTAAATAGCAGAAATTGCTGACACTGTGTTTAATTACAGGATTTTTAATACTTTTCTGCATTTAAATAAGGAGAAAAATTCTATTAAAAATTTGTGGTAAAAACGTAAGAGCCCTGTGTACTCTCCGTAGAAATTCCAAGTCGTACAGAACTACTTTTTCCAGTTAGAAAGCTGGCCATTATTTATATTAGAATTTTGTGTAATTATTGGCGACCATAGATAAGACGAAGAACTCTACTTCGAAAAAGTGGTACGCATTTGTAAGGACCATGCGCATACCGATAATCATACTTTATAACGGAATTATCATTGGAATGAAAACTTATTAAAAATCCTTTTGACGTAACTGTATAAAAATGCAACAGCTTTGTGAATGGAAACCTCTTAGGTTATTTTCATGTCGTTAATATTATTTAATTATTTATTTAGTACTCCATTCAAAGGTTTATTTCGGGCAAAATATGAAATTTTAATAGTTTGTGCATTTAATAAAAAAGCAGCAAAAGAAATCTTATAAACTTTGAATAACATAATTTAATTTTTTTATTATTCAGAAAATTCAAAGAAAATTTGCGAAATTGGTAAAGACAGCGAAATTAATTGCGGGAGTTACACTGTTATAGGGGTAATTGAGTTTAACCTAGTAGGACATTTGGTGTATGAATGTGACTCTGTATATAAAGTAATTATTAGAGAGTGCGGTGGATTTAATTAAATTTAAAGCATGATAATTTTCGACTATGACGATTCTAATGGACTTCTTCAACGAAATTTATTGAAATAACGTTCGTAGGGATAAGAGATGAGTGAAGTGACAACAATGGAATTTGACCCAACACTGAGTTAAACCATAATCATGCTGGTTAAAAGTAACAAGTATGTTCGTTCTTATTGCATAACTGCTCCCCTTCCGTGTTTTAAAAGTTAAATGAGCTCATATCAACCAGACATTTTACATTATAAACGAAAATATATTAACTACTACATAACAAGAGGGTAATATTTCAGTAAAATATTTTCTGATTCAAAATATGTACATTTGATTAAAAAAAACACTATGTTGTAGATATTGTATTCTGCGGTTGCATTAAATATAAAATATATAATTAAATATTCCATAAATATTGTCCATAAATATATAATTAAATATATATATATACATATATATATATATATATATATATATATATATATATATATATATATATATACTACTTAAACAAGAACTAAAAACTAAAATGCGTGTAAAAAAATGAGGTGCATGTTATTGTTTTACTATATATATTTCTCAATTGGAATCATATTTTATTTCACATTATATTATCTCTACCCTATATATCTCAGGTATGCTGTCTTGAAATCGCAATTTTATAGGAAAGTGGAAAAACTGTGTACGCCTGTTTTTGATTTAACACTAGATCGACCATGAGCGGTCATTTTGACCGCTACCAAATGAATATATTCCGATTCGAACCAGAAATTTATTTTTAAAATAAATTTAATATTAAACTCTCAAAAATATGTTAAATGAAAGCGTTAATAATTTTTAATAAAAATTCTGGTGTGAAATATTTTTATAATACTTGTGTAAAATTTCCAGTCGTTCTAGTGTTAATTGTGTACATGTTATTTTGGTTAGTATCAATGTGTTTAATTGTGAAATGTGTTTTTTGATGGTATAGAGAATTTGTACTGTTTGGTTTTGTGCAGTGAGTACTGTAATATATATAATTGCGAACATTTCTTTCTTGTACTCTTACAATCACTAGCTAAAACAGTTCGTTACCTTCCACCTTGACTTATGACCATTCTTTCAACCGCCCATAAATATCATAACTTCACTGTGAAATATGGAAATGTAATAATTTGACAAAAAACTAATTTGTACTGTTATGAGCGCCTTCCTAAGATATATAAAATTCTAATGAAACGATGTTATGAAACGACTGATAAAACGAATATATAGGACATGGGTGCAAAAATCTAGGCGCCAATGGGCCGATTCCCACCACTAAATTTTTAGTATTCTTCGCCTAATAAGAATACTGATAAAATATAGGCGAAGTATACTAATAAAATTTGAGGAAGAAAACTAATAAAATTTAGTGGTGGGAATCAGCCCATTGGCGCCTAGTTTTTTGCACCCCTGATATAGAGTAAATGGGGGGGGGGGATTCTAGAATGCTAACAGTAATGTAATTTTAGTATGTTATTACAGTCATCTACAGCATTCTGCTGCTTGAAGAGGATGTTCATAGCATTTATAGTTTTTTTAAGGGTAAGCACTAAAGAATACGAATGTATGTTAAAAGCGGGGCTTGTATAACTCTGATGGTAATGTAAATGTAGAATATTTCTACAGTCACCTTCAGTATGTTTTTTCTTAAAGATAATGTATATAGCATTGCTAGTTATTTTAGAGTATCGCACAAAATAATACGAATATATGTAACGGTTTTATAAAACGTATGTATGTAAAATGCGGAATTTGAAGAATCCGGATGGTAATGTAATTTTATTATTTTATTGTTACAGTCACATACAGCCTGTTTTTTCTTGAAAAGGGTGTATATCAAGTAAGTGTATATCAAGTAGATGTATTCAAAATAAAAATATGTAGTAGACTGATTCAACGCAATTTACTTTTACGTTTATACCGCCCTCAGGGAGGAAATAGAGTGACAAAATTTAAGTAAAATTCATTTTTTATGTTTCACGGTTTGATAGCTATAGTGAAATTAAAAGTAAATGGCACAGATGCAACGCAATTTTATTGTTTGTATAAAGCGTTCCCTGGCAAGAAATAGGGTAACTAAATTTAAATAAATTGATTTTCTATTTCTTTTATTTTAAATAAATTTTTAGAATAAACTTATGCTACCATAAATTTATGCTTGATAAACATTTTCACATGATAGATTTTTTTTATGCTGGTAGCGCCTCAGGTGGAAAATTGGATAAATAAAATTATAAAATAAAAATATTTTTTTAATCTAAGAACTTTACTCAAAGGTAAAATTAGATAATTCATATTAAATAAAATTTTCTTTTGTGTTTATAGCGCTCCCCGAAAGGAAATAGGATAACTAAATTTATGTAAAACGGATATTTTTATGTTTTATTGGAAGGCAGATATACTGATGTTAAAAATCAGTAGTAAAGATTCAACTCAATTTTCTTTTGCGTTTGCAGAAGTTTGTGTAATTTTAATAAGTATTTAAAAAATTATGAAAACTGGAAACCACATCACTTTTCAATGGTTGTGGAAAGATTTCAAAAGGTATGAGACCTTTTAAACCCCTTCTTGTGGAATATATTTGAGAAAAACGTGCCAAAAATGGAAATTTTTTTTCTATTAAAAACAATGCTAAGAAACTTTTAACTTGCTAACAATTTATATACCCGCCTGTCAAACATAATGTGGTTTGAATGAAATTTGGGAAGAACTGCAAAATTACAAAAATCCGACAAATGGCGCGAAACTGCCGAACTTTTCACGGGAAAGTATTTCCATCTATTGAAAAAATGGTAAATTACATACTATGCATTGAACGAACTGAGTTCGGGCTTCACAGAATTGAAGTAACAATTTTTCTCTTGCCCGAACTGAGTTCGGGCTTCATGGAATTGAAACGCTATTTTTCTCTTAACCGAACCCATATCGGGCATTCTAAAATGAGCGTATTTCCGTCGCCCGAAATGAGTTCGGGCGTCACAGGCAAGGGGTTAAAAAATTTACAATATTCTGACAATGGATTAGAAAATGCATTTACCTAGATAATAATACACTCAAATACTTACATTCACAAAACATATTTGTCACCACAAAAGCTGCAGAGAAAGGAATTCTAGTATTAATATTTTGATTCAGCGGACCGATAGTTGCTGCATTTGCAAATTTTCTCGTGAAATCGTGTGCTGTCTTCAGAGACGACACAAAGGAACGAATTGAGGAAATTATTATTAGGCTTTGTTGTAAATGTTTTATATTATGCATTGGACGAACTGAGTTCGGGCTTCACAGAATTGAAACACAATTTTTTCTCTTGCCCGAACTCAGGTCGGGCACTCAAAAATTGGTGCGTTTGCGTTTCACGAACTGAGTTCGGGCTTCACGGAATTTAAGCACCAATTTTTCTCTTGCACGAACTCAGGTCGGGCATTCAAAAATTGGTGCGTTTGCGCGTCACGGAATTGAAACGCCGATTTTTGCTCAGTTTTTTTAATAAAACTACTATCTTACCAGAAATTTCTTAATAGTAATCTTTACTTTATTAAATGGCAGACATTCCGTGATTAAAGAAAATAAAAATTACAGTTCAGAAATCATATTAAGTAATTTTAATAAAAATGCAGTAAATTGACAACACTGATCAGCAGTGTTTGATCCTACTCGTACATTTTTATCTTTTTAAAATTTAAAATCTTGGAACTGATGCTTTACACTCACGCAAACATGTAAACAAAAGTTTGGCGACTTTTTGGTTGGCGCGATTTTCAAGACTGCGGCAAACGAATAACTTAGTACAATGGCTAAGTTGCCATTAAAGGAAAAAATCCCCTAAATTTGGCGACTTTTTTCCTTTTTTTAACCGATTATTTTTTTTTCTGCGTGAATGTAAATCATCTTAGCCAAAATCTTAATATTTAAAAAAAAATAAACAAAATGGATTAGAGTAATTGGACCAGTACTGAAGTACACCACTACAACAGATCTAGAGCTGTGAAGTTTTATGCTTGCTATAAACACTTATTCTGATTCTTCTCCGATTAAATGGAAAGGAGAAAATAATTATTACTTTTCACAAAAAGAGCTTTAAAAAAACGTAAAAAATGGTAGCTATACAGGTAATAATTAACAAAGATACACGTGGCTTTATTTATATTCCATATGCCCCCCAAAAATTTTTTATTAGACTTTATACCACAATAAGGAAAATTTAAAACTATACACCGAAGCATTAGTGTAATTTTCTACTGTTTCATAAAAGAAAATTGTCGAAATAGAGACAGCTAGAGGACTTGATTCTTGGAGCTAGTTAAAGTTAAGAAGGATGTCCGAGTCTTATTGCATAACTGCCTGTCTTCCGTTCTTTAAAAGTTAAATGAACGCATATCAGCAAGAAATTTTCTGTTATGAATGAAAAGATATTAATACTACATCGTAGGCGGGTAATATTCATCGGGCAGTTTTGCCAGTCTTCAGTGATAGCCTGCTGGTTGATTTTTATTCTGTCAAGACGTGTGTTGCGCTGTTCTATGATTTTTTTGTGATGTTGCGTTGAATTCTATTTGTTTTCTCAAAATGTCCCCAACAAACGAGACAAAGTAGTGCTTTACTTACGAACATTGTGAACGGGGTTGTTGCTTCCAACTTTAATGCTCAACTCTTATCCTCTGCATTTCCTAATTGGAAAATTAAGAATATACTGGCTGAATTATTATCTTTTATGTGATGAATAATTGCAACTATCTTAAATAAAGATGGCTAGTGGCAATCACAAGTTGATGAAACTGAGGTAAGAAATGTTGGTGTAGAGGTTTCTCAATTTCTTGGGAATCATTATAATTGTAACAATTACACAAATTCCGCTTATTTTTCACTTTTCTGTTTTTTGAAACGCAAAATAATCTCTCAAAATTTACTTACTAACGAAAATTTATATGAAGAACTTAAATTCACCAAGGTGAATAATGGATTTAAACATAAAAATAATTTGGAAAACTCCGCATTTTCCCTGAAAATATATTTCATAATCTTGTTTTTGATGATGATACCTTTATGGATCAAACTTCCCCTCTTTAGATCCCAGACCAAAACTTTTTTAATTCTAAACACCGAATAATTCCCTTTTATATTGAAGTACAGGAAAATTCGACTGACCTTGCAAAATGTATTAGTGACATTAACAAAACCAAACCCTTAACACTAGAACCGAGGGAAAGTTTACTGAAGTTTTATAAAATTATATTACACCAGAATTTTTATTCAAAGCTATTTATCTTATGTATATAACTTATTTCATGAAAAAATCTCACAAATTTCGTCGGTCACTCGCCACATAAAACCACAAACTTCATTAATCAATCACGAAATAAAACTGTAAATTTCGTCAACCGGTCGTGAAATAAAACTGCGAATTTCGTCTGTCGATCTCGAAAAGAAAATGTGATTTTCGTCAATCGGTCGAGAAAAAAAACGCAAATTTCTTCATCAATTGGTCACGATAAAAATGCAAAGCTCATCCATCGGTTCCAGAAAAAATTGTGAATTTTGTCTAGTGGTTGAAAAAAAATCATCAATTATTCGCGGAAAAAACGTAAATTTCATCAGTCAGTAGAGAAAAAAATCGCGAATTTCGTCAATTAGTCGTGGAAAAAAATAGTGAATTTCGTCAAGGAGTCGCAATAATAAAGTATGAAAAACGGCACTCGGCTACGAAAATTTTAATTTATTGGATGCATAGGGATTTAAAAAAAAAAAATATATATATATCCTTCAAAAAATCCCCTTGCCAACAAAAGCTTCAAACGAGGCTTATAGCATTCGATCTTTCTCCATAAAAAATGTCTGATTTAAATTGACTAGTATTCATATCTTACGGGTAACAATGACCCCTCATCGCGGTTTACTCTCAAATGCGACCGCCCTATGGTTTTGTGCAAATTAGCGAAGACTTTAAGGAAACTCAACGTTTCCTTGCTGAAAAAAAAATATATATACTACCCTTTCCTCAAAGAATCAAAGTTTAAAAAAAATATGTATTAGCGTTTTCCCTGTTATACTGATAAGAAAATTATCATTAATAGTCTGAAAGAGTATGGTTTGACAGTGATTAGGATTGCCTTGCTCAAGAATCGCAAAACTGGTAACATACATGGTGAGTATCCGCCCACGTTACAACTTTAATGAAATCTATCAAAGGAAATTTATTATATTTCTGTCGATATTACAGCCTTTAATGATAGACAAAAAAAAACGTGCTATCATTATCAGGGTTTTGGCCACGTTTCCAAAGTCTTCAAGTTTACGCCAAAATGCTTAAAATGTGCCGAAAAACATATAACTTCACAGTGCCCACATAAGAATAGAATTACACTTAAATATGCCAATTGCGGTCAAATTGGTCAACCTACTAACAACGGTGGCTGTCTTAGAAACCCCTACCGTGTTAGAGGGAAAACAACTCTAATTCTACAAATGAAAACAACAATACTATTAAAGAAACCCAAATACTGGCTGATATTCTTAAAAAATTTAATTATACTAAAAAGAAAAACAATTCTGCACCTGCAGCTGATTCTCCAGATTCCAGCCCTGAAGGAGCTTCTCCTGTGACCTTTCTTTCCTCATCTACTAATGATAACACTAAAATTATTCGAAATCCTAGTTGTATATCTCATAAAATACAATCTAGTTATACTAATGAAATCCAAGAAATTTTCCAAATTTTTAACGATTCAAAAGAAATTCTCCAAATCTCTAAATTTCTTAAATGGTCACCTCGATAAGCGGAAAAACTACACGGATCCAAGGTGTCTTCTATTAAGAAGTTTATCTGTATATTTCTCAATTGAATCATATTTTATTTGACTATCATAATTTTATAAATTTTTACATAAAGTACGAGTTGTTACAGTTGTATACACTTAATAATGTTTCTATAAGACACAGGTTTAGAGGTTTATAGACTTTGAATACATAATATTTATAGTTAACATTTGCCATGTTCAATAGTAAAAATCTACGTATAAAAAGGAGATAACTCTTACAAAATGCATTCAATAGTCTTTAGCATACCTACAGCCACCAACCATTTAAACATGTGATCGTGTAAATACTGA
Organism: Maratus michaelseni; assembly: GCA_963931845.1. Classification (NCBI taxonomy): domain Eukaryota; kingdom Metazoa; phylum Arthropoda; class Arachnida; order Araneae; family Salticidae; genus Maratus; species Maratus michaelseni. The sequence goes on along the minus strand of OZ007600.1, from coordinate 251,404,552 downwards.
ATTAGGTGTATTAAAGCATTTTAGAAAATGCGTCAAATTGCACTTGAAATATGGAAGATTTTAACTCGATATTAAATGCAATATGAATTATTAAAATCTATACTAATAAAATAAATTTTCTGTCTGTGTGTCTGAGTGTGTCTCTCGGCGATGGCTAGGAAAATCTACCGTACGCAGAAGTTTGATAATTTTGGGTGAGGATAATCCAAGTCAGGTCCGGATGTATCTGAAGCCCAGATTTTTAATTTTTTGATAATTAGCATAGGTATCAATTAAAAACGCACTACAAAGGAGTTTTGTTTCTACAAAATGGCAAAAGTGTTCGCACATCTGGACCTGATTTCACAGCGGAAATGAAAGGAATTAAAAATTTTCACTAAGCAATGGTATTTAAGAAAACTAATAAAATACAATTTTAAAAATTTCAGATCATAAATAGAAAAATATTTTACGCCAGTGAATAAATTCTCTGAAAAATCGGATGGTAATTTTTCTTATGAAGCTTTTTTTCCCAGCAAAATCTAATGACGCTAGAGATATTTTCATATAAAATCGAAGAAAGAATGAAATAGGGACGTGGTATTAATTAAAAACTGATAAAAAAGCAATCTTGTATCGCCAATCCACCGAGAGGGCAATGGAATTTCATTAAGTTTAAAACAGGAAAATATCCGACTTTCACGATTTTAATACTATATTCTGCATCAACGAAATTTATTAAAATACCGTTCATAATGATAACATTGAGTCATCCGAAAAGTTCTGCGATTTTTCAAAGAAAAGCGCGGTTTCGTTTACTTATTTTGCTACTTGTAATAAGGAGTTACTTTCAGTAACCCAGATATGTATATTCGGTCTTTTCGGCTTGTGCTACACAATTCTTGCTCGTTATGTGGAATAATTTACTTTTAAGTGCAGTGCTAAGGATGGAGAACCAAACAGTTTATTTTCGTCAATTATGCTCTTTTATTTCAAGAAGTGTAAACATGCTAGCCAGACTGCCCGTACAATTTGTGCTGTATATGAACAAAGTGCTGTTGCAGATCACACAATTCGAAGGTGGTTTCAAAAGTTTAAATGCGGAAATTTCATCCTCAAGGATGATGACCACTCTGGACGACTATCATTTGTAAAGAAGGACGACTTAAAAGAATCTATCGCTTAAAATCCATGCAACACAGCTCAGTATCGCACAGACGAAATATCCTCTAAAAAGTACCGTGATATCCGGCGTATAATCCGCGGATCAAACAATTCTGTTTCAACCCAGAAATTTTATTCAGTAATTGAAGTCTAATATTTTCAGCGATCTACAAAGTTACATTTTATAAAATTTAATTTCTGGGTCGAAACATGATTGTTTGATCCACGGATTATACGCCGGAAATTACGGTAGTGATCTGATAGCTTCTTTTAAGAGGTCTTCCTTTACAAATGATGGTGGTAAATAAGCCGCGTTTTTATACAAGAAATTAAAAAATCAAACGCGCATAGTGTGTTAAAGTTATTGACACTGGCCGTCATAAGAATTCAGAATCAGAATATAGTTCCTTATATCCATTCAATAACAATTTAATTCCCTTCTAAATGGATTTTAAAATATTTTAAGAAACTTTGACTACAACGTTGTTTTTCAAATATCTGGAAAATATTTGTTTATTTTAATAAATTTGTTAATAAATAAAACTCATTTTGATCCCGATCTCGAAGACTTGTATAAAAGACGAACACCACCCTGTTTCATTCCCGGGCTAAGTCTGACCCCGTCTCATATCTAGTACATATTCGGTATTTTAAAATGCTTATCAAGCAGGGCGGTCGCTCTGCCAAGCCAAGCTTTAAAAAAAAAACGCCACACAAACAACGCCAACAGCTGGAATAAAGACCGCTAATGCTTATATACAGAAAGCAACTTCGCAATGTTAAATCGACAAAACAAGCCAGATTAAAATATCAGATATCAAACAAACCAGGCGTCGTAGAAAAAAAAACGAAAACTAGAAGAATCTAAGGAAGAATTTCTTCAATTTAAGACCAAACTCATCTTCATAAGTGATTTATAAACAGAGATATAGCTTTTTTTAAAAAAACGTCGAGTTACTTAAAATGATCACTATTTTCTTCGTCAAACTTTTTTTTTTCAAACAAGCTACAGGCCTTAATATTGGGCAGAATAAAAAAAGGATTGCATTTTTGGACAAGTAATTACGTAATCGATGTGCTTTTCTAAAATTCAGTGTAAAAAAAAATATTTTCTATCCTTAATTAGCAAAAAACTGTTAATTAACTTGGCGATTAAAAAATTATGCCAAAACAGAGATGAAACCCGCCAACGACCATGTACCATCTGTATTAAAATAGCACAAATCAGTTACAGGTTATAATATAACCACATCAAATTTCATATGAAAGTCAGCCATTTTCTTCTGAAGATATTTTTTTTAATAAAACTTCATAATTATAAGAACACATATTTTATCAGACAATTTAATATAACTGCAAACTGTGGCAGATGACAGTTTCCAACATGAATAAGTATGAGAAATTGCTGCTCAAGGATATCGGTCTGAGTGGTTCAGTCGCAGCGCGTCAGCACGGCATGCACAAGGTCCTAGGTTCGAGTCCTGCCCCCGGTCAACTTTTCATTCATGTTTGTTTAGTATATTTAATTGTCTGATAAAATGCGTGTTCTTATAATATTGTAAAATAAAGTAATCAGACGTAGTGTTTATGCTTTAAAAAATAATTTAAATATATAATTTGCGTTTTTAGAAAGATCTTTAAAAATAAATTAGTTTTTGAGGGAAGATGTACCTTCTAAAATGTATACATTAAGACTTATTGGCATTTAAAATTTCTTTCCAAACGTTTCGCAGGAATACCTTTCACGTCATTTTCCTATAAATTAACGAAATCCAATTGGTAAATTATTTTTGTTTTAGAATAAGTGAAGTTTCCATTTAAATTTATTGTAACAGTATAATGTTTAATTGAATAAAATATTGTAAATCTAAGAAATTGCTAAGAAATTCTAAACATGCACAGGGCAACGCAAAAAAAAATAAATAAATAGGTAAATAAATAAATAAAAATCAGCTTTCAGAAATTCTAAAAATTGTTCGTATATCTTAATTACAAGCTAAAGGAGGGTTTATTTCTATATTATTATATATATATAATCAAGCAGGGCGGTTGCTCTGACAAGCCAAGTTTTAAAAAAAAAAACGCCACACAAACAACGCCAAGAACTGAACTAGACCGCTACTGCTTACTTACAGAAATCAACTTCGCAATGTTAAATCGACAAAACATGCCAGATTAAAATATCAGATATCAAATAAACCAAGCGTCGCAGAAAAAAAAACGAAAACTAGAAGAATCTAATGAAGAATTTCTTCAATTTAAGACCAAACTCATCTTCATAAGTGATTTATAAACAGAGATATAGATTTTTTAAAAAAACGTCGAGTTACTTAAAATGATAACTTTTTTCTTCGTCAAACTTTTTTTTTCAAACAACCTACAGACCTTAATATTCGGCAGAATAAAAAAAGGATTACATTTTTGGACAAGTAATTACGTAATCTATGTGCTTTTATAAAATCCAGTGTAAAAAAATATTATTTTCTATCCTTAATTAGCAAAAAACTGTTAATTAACATGGCGATTAAAAAATTATGCCAAAACAGAGATAAAACATGCCATATACCATGTACCATCTGTATTATAATAGCACAAATCAGTTACAAGTTATAACAACATCAAATTTCATCTGCAAGTCAGCCATTTTCTTCTGAAGATATTTTTTTTTAAATAAAACTTCATAATTATAACTATTAAATATGACTGCAAACTGTGTCAGATGACTGTTTCCAACAAGAATAAGTATGAGAAATTCCCGTCAAGCGCATCGATCTGCGTGGCTCAGTCGCAGAGCGTCGACACGTTATGCGTAAGGTCCGAGGTTCGAGTCCTGGCCCAGGTCAATTTTTCACTCGTGTTTGTTTAGTGCATATAATTGTCTGATAAAATGCGTGTTCTTATAATATTGTAAAATAAAGTAATCAGACATAGTGTTTATGCTTTAAAAACTATTTTAAATATATAATTTACGTTTTTAGAAAGATCTTTAAAAATAAATTAGTTTATGAGGGAAGGTGTACCTTCTAAAATGTATACATTAAGAGTTATCGGCATTTAAAATTTCTTTCCAAACGTAAACAAAATTTTTTTAATTAATTAAAAGTGATTCATTTATTTAAAAAAAGAAAAAAAAACATGTAAAGGACAGGCATTTCGTTCGCAGGAATACCTTTTACGTCATTTTTCTATAAATTAATGAAATCCAGTTGTTAAATTATTTTTGTTTTAGAAGTGAAGTTTCCATTTAAATTTATTGTAACAGTACAATGTTTAATTGAATAAAATAATGTAAATCTAAGAAATTGCTCAGAAATTCCAAACATGCACAGGGCAATGCAAAATAAATAAATAAATAAACAAAAAATAAATAAACAAAAAATAAATAAATAGATAAATAAATAAATAAATAAATAAAAATCAGCTTTCAGAAATTATGAAAATTGTTCATATATCTAAATTACAATCTAAAGGAGGGTTTATTTCTATATTATTCTACATATAATAGTAATTTCAGCAAATATATTAAATTCCAATGCGATCTGTTTTAAACTTTAAGATAGTTTATAACACATGTTAAAAAAAATTATAAAAAAGAATGGCGCATCACAGTTCGGGGAGGAGCGTGAACAAAATTTGGAAGTATAATAAGGCTATCTGTTTGAAACTTTACGATATTTTATAACACATAACATAAATTTTAAAAATAAAGCTGCGTCAAAAATTATAGGGAGGGGCGGAGCGCGTTTTGCCTACACAAGGGGGGGGGGACACTTTTCTAAATTTTAACGATATCCCTCATGTCAGATATCGTTACAAAGGGTTATGACCACTTATTCATGTTATGCACCACAGGTGAAACCCCCACATTCTGCGCCCCCCACGACACTACTCATGTGATATATTGTTCGAAAGGCCTGTGACCGCTTATTCATATTATGCATCTTCGGGTTCCATCCTCCCAATTTCACCCCCCTAAAGGGGGCACTTTTCTAAATTTTGCCGACACCTCTCATGTGATATATCGTTGGAAAGGTCTGTGAACGCTTAATCAAATTATGCAGGGGGGGGGGGGGTATTTTCTGAATTTTGCACATATCCCCCATGTGATACATCGTTGGAAAAGTCTGTGACCGCCTAATCTTATTATGCATCTCCTTTGTTCATCCCCCCAATTTGCCCAACAACGCGATTAGCTTTCACCACCAGTGGGCGCTTTCCTATCTCTGTTTCAATGGGTCGGATCACGACAGGGTATGGCTCATTCGACTCGATATCTGTATAGCTTTCCGATTTTCGTTCGTTTTTTCACCACCAGGGGGCACTTTCCTATCTCTGGTTCTATGGGCTAGATCACGACGGGGTATAGCTCATTCGACTCGACATCTATAGCCTTAAAAATTTCAGTGCCCGAGGTTCATATAGAACAGATTGCGCTACCTGGTGGTGGAAGATAGAACTTGAGCGTGCGCAGCACGACTGCTATACGGTGCCGAAGGCAACGGGGACCCGTGTCGGAAGTTCGTTTGTTTAGAAGTTTATACAATTCGATGTGCAAATTAAGGGATTATCCGGTGCCGAAGGCAGCGGAGAGCCATGTCGGAGGTTCGTGGTTTATCTTATTCGAGGTTTTACAAGATTTGAAGCCCCGGTGTAAATTAGGGGCAAGCTAGCGGGCGAAGCCAGCTAGTGCTAATAATAAAAGAGCGTGATATCACGTTTGATTTCAAATGCAGCGTTGAAACGCTATGTACGTATTCCATTTTTATTAATTTATTAGATTAGTCAGTGATATTTTTTAACGGAGGATAATAAGTATTATAATAAGCCACATTTAGTATGTTGTTTTTAAGAGTGTAATTAGTTTAATTGAAAAATCTACTGGTATTTCTATTTAACCCTTTAAACAATGACTGAAAGTAAAATGTAATTTTAAATTATTTCTCATGTTTAGATTATTTAATTTATGTTCAATATATTTAAAAAAAAATTATATCTACAAAAACAACTTTTCAAAAGTAAAAAAAGCCAAGCGTAAAAAAAAAAAGCTGTGGCTAAAAAAAGGTGTGATATCAAATTTCTAAGCTATTATATTGCTTATTTAACTTTTTTCCATTAAATAAGTTATCATATATGTTAGCCCCATGTATATATTTTTGGACCTTGAAACTTCTACATAATGTCACCTTTTCGTACTTGCCTAATTTTCCATTCAATCCTGTATTAATTTTCTTCAGTCGATATCGTTTCCCATCTCTAGTATCGTTCAAATCTTTCTGTTCGTTTTTCAACTCGCCGATAATGTTTACTGTTCGTTTCGATATCGTTCACCACATCGTTCATCGTTTTCTCAGCCTTTTTCCGAATTCCGTTGCAACCGCCAGCTTCGATATCGTTTCAATCGTAATAGTATAGGGGAGCATGCGCCCAGACGCCGTGCCGCAGTCTTCAAAGGCACTCTAGATTACTTTGCCGATGGGCAGTTTGAGAACTTCTCAACTTAGCACATCGGAAAGGGACGTTTTCGGAAAGCGGTATGTTGATGTTGTTTAAAAGGGATGGAAAGGCAGTTGGAATGGTGAGAGTGAGGCAGCTTTACTAAAATGATATTGGTAGATGCCAAAAGAAACAATATCAGTGGCGGTATAAAGTCTTTTATGAGTGCAATGATGGTATTGAACGTTTTTTTTTAGTGTTTGTTTATTTCTGCTGTTGAAGTTGTGGTTTTTCTTTCTTCTGTTGGTGATGTACGTTCATTTCAAGGATTAATTAATAGTGTGTGTGGACTGTTCTTCAACTCTTTTTTCTTCACATCTAATGCCATGGTGACTAATAAAAATAAAAGGCCTGTTTTAATTTGTGTCATCACGTTCAATTAATTATCATGTAAGTTAAAATGAACTTTTCTTCAAGTATATTTTGAAGGCTACATTTAAGTTACTTCATGCCATATTATTTTTGCCACCTTGTTTTTGTTGTCATATGCCATTATATTTTTATTTAATTAAATTGTCTGTCATGTTTTGATCTTTATTTTATTTTGTGATATATCAAATAAACGTTAGTTTAATTTAAACCTAAAAACTGTTTTATCAATGTGTATCATCTACATTCAACACTTTTAGTCACAACCTTGCCAATTTCAGCTATCAAACTTCCACGTACTCTGTTTTTCAATTTAATTACATTTTTAGACCGGTCCCTGTATCCGGACCGGCTATCACGGTTATGGCCCGGGCTCATTTAAAGCCATATTAACCCTTTAAGGGCCGTAACCTTTGGCAAGGATTAGCTGACAAGTGTTAGTAGATGGCGGCAGTTAGACCCACTAGTGAATTTTAGTGGGGGGGGGGGCGCATTTACATATAAATTTCATAAATTTCAGTATGACAGTTAAATTTAAGATATTTATTTTTATGAAATTTTGTTGAAAAAATTTAATTTTTTTTTGGTACCTTTTGTACATTTTTTTTTGAAAAAAAAAATTCTTCCTTGGCAATGGCTAACATACAGGTGAGCATAAACAAGCTAAATTTCCATAATTATGGAAACTGGTCAGCTGACATTAAGTTCCTTCTATTGGACAAAAATGCCTGGGGCATTGTTAACGGAACAGAGGCTGTGCCTGATACAAGTGATGCAGCAGCATACAAGGACTATCAATCCAGAGTTCGTTCAGCACTGTCCATAATCTACCTGAATGTCGAGCCTGACTTCCGTCGAATAATTGAGAACATTGACGATCCTAAAGATGCATGGGCAAAGCTCCGATCCCATTTCCAACCTGATAATAGAGCCCGCCACATGCAGTTATTTTCAGAGTTGTTGGCATGCAAAATAGCACCAGAGGAGTCGATAGATATGTACGCTGCTCGCCTCAACCGAATCGCTGACCAATTGAAAGCAATGAATGAGCCAATTAAAGAAATTTATCTGTCGTTCCAACTTCTTAGATGGCTCCCTCAAAAATACGACAGTCTAGTCCAGAACATACTCCGTTGGCCAGATTCTAAATTTGTGTTTTGTGACATCTTGACTGAACTAGTCGCCGAAGAGTCTCGTCTTAAACTGAGGTCAGAGGACAAAAACCAACTTGCCGTCCAGTCCCACTTTTCTAGAAGTCGTCGTCCACCGAATAACACGAGTTACCGACGAAAACCTAAAGGCAGATGCCACAAGTGTGGAAAGACTGGTCATTTCAAAAATCAATGTAAGGCCTCTTCTCCAGCCACGTCAGGTCCCGAATCCTCAGTTGGCACCAGTTTCAGACAGTCTTCTACATCCAGAGGTAGCCCTGTCCATCATCAGAATAGAACAGGAGCTGCTAGATCCAGACCGAGTCGAAATCAAAGTACATTCCATAGTCAGGTAAACTTCCTCATTCAATCTAACCTTAGTAAAGTTAAGGGGGAAGACGATGCCTGGGTGTTTGACACTGGTGCCTCGCACCACTTTTGCAAAGATCGAGGACTTTATGTGTCTTTTCAGCCTCTTCATAACCACGAACTTGCCGTTGCTGTCGATGGAGCAACTTTCCCGATTGAAGGGACTGGTACTGTTAATCTTAATTTAAATGGATCAACTTTGTGTCTAGGGGATGTAACGTATTGTCCTAATTTAAGACGTAATCTTATTTCTGGCTCTCGCCTTGATGATAGAGGCGCAACATTCAAAGGAGGGAAAGGGAGAGTTAAGGCCTACACAACTGATAAAACACTATTTAGGGCTATCCTTAAAAATGGGATTTATTACATCCACCCTGATGCTAATTCTAAAAGTGAAAGTAAACCTAGCAACAACGTAAAATTTAAACAGGTCCGTTTTGAGGCCTCGACAGTACAAAAAAATGATTTCAGATTATGGCATCGTAGGCTAGGTCACCTCAGTCCCACACTAATAGAACATACACAGAGGTGTAATGGCGTAAAAGGATTACCACACATTAAAGACCGAGACTTTCATTGCGAAACATGCAAATTAAATAAACATAGACGCACATCTTTTAATAATGAAAAAAATCTTGTGTGGATAAATATACTAAAAATATCAACGTTTGACACACAATAACATCGTGTAATAAACAGACGCCCGTTTCATGAGTATCCTGGACTCATTTCCTCAGTGTAAATAAACTTAAACCCTATTGTATCCCCCCAAAGACATGAAAATGAATCTAAAAACCCAAATGAAAAACAACCACACACCGAGAAACTCCTCCAATCTGATTAAACCAATCTTAATCAGATTGGAGGAGTTTCTCGGTGTGTGGTTGTTTTTCATTTGGGTTTTTAGATTCATTTTCATGTCTTTGGGGGGATACAATAGGGTTTAAGTTTATTTACACTGAGGAAATGAGTCCAGGATACTCATGAAACGATGTTATTGTGTGCCAAACGTTGATATTTTTAGTATGCACATCTTTTAAACCACTAAATCAAATCCGGTCCAAGAAGCCACTTGAACTTTTACACACAGATTTGTGGGGACCTACTACAGTAACTGGGAGGGGTGGAGAGAAATACTTTTTAACAATAACGGATGATTTTTCCCGTAAGGCATCAGTTTATCCATTATGTAGTAAATCCCAAGTCTTTAAAGTTTTCACAAACCATGTCAAAAGGGCCGAACGTTTTCTAAACACGAAACTTAAACATGTACGTAGTGACAATGGGCGGGAGTTTTCAAATGAAGCTTTTAAAAGATATTTTGAAGAAAATGGTATAAAACACGAGTTCACGAACACATATACTCCAGAACAAAATGGCGTCTCGGAACGACTCAATCAAACCATTGTAGATGGAGCACGTTTCATACTACATGAAAGTAAACTAAGTCTGAAGTTTTGGCCAGAAGCCATTTTGTATTTTACTTACACTCTGAACCGTGTTTGTCACAAATCACATAAGAAAACACCATTTGAATATTATTGTGGAAACAAACCGTCCATAAGACACTTACGTCCTTTTGGCACAGTTGCATATGTGGGAGTACCCAGACAACTCCGAAGTACAAAATTTGAGCCTAAGGCTAGAAAGGGGATTTTAGTAGGATATGCAATGTCTACAAAAGGGTATAGAATTTGGTTGCCAGACACAAATAAGATCATCGAAACAATTAACGTAAGATTCAGTGAAGAAGCAACCGTACCCAAAGACACCTACGTTGGAACTGAACAAGGCCCTATTTATTCTTTAGGCACAGACCCTTTTGCTAGTTTAGAGCAGCACAACGGAAGCGATCTGGGACCCACTTACACACTATCATCTGAACCTCCCGAAATTGACCCACTAACAGAAATTCAACCTGACAAATTCCATAAGTCTGTAATTCCACCAACAGAACCAAGCACCTCAGGTTTTTCTGCTTCCGCCGCCGGACACCCATCTACGGATGAGAGTGAGGAGGAGGGCGAGGAGCTCTCAAGAACTTTGAGGGAAGTTACCTGGTTTAGAAAACCTGTAACAAGGCCTGATGGAAGGCGTACAGACATTTATTATTATGAATTTGGAGGGACACAGAGGTTAAGGTCAATTAGAGAGGTCCGTGACTACTGTCTAAAAAATGGAATTAAATTCAATCCAACTCTCTTTTGTTTTAGAGGAGCAGACAAACATGAAGGTATTGTACATGGACACTCACGATGCTCAAGCGCTAGTTCTAGTCCAGGCAGTACACCACCACATTTCTCCATTTTAGAATCCAACAACTCCGATGCATGACTAGACCAGGCTGTACCCAATACATACAAACAGGCTTTAAAATCACCTCAATGGGAGCTCTGGAAACAAGCAATGGGGGAGGAGTTGGCAGTAATCAACAATAGAAAAGTATGGGTCTTAACTAACCTTCCACCCGATAAAGAACCTCTCGGTTGTAGGTGGGTTTTCACCATTAAGCGTAATGATAAAGGGCACATAGCAAGATACAAAACAAGACTAGTAGCACAGGGCTACAAACAGATTAAGGGCGAGACTTACGATGAAACATTTTCACCAGTAGTCAATTTTAGTTTAATTCGCTTTTTCTTTGCAGCTTTAGTGTCTTGTCACGGATGGACTCATTTACAATGTGACGTGAAAGGAGCGTACTTATACGCCCCATTAACCGATGAGGTTTATATGAAACAGCCCCCTGGTTTTGAAATAAAAGGAAAAGAACACCTGGTTTGTAAGCTTCAAAGAGCATTATATGGGTTACATCAGAGCGGGAGAGTGTGGTTCTACGAATTGCATAAAGTTTTAATTTCTCTTGGTTTTAAAAAGTTAGATTGGTGCAATTGTGTTTATACATTTTCTGATTACATTGTTTTATTATTATATGTTGACGATTTTGTCATTTTAAGCAGACATCAAAAATACATTGACAAGGTTTTAACTCTTTTAACTAAGCATTTCGATATAAAAATCTTGGGCAAAACCCGTAAGTTGCTTGGGGTGGAGTTTGAGGAAGATGAGGAAGGTGTAGTCTCTATACATCAAATGCAATACATTAAAGAAATTTGCACACGTTTTGAGGAGTATAACTTTCCCATTTCTTCACTCCCGATTAGTAAAGGGGTCGTCTATTCGAAATTACAGTGCCCTCAAACAGATGCAGAAATTAAAGAAATGCTTAACTACCCATATAGAAGTGTGTTAGGGTGCCTATCCTTTCTAACAAGCAGAACACGCCCTGATATTGCTTATGCAGTAAACATATTCAGCCAATTCCAAAGCAATCCGGGGATAGCTCACTGGGTCGGCCTCTTAAAACTTCTGGGTTACGTTAACTATACAAAGCACTATAAATTAAATTTACCTTGTCATAAAATTAACCTGATCACATATACAGATGCGGATTTTGCAGCCAATCGTGATGACAGGACATCTATAGGTGGTCAATTACTTATGCTAGACAAAGCTCCGATAACATGGAGAGCTTTTAAACAAAAATCAATATGCTTGTCTACTATGGAATCTGAATTCGTGGCCTTAACAGAAGCAACTAAAGAGCTTCTTTGGTTCAGCCGTATTATCACAGAATGCTATAATAAACACATATTTTCAGGTCCACAAACTAAACCAATTTTATTAGTAGATAATATGGCAGCAATAGATTTCATTAAATCCCCCATAGAAAACTATAGGACAAAACATATAGATGTTAAACTTTTCTTTGTACGCGATTTATTAAACCAAGAGATATTTTTAGTAAAACACGTTAATAGCAAATCCAATCTCTCTGACATTTTTACAAAACCACTTACAAAAGCTGCTCTACTAAAGTTCATTGAGACTATATTTATTTTTGGCTCTTAAAAATTTAAAATGTACACTTAAAACTAGAAAAAAAAACTCTCCTCTCCTTTTGAATTGTTGAAAAAAAAAATTCTTTTCTTCAAGCGTTAAAAGCTTGTTTAAAATTTTTCTAGTTAAACATTCAAAGTTTAACTTTATCTCTTTTGAATTTTTGAATAATGAAACTTGCATGTTTCATATGTCTTTTATATATTAATGTTCGAACCTTGTAATTATACATATAAAACTTTTCTGTAATAGCATCGTGTTTATACCTTGTTTTAATTTTTATTTTAGAAGGATCCTTCATAATCAAATTTTTGATGCTATATTTTTGAGTACCCTCATTTCCAATGGCATGGACAATTTAACTCCCGCTGGAACGTGATCAGACCTCATGTTGGTTCATCCTCCGGGGTTACGAGCAGCCTCAAGAAGCGTCTCGCAGAGGTGACAATGTAATTGCCAGAGTGACCTGCAGGGGGTAGCGGCCTTCGTGAGTGCTCTGGTCACTGGAAGGACTGTCGCGGGCATCTTATTTTTCTTTTTGTAAGTCCCTCGTTTTTATTAATGGAACTGCCACTTTTGTCCCGTTCGTGCTATTGGAAATCGAGTTGTAACAAGTATTTTTCAATCCTATTATGCAAGTGTTTATCAAATAGCTTTATAAATATTGCATAAAAATTATTTTTTTTGTGTGCACACATATATTTTTTTATTTTTAAGTGAGCTCACTGAAATTTGAATATTTGAAATACATATGTGTATTTATTTCTTGTCTAAGAAAAATTAGGTGTTGGTAAATGTAGCCATATGTTAGTATGGTGAGGTATAAGTTATGATACAAGCAAGAAACAAGAACTTTCTTTGTGTGTTTGAAAAGAAATCCCTTTTTAAAAGGCTCAGCTGTTTTTATGGTGAAAGTCACGTAAGTGTGTTCCCTCAAAGTAGTGAGGATCAATGTTGTATTTTTAATTTATAGAAGTGTTTATATTAATATACCTATATATATTTACTTGTTATAATTGTGTAACTATTGTTGAATTGTGTTTATATTGTTGAATGTGAATATATTAAACAAATTTCTACTGATTAACTATGAATGTTTCTAACTGTTATATTATCAGATAATTTCAGTATAAGTGTCAAGGGGGGGGGGGCAAATGTTAGCCCTATGTATATATTTTTGGACCTTGAAACTTCTACATAATGTCACCTTTTCGTACTTGCCTAATTTTCCATTCAATCCTGTATTAATTTTCTTCAGTCGATATCGTTTCCCATCTCTAGTATCGTTCAAATCTTTCTGTTCGTTTTTCAACTCGCCGATAATGTTTACTGTTCGTTTCGATATCGTTCACCACATCGTTCATCGTTTTCTCAGCCTTTTTCCGAATTCCGTTGCAACCGCCAGCTTCGATATCGTTTCAATCGTAATAGTATAGGGGAGCATGCGCCCAGACGCCGTGCCGCAGTCTTCAAAGGCACTCTAGATTACTTTGCCGATGGGCAGTTTGAGAACTTCTCAACTTAGCACATCGGAAAGGGACGTTTTCGGAAAGCGGTATGTTGATGTTGTTTAAAAGGGATGGAAAGGCAGTTGGAATGGTGAGAGTGAGGCAGCTTTACTAAAATGATATTGGTAGATGCCAAAAGAAACAATATCAGTGGCGGTATAAAGTCTTTTATGAGTGCAATGATGGTATTGAACGTTTTTTTTTAGTGTTTGTTTATTTCTGCTGTTGAAGTTGTGGTTTTTCTTTCTTCTGTTGGTGATGTACGTTCATTTCAAGGATTAATTAATAGTGTGTGTGGACTGTTCTTCAACTCTTTTTTCTTCACATCTAATGCCATGGTGACTAATAAAAATAAAAGGCCTGTTTTAATTTGTGTCATCACGTTCAATTAATTATCATGTAAGTTAAAATGAACTTTTCTTCAAGTATATTTTGAAGGCTACATTTAAGTTACTTCATGCCATATTATTTTTGCCACCTTGTTTTTGTTGTCATATGCCATTATATTTTTATTTAATTAAATTGTCTGTCATGTTTTGATCTTTATTTTATTTTGTGATATATCAAATAAACGTTAGTTTAATTTAAACCTAAAAACTGTTTTATCAATGTGTATCATCTACATTCAACACTTTTAGTCACAACCTTGCCAATTTCAGCTATCAAACTTCCACGTACTCTGTTTTTCAATTTAATTACATTTTTTAGACCGGTCCCTGTATCCGGACCGGCTATCAATATATATAAGTCGAGTGCCTACGTATATATTAATAGAAATCGTTTTCTCCTGTACTAAATACATCCTAACGAGTTTCTGAAAATTCAATTTTTTTCAAATTATGCATGATGGGCTTGGCAGCCATCTTTCCATATTTCTAAGCACCCAAATTTCTAAAGTAAACGCGTAATATGTTTGCAATGTAATATGTTTATAAAAATTTCGAACTTCAGATTCTAACTACGGACAGATAAATTAGATAAGACTGATATTTTGATAAATTGATTTTTACTAGCTTAAAATTAATAATTACTCTAAAAAATAAATCATAAGATGAATCTTTAAGATAAGTCATCATTATCTTAAGATACAATTTTCAGAGCATACAAGTCTATAAATGAAACTCTTAAATATTTGTTTAAATAACAATTTTGAACTTCGAATTTTAACTACGGATTTGGGTGGTTAGAATTTTGTGAATAATAAACAAAGATGGCCGCCAAGCCCATCATGCATAATTTGAAAGAAATTGAATTTTCAGAAACTCGTTAGGATGTATTTAGTACAGAAGAAAACGATTTCTATTAACATATACGTAGGCACTCGACTTATATATATGATAACTTATTTAATGGAAAAAAGTTAAATAAGCAATATAATAGCTTGGAAATTTGATATCACACCATTTTTTAGCCACAGCTTTTTTTTTTTTTTTTTTTTTTTTTTTTTTTACGCTTGGCTTTTTTTACTTTTGAAAAGTTGTTTTTGTAGATTTTATAATACAGTGGTACCTCGAGTCTCGAACACAATTCGTTAAAAAAAATGCTGTGAATCAGGCCTGTCAAACCTTTCAGTCAGAGGGGCCGCACCACAGTTTGAGAACAAAAATTAAGGGCTCTATTATTCAAATGCATAGTTGCCAAACTCCTGATTTTTTTCATACCAGTATATTTATGTAAAAACATCTGTTTTATGTAATCGTACAATTGTTTCAATTTAATAAAGCATATTTTTTGTAAGATTTTTCTGGGATTAAAAAATCGGGATGTTGGCAACTATTTACTTGAATCGAACCATGAATAAATAGTATTTTTCTATAGTAGTAGTATAAATTGCACAGTTCTTATATGTAGAGACACATGCATCTCACAATAGCACACATAAGTCTCCTACTACATGTAAACATAATTTGTAAATTAACATAAATCATGGTAAACTTAGAATTACATTTTTTGAGAGGGGATTTAATATAAAACGAACGAGATTTAACATAAAAAGCATCTATATCTTTATTAATAAATCTTAGAATGATTTGAGATTAAATAGATTGCAGAGAAGGGTTTCATAATTATTTTATCAGGTCAATAACTCCTTCAGGGGAAAAGTACTCTTGTAGCTAAAATGTTGAAATAATTGAATGACACCGGGATTCACGAACGAATTTATTTTAAAATAAGCAAAAGCTTTTCCTCATGTACCTTAAAAAATTCAAAATTTGATTATATAATTCTGGTGTCATTGTGGCAATTTCGGGATTAAAATTAAGTGGTATATATAATATACTGGTGCCCTTCAAGGGGTTACGAACGGTGCGTACAAATCTATCAGAACTTTTGATCAGTGTGTTTCGCGTCATTTAACCGCAGAAAAATATTCCAAATTCTGCGATGAAACGGGGCGAATACAAATTTCAGCATTTTATTATGTAACTAGCGCGGGTGGGCAATGTTTCGACTACAATGTAGGGTAGGGATGGGTAGTTACTTTAAAAAAAATTTCTAAATCGGATAAAAGCGGGAGTGAAACAAAATTGCAGTTCTTGCACACTTTGAACTTTAAGTAAAGGCTTGTAAAAATGAGATACATATTTATTTCTTTTTTATATACATACTAGCGGCCCGTCCCGGCTTTGCACGGGAAGACAATGCAATTTTTTGAGTGACCTAAAAAATTTATGACCTAAAACATTCGACCCCCCCCCATTTAACCACCTTCTGGAAGGAATTTAAAAAATTGCTGAAATACGTGTTTTATTCATTTTTTAGTAGATTTGTTTTGCTGATTTTCGCGCTCCTACCTATAACTGCTGCTGAGATATGCCTAAATGACCTAAAATATTCAACCACACCCCTTTAACCACCTTTTGGGGGGAATTTCTAAAATCGCTGAAATAGGTTTTGATTCTTTTTTTAGTAGATTTGTTTTCTGGAATTTGAAGCTCATACTTATAAATGCTGCTGAGATATGGCAAAATGTCCTAAAACATTCGAACCCCCCTTTAACCCCCTTCTGGGGGGAATTTCTAAAATCACTGAAATAGGTGTTGAATCATTTTTTTAGTACATTTGTTTTCTGTAATTTGAAGCTCCTACTTATAAATGCTGTTGAGATATGGCAAAATGATCTAAGACCTTCGAACCCCCCTTTAACCCCTTCTGGGGGAATTTCTAAAATCGCTGAAATAGGTGTTGAATCATTTTTTGGTAGATTTGTTTTCTGTAATTTGAAGCTCCTACTTATAACTGTTGTTGAGATATGGCAAAATGATCTAAGACATTTGAACCCCCCCCTTTAACCCCCTTCTGGGGGGAATTTCTAAAATCGCTGAAATAGGTGTTGAATCATTTTTTGGTAGATTTGTTTTCTGTAATTTGAAGCTCCTACTTATAACTGTTGTTGAGATATGGCAAAATGATTTAAGACATTTGAACCCCCCCCCCCTTTAACCCCCTTCTGGGGGGAATTTCTAAAATCGCTGAAATAGGTGTTTAATCACTTTTTTAGTAGATTTGTTTTCTGGAATTTCAAGCTCCTACCTATGACTGCTGAGGAGATATGGCAAAATGACCTAAAACATTCGAACCTCCCTTTAACCCCCTTCTTGGGAGAATTTCTAAAATCGCTGAAATAGGTGTTGGATCATTTTTTTAGTAGATTTGTTTTCTGTAATTTGAAGCTCCTACTTATAAATGCTGTTGAGATATGGCAAAATGATCTGAGACATTCGAACCCCCTTTAACCCCTTCTGGGGGGAATTTCTAAAGTCGCTGAAATAGGTGTTGAATCATTTTTTAATAAATTTGTTTTCTGGAATTTCAAGCTCCTACCTATAACTGCAGCGGAGATATGGCAAATGACCTAAAACATTCGAACCCCCTTTTAACCCCCTTCTGGGGGGGAATATCTAAAATCGCTGAAATAGGTGGTGAATTATTTTTTCAGTAGATTAGTTTTCTGGAATTTCAAGCTCCTACCTATAACTGCTGCTGAGATATGGCAAAATGACCTAAAATATTCGAACCCCCTTTAACCCCTTCTGGGAGGAATTTCTAAAATCGCTTAAATAGGTGTTGAATCATTTTTTTAGTAGATTTGTTTTCTGGAATTTGAAGCTCCTACTTATAAATGCTGTTGAGATACGGCAAAATGATCTAAGACATTCGAACCCCCCTTTAACCCCCTTCTGGGGGGAATTTCTAAAATCACTGAAATAGGTGTTGATTCATTTTTTAGTAGATTTGTTTTCTGTAATTTGAAGCTCCTACTTATAAATGCTATTGAGATATGGCAAAATGATCTGAGACATTCGAACCCCCCTTTAACCGCCTTCTGGGGGGAATTTCTAAAGTCGCTGAAATAGTTTTTGAATCCTTTTTTAATAAATTTGTTTTCTGGAATTTCAAGCTCCTACCTATAACTGCAGCTGAGATATGTTCTAAAACACTCGAACCCCCCTGTAACACCCTTCTGGCGGGAATTTCTAAAATCGCTGAAATAGGTGTTGAATCATTTTTTTAGTAGATTTGTATTCTGGAATTTCAAGCTCCTACATATAACTGCAGCTGAGATATGGAAAATGACCTAAAACATTCGAACCCCCCTTTTAACTCCCTTCTGGGGGGGGAGGAATTTCGAAAGTCGCTGAAATAGGTGTTGAATCATTTTTTTAGTAGAGATGTTTTCTGGAATTTCAAGCTCCTACCTATAACTGCTGCTGAGATATGGCAAAATGACCTAAAACATTCGAACACCCTTTTAACACCCTTCTGGGGGGGAATTTCTAAAATCTCTCAAATAGGTGTTGAATCTATTTTACAGTAGATTTGTTTTCCGGAATTTCAAGCTCCTACCTATAACTGCTGTTGAGATATGGCAAAATGATCTAAGACATTCGAACCCCCCTTTAACCCCCTTCTGGGGGAATTTCTAAAATCGCTGAAATAGGTGTTGAATCTTTTTTTATTAGATTTGTTTTCTGTAATTTGAAGCTCGTACTTATAAATGCTGTTGAGATATGGCAAAATGATCTGAGACATTCGAACCCCCTTTAACCCCCTTCTGGGGGGAATTTCTAAAGTCGCTGAAATAGGTGTTGAATCATTTTTTAATAAATTTGTTTTCTGGAATTTCAAGCTCCTACCTATAACTGCAGCTGAGATATGGCAAATGACCTAAAACATTCGAACCCCCTTTTAACCCCCTTCTGGGGGGGAATATCTAAAATCGCTGAAATAGGTGGTGAATTATTTTTTCAGTAGATTTGTTTTCTGGAATTTCAAGCTCCTACCTATAACTGCTGCTGAGATATGGCAAAATGACCTAAAATATTCGAACCCCCTTTAACCCCTTCTGGGAGGAATTTCTAAAATCGCTTAAATAGGTGTTGAATCATTTTTTTAGTAGATTTGTTTTCTGGAATTTGAAGCTCCTACTTATAAATGCTGTTGAGATACGGCAAAATGATCTAAGACATTCGAACCCCCCTTTAACCCCCTTCTGGGGGGAATTTCTAAAATCACTGAAATAGGTGTTGAATCATTTTTTCAGTAGAATTGTTTTCTGGAATTTCAAGCTCCTACGTATAACTGCTGCTGAGATATGGCAAAATGACCTAAAACATTCGAACCTCCCTTTAACCCCCTTCTTGGGAGAATTTCTAAAATCGCTGAAATAGGTGTTGGATCATTTTTTTAGTAGATTTGTTTTCTGTAATTTGAAGCTCCTACTTATAAATGCTGTTGAGATATGGCAAAATGATCTGATACATTCGAACCCCCTTTAACCCCCTTCTGGGGGGAATTTCTAAAGTCGCTGAAATAGGTGTTGAATCATTTTTTAATAAATTTGTTTTCTGGAATTTCAAGCTCCTTCCTATAACTGCAGCTGAGATATGGCAAATGACCTAAAACATTCGAACCCCCTTTTAACCCCCTTCTGGGGGGGAATATCTAAAATCGCTGAAATAGGTGGTGAATTATTTTTTCAGTAGATTTGTTTTCTGGAATTTCAAGCTCCTACCTATAACTGCTGCTGAGATATGGCAAAATGACCTAAAATATTCGAACCCCCTTTAACACCTTCTGGGAGGAATTTCTAAAATCGCTTAAATAGGTGTTGAATCATTTTTTTAGTAGATTTGTTTTCTGGAATTTGAAGCTCCTACTTATAAATGCTGTTGAGATACGGCAAAATGATCTAAGACATTCGAACCCCCCTTTAACCCCCTTCTGGGGGGAATTTCTAAAATCACTGAAATAGGTGTTGAATCATTTTTTCAGTAGAATTGTTTTCTGGAATTTCAAGCTCCTACGTATAACTGCTGCTGAGATATGGCAAAATGACCTAAAACATTCGAACCTCCCTTTAACCCCCTTCTTGGGAGAATTTCTAAAATCGCTGAAATAGGTGTTGGATCATTTTTTTAGTAGATTTGTTTTCTGTAATTTGAAGCTCCTACTTATAAATGCTGTTGAGATATGGCAAAATGATCTGATACATTCGAACCCCCTTTAACCCCCTTCTGGGGGGAATTTCTAAAGTCGCTGAAATAGGTGTTGAATCATTTTTTAATAAATTTGTTTTCTGGAATTTCAAGCTCCTACCTATAACTGCAGCTGAGATATGGCAAATGACCTAAAACATTCGAACCCCCTTTTAACCCCCTTCTGGGGGGGAATATCTAAAATCGCTGAAATAGGTGGTGAATTATTTTTTCAGTAGATTTGTTTTCTGGAATTTCAAGCTCCTACCTATAACTGCTGCTGAGATATGGCAAAATGACCTAAAATATTCGAACCCCCTTTAACCCCTTCTGGGAGGAATTTCTAAAATCGCTTAAATAGGTGTTGAATCATTTTTTTAGTAGATTTGTTTTTAGGAATTTGAAGCTCCTACTTATAAATGCTGTTGAGATACGGCAAAATGATCTAAGACATTCGAACCCCCCTTTAACCCCCTTCTGGGGGGAATTTCTAAAATCACTGAAATAGGTGTTGATTCATTTTTTAGTAGATTTGTTTTCTGTAATTTGAAGCTCCTACTTATAAATGCTATTGAGATATGGCAAAATGATCTGAGACATTCGAACCCCCCTTTAACCCCCTTCTGGGGGGAATTTCTAAAGTCACTGAAATAGGTTTTGAATCCTTTTTTAATAAATTTGTTTTCTGGAATTTCAAGCTCCTACCTATAACTGCAGCTGAGATATGTTCTAAAACACTCGAACCCCCCTTTAACACCCTTCTGGCGGGAATTTCTAAAATCGCTGAAATAGGTGTTGAATCATTTTTTTAGTAGATTTGTATTCTGGAATTTCAAGCTCCTACATATAACTGCAGCTGAGATATGGAAAATGACCTAAAACATTCGAACCCCCCTTTTAACTCCCTTCTGGGGGGGGGGGGAATTTCGAAAGTCGCTGAAATAGGTGTTGAATCATTTTTTTAGTAGAGATGTTTTCTGGAATTTCAAGCTCCTACCTATAACTGCTGCTGAGATATGGCAAAATGACCTAAAACATTCGAACACCCTTTTAACACCCTTCTGGGGGGGAATTTCTAAAATCTCTCAAATAGGTGTTGAATCTCTTTTACAGTAGATTTGTTTTCTGGAATTTGAAGCTCCTACCTATAACTGCTGTTGATATATGGCAAAATGATCTAAGACATTCGAACCCCCCTTTAACCCCCTTCTGGGGGAATTTCTAAAATCGCTGAAATAGGTGTTGAATCTTTTTTTATTAGATTTGTTTTCTGTAATTTGAAGCTCGTACTTATAAATGCTGTTGAGATATGGCAAAATGATCTAAGACATTTGAACACCCTTTAACACCCTGCTGAGGGGAATTTCGAAAGTCGCTGAAATAGGTGTTGAATCATTTTTTTAGTAGAGATGTTTTCTGGAATTTCAAGCTCCTGCCTATAACTGCAGCTGAGATATGGCAAAATGACCTGAAGCATTCGAACCCCCTTTTAACCCCATTCTGGGGGGGGGGAATTTCTAAAATCGCTGAAATAGGTGTTTAATCATTTTTTTAGTAGATTTGTTTTCTGGAATTTCAAGCTCCTACCTATAACTGCTGCGGAGATATGGCAAAATGACCTAAAACATTCGAACCTCCCTTTAACCACCTTCTGGGGAGAATGTCTAAAATCGCAGAAATAGGTGTTGGATCATTTTTTTAGTAGATTTGTTTTCTGTAATTTGAAGCTCCTACTTATAAATGCTGTTGAGATATGGCAAAATGATCTAAGACATTCGAACCCCCCTTTACCTCCTTCTGGGGGGAATTTCTAAAATCGCTAAAATAGGTGTTGAATCATTTTTTTAATAGATTTGTTTTCTGGTATTTCAAGCTCCAACCTATAACTGCAGCTGAGATATGGCAAAATGACTAAAACATTCGAACCCCCTTTTAACCCCCCCTTCTGGGGGGAATTTCTAAAATCGCTGAAATAGGTGTTGGATCATTTTTTCAGTAGAATTGTTTTCTGGAATTTCAAGCTCCTACGTATAACTGCTGCTGAGATATGGCAAAATGACCTAAAACATTCGAACCCCTCTTTAACCCCCTTCTTGGGGGAGTTTCTAAAATAGCTGAAATAGGTGTTTAATCATTTTTTTAGTAGATTTGTTTTCTGGAAATTGAAGCTCCTACTTATAAATGCTGTTGAGATATGGCAAAATGATCTAAGACATTCGAACCCCCCTTTAACCCCCTTCTGCGGGGAATTTCTAAAATCGCTGAAATAGGTGTTTAATCATTTTTTTAGTAGATTTGTTTTCTGGAATTTCAAGCTCCTACCTATAACTTCTGCGGAGATATGGCAAAATGACCTAAAACATTCGAACCCCCTTTAACCCACTTCGGAGGGGAATTTTCAAAAATCCCTTCTTATTGCTTGCCTAGGCCATAACAGCAATCTACAGTCCAAATTGCGTGACCCTGTTTTTAGTAGTTTCGGCTGGGCGTTGATGAGTCAGTCAGTCAGTCATTGTTTCCTCTTTATATAATAGTATAGATTGAAACTAATAATATATATTTTTTAATATTGCAAAAGCATACCGCTTCGTTTGAGTTAACCTTGGTCTTCCGGGTAACATAAGAAAAAATTTAATATCCCAAAAATTCGCCGATTACAATAATGCATTCGCGTCCGAAAACTGCCAAAATGACGATCAGAATACACTTATGTTATTTTGATGCAATCATACTAAATCCCCCTTATAAATTATTTAAAAAAATTTTACTTTTAAAAATATCTTACGCAAAATATCTAATAAAAAATCAGAAATAATTGTCTTATTCTTCTAATCTTCCATAATCGGATTCATATTCGATGTTTAACGCGATTGGTGAATTTCGAAAATCGCTTAAATACATGTTTATTTATTTAATTTTTAGTAAGTTTGTTATCTTGTATTTCATACTCCTACTTAAAACTGCTGCTGAGATATGGCGAAATTACGCAAAACGTTCGACCCCCCCATTTAACCTCCTTAGTGGCTGAATTTATAAAATCGCTGAAACATGTGTTTAGCTATTTTTTAGTAGGTTTGTTATCCTGAATTTCAGTGTACTGTCTAAAACTGCTGCTGAGATATGACAAAATGATCTAAACTTTCGATCCCCCATTTTACCCCTTTAGGGGGTGGATTTCTAAAATCTCTGAAATACGTGTTTAATCTTTTTTTTAGTAGATTAGTTATCATGAATTTCATGCTCGTATCTAAAACTGCTGCAGAGATATCGTGAAATGACAAAAAACGTTCGACTCCCCTCACCATTTAACCACCTTCTGGGGGGAATTTCTAAAGTCGCTGAAATACGTTTTTAAACATTTTCAAATTAGTTTATTATCCCGAATTTCATGCTCCTACCTAAAACTGCTGCTGAAATATGGCGAAATGACCTAAAACGTTCGACCCTAATTTAACCCTTCTTATAGGATGAATTTCTAAAATCACTGAAATACGTGTTTAACCAATTTTTTTAGTAGATGTGTTATCCTGAATTTCTTGCCCCTATATGACACTGCAGCTGAGATATGGCGAAATTATTTAAAATGTTTGACCACTCCTTCAACCCCTTTGGGGGGGAGGGGGGGAGAGATTTTCAAAAATCCTTTCACATTGCTTCCCTAGACCACAACAGCAATCTACTGTCCAAATCTATGATCCTGACTTTAGTCGTTTCATCTGGGCATTCATGAGTGAATCAGTCAGTCAATCAGGTGTTCTTTATTTTATATAATAGTATAGATATACGGTTTCTAATCTTAAGTCGTGTCAGATTATTTGGAAATTTCCAGTGGTGTATGCATCTTGATTAGAACCAATAAGTTAAACCACTCGTTTGAATCTCAAAATGAAAAAAATATGTTAGCACCTTCTTCACTATATCGCTTGTATGGCCTTCGTTTTCGTCAAAACATTTCATACGAAAAGAAAGAAATAAAAATAAAAATAAATTAAATTACATGTTAACCCCTTGAATGGTGGAAGTGTAATATACCGGGTGATTATAATTAAAGTTACGATTTTAAAAATCGATAATTTTAAAACTACTGGTCAGAATGACTTGATATTTTAGCAGAACAATCGTGAGGCAATGGAATTTTGTTTGGCGAAGGAAAAAAAATAGTTCCAAATTGTGCCGATAGATGGCGTTGTCAGGGTAATGTCAGGGGAAAGACCAAAAATGTATTCTTGAACCCTTTCCGGCGCGGTGTAAATTTGTTTGCAAAATGATGAAATAATAGACTGACACCGGAATTTACAAACGAATCCATTAGTAAAAAGAAACTTGCTTATTTTCTGGTTCTTAATGAAAGGAAAATTTTAATTAAATATTCTTGGTGCCCTTTTTTGTGACCACCACCCGTTAAAGGGTTAAACATAGGAATGATGTTGCCAAAAGGAAAAAAATAGAGTTCAGAGATTTACTAAAAATTTATTAGCGAAAAGACAAGACTACGTGTTTACAGCGACGGCAGCGATAATGACAAAAAATGAAAAAAAAAAGAGCTTCATGGAACAAACACCTTACTGATTATTAAGGCATAAGTTGCTCAATATGCCCTCCTCCTTGTTCCGCTACTAATTGGAAGCGCAAAACGGCATGCTCCACAACAGATCGGAGGGTATCTGTAGTAATGCAATGGGTGTGTTGTGTGATGCTTGCCTTCAAGTCGGCTAGATTCTGAATCCGCCCGCTATAAACAACATTCTTCAGGTACCCCCAAAGCCAGAAATTACACGGGCTTAAGTCGGGGGAACGTGGCGGCCACGTTGTTGGAAAATGGCGGCTTATGATCCTATCATCTCCGAAATTATCATTCAGTAGCTGCTTCACAGTAGTAGCAATGTGCGGAGGAGCGCCATCTTGCATGAATATTATGCGATCCACACACTGACGCTGTTGAAGTGCCGGAAGAACATGGTTACGCAAAAGTGCTTCATACCGCTTGCCAGTAACTGTGCAGGTAACGGGGCCCGCAGGTGTGATCTCCTCGAAGAAAAATGGACCGACGATAAACGCTGCCGTTATTCCGCACCACACAGTGACCTTTTCAGACTGAAGAGGTAATGGCTGTAGCTGGGACGGATTCTCGGTCGCCCATATCCTGCAATTTTGCGTATTTACAGAACCTTGCAAATGAAAGTGGGCTTCGTCAGACCACAGAATGTTCCATGGCCATCCGTTGTCCACTTCCATCCGGGCAAGAAATTGTAGTGCAAAAGATTGACGTGCTTCCAGGTCAGCAGGTAGCAACTCCTGCACATGAGTTATCTTGTACGGATAACAGCGTAAGACGTTCCGTAGGACTTTACGCACCGTGCTGTTCGGCATATCCAGCATTCGGCCAATCCCCCTTGCACTGCTTATTTAAGCATCACTGTCAGTATGTTCCTGTAATGCTGTAGCCACATCTTCCACTGCCGCAGCTGAAACTGGTTTCCTTCCTCTACCCCGTTTAACGTCAAATGAACCGGTCTCTTCGAATTTAGCAATCATTTTTTGCAGACCATTTGTTGTTATTGGACCTTTTTTTATGGATTTTAATGTCCGAAATTTCCTAATAGCTGTAAGTGCACTATCATCGTTCTTATAAAAAAGCTTC
Source organism: Maratus michaelseni (assembly GCA_963931845.1). Lineage (NCBI taxonomy): Eukaryota > Metazoa > Arthropoda > Arachnida > Araneae > Salticidae > Maratus > Maratus michaelseni. The sequence goes on along the minus strand of OZ007600.1, from coordinate 251,378,499 downwards.
AAGAGCAGAGCGCGATCCTTCATAGTCAGAGTCATGATGAAGCATTCAGGCAAAGAGCTGCTGCTCTGCATTTTTATGGTTGCTATGTCTGCGGTGCGCATGTCACGTATGAGTAATTTGCATATCTTCAGACAATGTGAACCCAGACAGCGCCATCTATGGGCACATTTTGAAACTTTTTTTTCCTTCGCCAAACAAAATTCCATTGCCTCACGATTGTTCTGCTAAAATATCAAGTCAATCTGACTAGTAGTTTTAATTAAAATTATCGATTTTTGAAATCGTAACTTTAATTATAATCACCCGGTATTTAATTAAAATTTTCCTTTCATTACGAACCAGAAAAATAAGCAAGTTTCTTTTTAGTAATGGATTCGTTTGTAAATTCCGGTGTCAGTCTATTATTTCATCATTTTGCAAACAAATTTACTCCGCGCCGGAAAGTGTTCAAGAATACATTTTTGGTCTTTCGCCTGACATTACCCTGACAACGCCATCTATCGGCACAATTTGGAACTATTTTTTTTCTTCGCCAAACAAAATTCCATTGCCGCACGATTGTTCTGCTAAAATATCAAGTCATTCTGACCAGTAGTTTTAAAATTATCGATTTTTGAAATCGTAACTTTAATTATAATCACCCGGTATATCCCACTTAATTGTAATCACTAAATGTCCCACTAACACCATAATTTTGGAATAAAATCTTTCTTTTATAATGCACGTGAAGAAATACTTTTACTTATTTTCAAATAAATTTGTTTGTGAATCCTGGTGACACTCAATCATTTCAACTTTTTACCAACAGAAGTACTTTTACTTATTAAAACAAAAAGAAAGAAAGAAAAGCCCCTCAATGGGTTAAAATACCATGGCGATTATTATTCAAAAATAATGATGAAAAATTTCCCCTTAGGATAAATCGGGGTTTGCCTCCATGTTGCCTTAGTGTCGTTCAGAAACGCACAAGTACGAATGGCATCTTGCGGCAATAAACAGCATTGTACTCAATCTTACGCATGCATTTACAACTATTCTATTTATTGAATTATAAGCAGAGTTTCAATCACTTTTGAAGAAATTTTTAATATTGTCATACTATATTAGAAAATGCATTAATAATTAGATAATAATACACTCACTATACACAAAATACTTACATTCACAAAATATATTTATCACCGCAAAAGCTCCAGAGAAAGAATTGCTAGTATTGCACAATTAGATGACAGTTAGCTGGGCAGTAGCTAAATACCGAATGACAATGATCTTGAAATCTTGTGCTGTCTTTAGAGACTGCGCAGAGGAACAAAATCAGTTAATGATTTACTCCTTTTCTTGCCCGTGTTGCAAACTTAATCCCATTCTATTTTTTTTTTTTTAAACTATAATCTTATCATAATTTATGTGTAGTAATTTTAGCTCTATTTAGTTGCCGACATTCCATGACTTAATAAAACAAAAATTATTTTCCAGAAATTCTAGTAGGTATTTTGAATGAAAAGCGCACTAAATTGACAGTACTGATCAGAAGACTCTCCAAACTTTTTGATCCTACTAGAACATTTTTATCTTTTTGAAAGTTTATATCTTAAAAAAAAAGAAATGAAAGAAATTGATTACAGTATTTAAACCAAATCAAATTAGACCGTAATACAACAGGTCCAAAGCTGCCAAGTTTAACACTTTCGATAAGCACTTTTTTCTTATTCACGTACAATGAAATAGAATGGGGGAAAATTAGTATTACTATTCGCAGAGAGGTTTGACAAAAAAGCGTAAATATTTGCAGTTATGCAGGCATTTTATTAAACAAAATTTCTGGATCAAAGTATGTACATCTGATTTTTAAAAACAGCAACGTTGAAAGCCATGCTAATTGCATTCTGTAGTTACATTTTTCATAAATTAATCATTTTTAAAATTAGAAAAAAATTGTTATATAATGCTTAAGCAAACATTAAAATTTCAATTGCATCTCAAAATAAATAAAATTTTTATTACAGTAAAGCCTCCATAACGGACACTCACGAATGGCGGTCACCTCCGATTATATGACTAATTCCGCGGTACCGAGGTGTGCACTATTGTGAGGTTTTACTGTATATATTTCCAAATGGAATCATATTTTATTCTACAGTATATTATAATTTTCTGAATTGTTATTTAAACGACAAAGCGTAAAAGTTGTATACACTTAATTCTGCTTCTACACGAGAACAGGTTTAAAGTTTTATAGACATTGAATACCGCTTTATCTATAGCAACCTTTACCTTGTTTAAGCGTAAAGATCTCCAACTACAAAGGGGAAGATGACCTAGAAAATACCGGTGTTCAATGGCCTTTAAACCTATGATCGTATAGTTACTGAATTAGGTGCATTAAAACATTTTAGAAAATGCGTCAAAGTGTACTTGGAATATGTAATTTGTAAGGAGATATTAAAAATTGCAATCTAAAGTATTATAATAAAATATAAAATCAATTCAGTTGTAAGAAATATCAGTAATCCAGTATGGGCACATTCCTTAGAATTTCCAAGTCGTATGCACCACTTTCACCGATTAGCAATTTCTGTCTTCTTTAATCTTTGAAATTGTTATAATATCTGCGATTAAATAAGGTGAAGATATCTATTCCGAAAAGGGGTATGCATTTGTATGGACCGTACGCACTCCGATTATTATGATTTAAAGTGGAATTGAAAACGGAATGTAAACTTAATAAAAATCATTTTGATATAACTGTATAGAAATGCAACTGATTTGTAAATGAAAATCTTTTATGTTATTAATTTTATCGAATTATTTACGTAGCACTCTATTTAAATATTTATTTTGTGCAAAATATTAAGTTTTAATGGTTTATATGTCTTAAAAAAAGCAAGATTTTTTTTATAAATCTTGAATAAAATAATTTGATGTTCCATATTATTCAGAAAATCCAAAGTACTTTGCTGGATTATCAAAGACAGCGAAATGCATTTATGGCGCGTGACGCTGAAGTTAGGGCAATTGAGTTTCACATAGCATGATATTTGGACTATGAACGTGACACTGTATATACAGTAATTATTAGAAAGCAGTGGAATTTCATTACGTTTAAAGCAAGAGAGTACACGACGATGACGATTCGAAAGGTCTGCCTCAATGAAGTTTATTGAAATAACGTTCATAGAGATAAGAGATGGGTGACTTAACCCTTTCAGCGGCAGCAATTGTGTTAATGTAACGTCGAATTCACAACAGTATTTACGAAATAATTATATTCCACCGCCCCTCAAAGGGTTAAAAGTTAATGCTTTATGTAATTTTTAATAACCTGGTTATTATGAACCAGGACATTTTCTGGTTCTATTTCTTTTGCCTAAAATTCCCGTGAATTTTACGATTTGTTTAGGTTACAAACAAAAGAGATACACCTTATAAGAATGACCTATTTTCTACGGTCACATGCTTCTGAAATATATTAGATCACAAAATTATGAAAGGACATTCAATTCTGGGGAGATGATAGCAACATTTAGCTTAACCCTTAATTGCATAGTGATGTAAATTTCCATCACTGCTTATTTAATTTTTAATAAATAAATCAACTTCTCCGCCACCACTATATTTATATAGAAATATTAATCCAGTAAATTTCCCATGGACTATGTTGCTGAACAAAGTTAAAAAAAATCTTAAAATTTCTGGTGTCCAATATTTAATATATGTATAAAAAAACACAATTGTAAAAGAAAAACTCATGCACAGAAGGGTTAAAAAGTAGATTTTCCAGAAAACGCCGTTAATTTGAACGAAGAAGATAATTTTTTCGCCTATTTTAATATATTTTGGGAGCTCGAAAAAGTAATTAATCAATGAAAATTATACTTTTGGTGGTATAAGCTCAAGCAAAAATTTTCATCTTTGTTTGTTTTTAAAAAGTGAAAGAAATCGGGCGAATAGTTCTCGAAGAATATAGTCGCCCTGAAGGAAAAACATGGTTTCGAGAAAAACAAGTTTAAAATTTTACTTACAATAACAACAAGCGGGGTTACGTTCAACAAGCATAAAATATTATAAGGAATTGGAATATCAAGAAACTGATTTAAGACAATAATCTACACATATAAGAGAAACAAATAATGAAAATAAAACATAAAAGTAAATTTTTGATACAGAGAAGTAGAACCTTCCATTAAGGGGGACGAAAAGTTTTGAAATGAAGAAATTTGACTGAAGTTTGATCCGGGATTTAAAAGCCTGGAATTCATTTAGACTGTTACTTATTTTTGAATTTAATTATTTCTATTTTACAGAAATAAACAAATATTTGTTAAATTGTAAAAAAACATTAACAAAAGTTTTAATATTGAAAAATTAGTCTTGCAAAACTGATTATTACGAACTTGAAGTTCATATTGCATATTATTATTGAATTGTCACCTCTTCTTTCTTGTGCTTATTACATAGTCTCTCTATTCTACCCGAAAAAAACAAACAAAGACGTGTTAAAAAAATAAAATAAAAAGTTCAAAATACATTCATATTATTTGTTTTAACTCGAAAAAAAAATATATCTGTTTGTTTTCCAGGAACAGTATGTAGAAAATGTATTTTATTTTATCTAAAAAGAACAATGTAAATCCTTTGTTTGTTTTTTTTTTCAAAATACAACGCGGCAAAACCTCTGAAAAACAGTTTTTCGAGATTATTGAGCTTAAAGTTTTTCCTTCGCAGCTACTGCCGGTCTGCGCGGCACAAACTTTAAAGCTCGGGCGACCGTAATTTGGGGAGTTTTCTATCGGATTAACTGTATGATATTCATAAAGGTTCAAACACTATAAATTAATATTAATAATAATAAAATTATATCGTCATTTCCAACTTTTAAGAAGTTTAATAAGTACAGAATTTGCAAAAAAAAAATTCTCCATGAGTTTTTCCTCTCTGTTTGGATACCCATTTTTTTTAACCGTTCAGTGGGTGCGTTTAATATTTTTGAAGGAACGCATCGAACCCTGAATAATTGGCCTAAAAGCTGAACAAAATTTGAGGCTGTCGCTGAAGGCTTTATTCTAGCGTTCGTACGGTGCCTGGAATTTTAATGCCAGTATTTTCTAAAAGTATTCTTCGCCTTATTTAATCTCATAATTAGTTCGTGAAGAATGTTGAAAAAAAATTTGGTACTTAAACTCAAGGCCCGTACAAACACTGAAAAAAAATCCGTCTAGGAGAACCTTCATTTTAGGCGTGAGCAGTGTTGCAAGTGAGCTACATTTTTAAATTCAGTTTTTTTAGAAAGTGATGTTAATCTCATTTAATGACAGATCAAATAAGGCGAAAACAAGAGGAGTTATACAATATATAAAAGTCTGGTAATCTAGCAATCTGAATTTTAAAAATTTAGCTCACTGGCGAAGCTGGGCGTGGTATTTAGGGGGCGATAAGGAACGGGTACGTGAAGCAATTTTTGCGGAGAGAGGTTTGTTATATAAGAAAGCAAGATTTTTAATAACAGTAGTAAAAGACATGTTATTAACAGGTTGACGGACTGTAGGAAATAGTGAAGTTCGAAAATTGACACTATATGTTTTTGTAATTTTTAGAATAATAGAAGTATAGTTTTACTCTTTCTGCTTAAATAAACTTAATTTTGATTAATTCAGCACCTTTAATTAGGTTGCACTACTCCCTTCACAACCACGTCAGGATGGCTAGTGGTCAGGGAAAAATACAGTCAAAAAAAGTGATAAACATCAGTATATTCTTATAGAAAATTTTTTGTTGATTATTCGATCAAATAATCAATTTGAATTTTTCTATAAGAATATACTGGTAATTTTCATTTTTTTTACTGTATTTTTCCCTGACCACTAACCACCCTGCACGTGCATACTGAAGCTGCAACTCGTATAACAGGTAGAAAACGAACTTCAACCTAAAAAAATTGTCTCCAAAACATGACACTGGGCTTCTACTTGTACGCCGGTAAATGCACATTTGTGCTGCTATAGCCATAGTGTCTAAGAACGACCGTTTCGTTTTGTGCGGCTATAGCCGTCATGCCACATTGTGAACTTCGCTTTGACGGCGATAACCGCAAGTGTCCGTCAACGTGTTAAAAACAATTGTACGTCTTTGTAGCAAAAATTGAAATCCAACACATCCATGAGATAAAATATTCAGAAAAATCACGTTTGTCGTAATCTTTGGGACAGCGCGCCCTTGAAGCGTTCAACAATTGTAATGTCTGGCACGTCCTATTACCACATATTAATTTATCTTTTTAATTGTTCCCTTTTGATTCCTTTTCTTTTTTTCTTTTAAGAATTGTGTTAAAAGATTATATGATTATGTTTATGTCAAAACCTGAATAGAGCTTTGTTAATGTAAACCGAATTAATGCCATATTCCGGGCGTGAATATCGTTTTGTTACAGGAAAACGCGCGCTGGTTCTTTGAAGCATAATAATTATATTATTCACGTTTGGTCTACATTATGCATGCTTACTTTGTGCTGGAATAAAGAAATTCACAAATGGTCGATTCGCGACTTGAATAGAATTCCTTTTTAGAATTCATATTCAACTTTTCCTTAATCTTCTTTAATAAGGAATTCCTCATCCGTTCACACTTCAATTAACCCATTTGTATCATTAGCATATACATGCGTGTATTTTGGGATTTATTTTTTATTCAGAAATTCCGAATCCATGCCTGAAATTCTGAAAGAAGTATTTTTAGTTTATCTAATCACGTAACGTCTACCATTAAATAAAGTAAAAAATTACCATTTGGAATTCCTGTATGAATTCGGATTTTCTAAATAAAAAAGAATCTACTGAAACATACACATATATGCGTTAACAGGGATACCACAGGCGACTATTTTTTTATTTCTCTCTCGCACCACTTTCTCAAAACCAAGACTCCCTTAATAGATAAGACTTGACAATCCGGAGAAAGTCTATGGGAGAAAATGTCCGCGGTAATTGCCACTTATTAATTGACTTTCTCCGGAAAGTATCGCCGCCTGGTGGATACTACCGCAGATTTGCCAAGTCTCCGGCTTTTTGAACACCAGTATATTTTTAGAGAAAATGTTGTTCTTTTAAATCCCAGAATCCTCCGATCAAACAAAACAAAATTGTCTGTACTAAAAAACTGGTATCCAAAAAGAGAATAGAAAAATCTAGCAGCTCTGCTATCGCATAGCTGCCAACTTTTACGCGTGTTTCTTACCGCTAAAATTTAATAGAATTTTTTTCGTTATGTAATCACACGATCTTGTCAATTTAATAAGATAAAATTTAGTATAAAATTTTAGTGGTAGGAATTAAGCGTAAAAGTTGGCATCTATGCTACCGATACTAGTTCATAAGCAAATGCATAGAACAAATGGAGCTGTGAAAAAATTTCATGTCGAAAATACTCCTATTACTGACGATTGATGGCGCTAGTAGCAGGAGAATATAGCGGTCAAAGGAAACTTGCTGATTGTGAGGCCTGATACTATGATAAGGAGGCCTTGCTCAAAACAATGTTTTTTTGACATACACTTTGACAACATGTGCAAGGGAAATATATATAATATATATATATATATATATATATATATTTAAAATAGTGGTGCGTAATAGAACATAAAAACACATTTGCATCATAACTGCGTTAATGGTGCAAATGGGTTTAGAAATATCTATAATCAATTCTTTCATCTTCATAGTTCAAAAAACGATGCGTTTTTAAATTATATATTTGATTCAAAATAAAAACAAGTGCACATGTACCATGTCTAATATGCATGAAAAGTTATCTCATATTAATAACAATAAAAATCGGAAATGCTTATAACTGGCACGCAAATAACATTTAAAGCAGCTAATGAACAAATGGATGATTTTGACTAAAAAAATGTATTTCTATGGATATTTTTGTAGCCTCTCGCCCTGCAAAACCCAATGTGCATGTTTGCGGGTTTAAAATATGCAATGGACTTTACCCACGAATGGCAACAGCCACGCCTCTGCGGGTATATGCCCTCCGAAAAAGACTGTTTATTAGATTGAGGGGAAGCTGTGTTAAAATGTTCTTCACGCCTATTGGTGTTTTTTTTCTATATACCCGCAGATGACGTGACATGATTAAAGTCCATAGAACATGTTTTATAGCGAGTGAGAGTTTCAAATGTTCTAGACAGTTTCAAATGCTTCATCCATGTAACTTAATTTCCGGCGTATAATCCGTACATCAAGCAATCGTTTTCCGACCCAGAAATTTTATTTTATAAAATGTAATTTTCTAGATCGCTGTAAATATTTGACTTCAATTATTGAATAAAATATCTGGGTTGAAACAGAGTTGTTGTGTACACGCGGATTATACGCCGGAAATTACGGTAATTTGCTTACCGTAATTTCCGGCCTTTCATGATTTTGGTAAAACAATCGAATTTGGTATGAGAAGCGTAGGAACTATATAAGTCTTATAGTATTAACCGTTTCTCGTAATACCAGTGAAGATAATAGAATCTTAAACACACACACATAATTAAACTAGAATAAGGTGGGTACTCCTGTTATTGCCATGTTGTTGATATGGCAACCTCCTCCTCCTATTGTCAGTTAGCAAAAACAAAAATATTCGTTAGGTGGCATTTCCATACTGTGAGGGGGCCTCCTGTTATATCGAGATATATATATTTACAGTATACGAGATGTTCTTGGCAGGTAGTTTTTTTCTTTTCTTCCAATCAACATATCTATGAAGATTAGTTTACTGTCATGTTGAACCTAATAAACTGTAATGTTGAACCTAAAGATTTAGATTTTTACAAAATTTCAGTTAAATCTTGTTTTGCAAAAAGAAAAAACATCGTCAATACATATTTTCCAAAAATAAATTTTAGAGCCTAAAATTAAAATTATTTCACGCTCAAGAAATTGTGTCAAAATTTCGGCGATAGTTGTGCCCTAAAGTTGTTTATAAAATGCATTTTCAAAAATAAATATATAGTCATTAGAAGTTAAACAGGATAGTACAAGTTCGATCATGTCCAGAATGTCCATATTCGATTCGATATTGTATTTCGGCTATTTTTTAGAATAATTTCGCAAGCATAGGTAATTGGTATAATGTAAAAGTGATACAAGATCAAGTGAAGCCATGGCACAATTCGATAGAAGATGAATATTTTGAAAATTATCTACAAATTGAGAGACAGATTGTAAACTACGAATATCGAGGAAAATGTGGGAATATGAATATAAAAAAAAAATCAAGGATTGAAAAACTACTCTTTCCCAAATTCTTTATTGAGGTTGCTTAATTGCTACCACATTTTTAAATAGAAATATTCAGCTTAGTTAATGACGTGTTATACAACTCCAGATTAGGTGAATATTACTATTACAAAAGGTAGTTTCAATCAACTAATCTGAATAAAAAAAGTTGCGCTTCCCTAAACCTGAAATAAACCATGAAACGACTCATCGGTTAAAATAAATTTTATAAACATGTCGGTAAATTGTAAAGAGGAAATCTTACAAAGTCGATAGAGGGGGTTACCAGAGGAAAAAGCGGAAAATCTCAATTTCTTGGCAAGACCAAGCGGTTTTTTTATTAAAAGTTTCTAAGTAAGTTATTAAGTTTTCTTTGTATAATATCCGTAACGTCTTTCACCAAAACTTTATAAGTAGATGTATGCTATAACAAATCAATCCTAACCTCCTTTATTGGTGAAACTTTTGATGAATTGAGATTAAGGAGAAGGAGGGAGTTGGTTGCAATTTTTTTTAAATCTTTGATATCATTGGACATTATTTGTGTCATCATTTAATCGCAGAAAAATATTCCAAATTTTACTATTTGCTCGAAAACACCACGAAGTGTTTGCATATTGATTAAGACCATTAAGATAACTCACTCATTTGATTCTAAAAATTATTTAAATTTAAAAATACCTGGATCACTATGTCATATGTATGTGCATCTCTCTCGTAAAAATAATTTAAAAATAGAAAAGAAAAGAAAAATAAATTGAATAAATGTGTTAAAATAAGATTACAACTATTAATCCAAAATATTGGGGAAAATTTTTTCCCTACGGTAATAGGGCTTGTTTCCATATTTTCTTAACTTTATTCAGAAATGCACCTATACGAATGATGTTGAATGATGCTGTCTGTCAAAAATCGTATCTTATGGAAAAAAAACAGTATTGTACTCGATCTTAATTAAAACTATGCGCATGAATTTTTAACTACTCTATTTACTGAATTACAATGAGAGATTTAATAATTTTTGATAAAAAATATACATTAATATGGCAATACATTTGAAAATCTATTTATGTTTATAAATATATTCTCACCGCTCACAAAATATGTACATTCACAAAACATATTTCTCACCACAAAAGCTGCAGAGAAATAATTAGTAGAATTACATAATTATTACAATACAGTGTGAGGCTACTGAAACAAGGCATGTTGTCGCTACCATGTCGAATAGGTAAATATGCATTATTCATTACTTTTAAAAATTAGATGATTGTCACCACTAAATTTTATAAGAATTATTCGTCAAGTAAAAATATTTATAAAATTTCTGTGAAGAACAGGGTTGCCAGTTTCGCTTTCTTTTTTATCTGGTGATGCCGAATTCATACCGGAAATTTTGAGATTTTTTTTTTTTTTTTTTTTTTTTTTACTTTAGGTAAACACGGAATTTTTGTATAAAATAAAACAAATTTGAAATTTCTGGTGTCGACTCGAAATTTCTGTAACAAAAGGGATGCCAAACTAGCAACCCTACTGAAGAATACTATTAAAATTAAGTGGTGACAATCGACCCATTTTTAGAAGTAATGAAAAATGCATTTTTTCGCATTCAATAGTTTGACATGGTAGCAACGATATCGTCGCTACCATGTCAAAATATCGAACGTGAAAAAGGCATTTTTCATTACTTTTAAAAATTGGTCGATTGTCACCAGTAAATTTTATTAGAATTCTTCGCCTTAGAAGTATATTAATGAAATTTCTATGAAGAAGGGTTGCCAGTTTGGCATTTTTTTATATGGAGATGCCGAATTTATACCGGGAAATTTGACAAAAGAAATTTTATTTTAAGTATTCACGAAATGTCTGTCATTAAATAAGGCAAAAATTTCTATTTCAAATTTCTGGTATGGATTCGGAATTTCTGAATACAAAGGAGGTCAAACTCGCAACGCTGGTAAAGTACTATTTAATTTTAGTGGTGACAATTGGTCCGTTTTAAAATGTAATGAAAAATGCTTTTTTTTTTCACATTCGATAGTTTGACATGGTAGCGACGATATATTCAAGAAACAGCGTAGTTTTGTTAGAGAACAACAAAAAGAGTTTACCTGTGTCTTTCAGACCGCTTTGTAAATTTCAGTTTTTAAAAACAAAACCAGCCACCTTATTAATATTTTAAATAGATATTTTTATTTTGACTAATGAAGGGAATGCCTTGAGTAAAAAAACAAATGTTTCTATTCGGAAATTCTGCTAGATATTTTCAATAATACGGACGAAGCTGGGCAGACTTCCTAGTACTATTTTTTGTTGTCACATGACGCAAGTTACGAACAAATTTTCATTGTTATTAAGAATATATTTCGTTAATAAACAAAAGATGCTACCTTGACAAATAAATTTTAAAACAAATTACAGCTGCTGAAAAAGAAATAAAAATGTCAATAACAATGAATGAATCCGCTTAACCAGCAGTTACTAGTATTTTTGGACGGCCAAGAACTTTACCATTCCTATGGCAGATATTGCTGTCGATATGTGAAATTTTATTTCAAAATTAGAAATTATTAATGTCTGCTTGACCGACATAAAAGTTTTATCGGAGGGTTCTCGGAGGGGTATAATCGCAAGAATCTTTGTTGTGGGAAGATCCTGAAACATTAAATGTGTCTCTTTTAACCCTTTCGCGACGAGCGTCTTTTACAGAATTTTTAATCTTTTACCACCGGTTTTTAAAAACAGAAATTTTCGCCTAATTGAATCGCAGAAATGCTAAGATTTAATAAGGCAAAGCTTACAATAAAAAATAACTGGTGGGAATAATCAAGGATTCTGAGCATCTTATGCGTCACGTATACGTGTCGCTCGTCCCCAAAGGGTTAATTGAAATACAAAGGATGTGAATTATCACTTTACTAAACAGTGTAGAACCAACAGAGTGAAAAAATGTCCAGACCGGGGTTCGATCCCGGATCCCTTGGTATAGTGCACCAAGTACTTTACCAATTAAACCATCCGGACGACATCCGATCTAGCATTCTCTCACTTTTATATGGCTAGGCTACGACCTTTCAGCACAAGATGGAACGTCAATAATGAGCACAACTCCAAGTGGCATACATGAGACAAATCAAACCCAGTATCGGTGAATATTTATATACTTATTATTTCAGCAGAACTGAAATTACGCAGTAAATTACTGAAATACAAAGGATGTGAATTATCACTTTACTAAACAGCATAGAACCAACAGAGTAAAAAAAGTCCTTCCGGCCTGTACCGGGAGGAAAAGGTAGCTTTCCTATATCTTCGTTTTAAAATTTTAGCTAATGTTACACGAAAACAGCAAGTTAAAATGCAAAGAAACGTTTACAGAAGATTCGTTAATACTAAATTTGAATAAGAAATTCGCTAAATTATTGAGTTATAGCCAAGTTGGCCTCATTTATGAAAACTTATTTTGGTCGCCAAATCTGACGATATTTAGCCAATTGTCGCCAAGTTGAGCGAGAATTTGGCGCTACCGGATATGAATATATAGTTTTATGCGTATGATTGGGACAATGATTACAACAATGAAAGAAAATAATTTGCGAGAAATCGCGTTCACTAAAACTCATAAATTAATCGTTGGTTTTTTGTAATGTGCTGTCTTGTTTCAAAATGTCAACCACCCTAGGAATTCGAACTGCTCTAGCTCAGCCATTTTTTAAGATAGAGGTAAAATAAAAAATGCTCTGGAATCCTTGTAACAAGGCCTTACACAAGTTACACACTTAATTAAAAAATATCTTTGAATTTTTAACTTTTTTGTATATTTATTTTAGTTTTAAAAATTTCAGCGGCCACCATCTTGCAACAAGATGGCGGACCAAGCTGGTCAACGAATTCGGTCGAGGCATTGGTGAGCTTAATACACATAATTAGTTTCATCTAAATTGATTTATAAATGCGAGCGTTATCGTATGACATAGATCAGATATATATATATATATATATATATATATATATATATATAAATCAACATTTGAACGAAGGGTGGTTTTGGGGTCTGTGGGTCATGATCGGTGAAAATATATCGAAATTTTCCGGAATTGCTTTCCTCCGAACGGCTGCAATAGGTAGCTTTATACTTTTTTGTAATGAAAGCTATTTAAAATGTCCAGACCGGGGTTCGATCCCGGATCCCTTGGTACAGCGCACCAAGTGCTTTACCAATTTAGCCAATCGGACAACATCCGATCTAGCATTCTTTCACTCTTATCACTTCAGATCCTTTGTATTTCAGTAATTTGCAGCGTAATTTCAACTCTTCTGAAAATTTAATTAGGATTTTTATTATTTTTTAACAAGCTTGTAACACGAAACATACGAAAGGGGATCAAGACCGATTTCAAAGGGTGCAATGGCGTCTTCATTGGAAAACCCTGCTGTACATCAGGTAATTTGTTGACAATTTTATAACATTTCACTAAAGTTTTAATGTAAAATGTATATACACCTTTATTGCTGAATCTTTGGATGACTTGAGTTTTAAAAGAAACAGGGGGTGGGTTGTATTCATATTTTTAAAAATCATTAGGCAGGTTGGGCCCAAATCTTTCGAAAAAATTTTATCACACCATTTAATAGCACAATATATTTCAAATGCTGCCGTGTGATGTATCAACTACAAATTTTGCTTTTTTATTATGAAATATTAATTTTATAACTTTAACGAATATTGCCAGACTCCTTTGTAATTCCAATAAAAGTACGCACCTTAATTGGGACCGTTAAGTTAATTCCGCCTTTTTGAATCTCAAATTGAATAAATTTGTTAGTACCTGGATCACTATGTCTCATGCATGGGCTTCGGTCCCGTCAAAATAATTAAAATGTAAAGACTGATAAATTAAATTAAATTACATTAAATTAAATGTTGAAAAATGATGACAACTATTATTCAAAAATAGTGGCGAAAAAATCCTCTAGGATGATCGAGGTCTGCTTCTATGTTGCCTTACCGTTATTCAAAAATATCGCATCCATGACAGTAGGAATTGTGCTGAACTTGTCTCTCTGTTAAAAACCTGATCTCAGAACAATACACAGTATTGAACTCAATATCAATGGAAACTATATGCATGTATTTACAAGTGCTCTATTTACAGAATTATAAGGAAAGTTTCAATCATTTTTTGTAGTAATTTACAACGTTCTGTCTGTACAATAGAAAATTTATTTGTATATTAGATAATAATACACTCATTATACATAAAATATTTACATTCATAAAAGAAATTGTCACCACAAAAGTTATAGAGAAAACAATATTTGTTTTAAGTGTACGAGTACTATACTTATGTCCTCATGGCTCCAGATTTGAAGTTCTTGAAATTGTGTGCTGTCTTTAGAGACGGTACCGGAGAATAAAATATGAAAATTTGCTTTGTCTTCCTCTTAATTTTTCAAAATAAATTCCTGTTTTATTAATAAAACTATCTTCTTATCCGAATTTCATAATAAGAACTTTTGCTTCACTTAGTGGTAAACATTCCGGGATTAAATAAAACAACAAATAAAGCTCAGAAGTTCTTGTACGTATTTTGAAATAAAAACGCGCTACATTGACAAAATCAATCAGCAAAGTCTCCGAACTTTTTTGATTCTACTAGTACACATTTATCTTTTTAAAATTTGAAATCTTAAAAAGTTTAGCTTTAGAAAAAAATAATTAAAAAATATATATTAGAATAAATAGTATTGAATTATACCATTACAACATATCCAGAGGTGTGAAGTTTTACGTTTGTTAAAAAAACTTTTTCTCATTTTTCTGCTGTTAAATAAAATGGAGAAAATAATTATTACTTTTCGCAAAATGAGCTTACAACAAGGTTTAAATTTGTCAGCTATACAGACCATAATTAAGAATGATACTTGTGCCTGATTGTATACTGCATATGCACAAAAATTGTTTTGAGGAAAAGATAAGAAATTATTATCCTTTTTAAAGCAATAAAGAAAATTTTAAAATATGGTCACCGAAACATGAGTGAAATTTTCTACTATTTGATATAAAAGGAAAGTTCAAAGTGGAAACGGCTAGAGAACTTTACACAACAGCGATATAGACCATAATGGATCTGGTTAAAATTACTTCTCGCATAGCTGCTTATCTCCTGTTCTTAAAAAATAAAATAATTGCAAATAAACCAGAAATTTTATGTTATGAATGAAAATATATTACTACAACATAGTATGAGTGAAACATTTTAAACATTTTTTGGTTCAAAATATGTGTATCTTATTTTTAAAAAACTTAATGTTGGTATCTATATTTATTGTACGCTTGCATTATCCATAAATAAAAATAATAAAACATAAAATAAATGTTTATACACTACTTAATCAAAAATTAAAAGTTCAAGTGAGTTTCATGAATAAGTATATTGCAGTAAAACCTCCATAAGAATTATTCCCGAATAGTGGACAGCTCAATTAAACGAATACCATTTTTCAATCCAAAACATATATATATTTATATATATTTACCTCTGAAAAGCAGACACCTCCGAAGATTGGATACATTCCTTGTTTGTTATTTTAAAATCTTTTATAATAAAAATTCAATTAAAGCAGACACTTATACAGAACATAGATTTGTAACTTAGCTGCAGGTTTTATTCTGGATTTAGGATATTGTATAAAAAGAAAAAAAAATGAAATTATGCCGACATATTTATCTGCGATGATTCTAAGATAACATTTATTCAATTCGAACTAGTAATAAAAAACTAATACAGGTCTACAATGACAAACGAAAATTTTTAAATCCTATGCAAATGTCGTTGAAATATTTATGTATATTTAAATGTATATTAATTATGGATACTTATATTAAACAGTGCTAATATTAGCATTTAATAGAATTATTAAGCGTTGCATGTTATATTAAATTGTTATCATAGGTTAAAGATCAATTAGTGATTCATTATATCCAGAAATTCTACATCATAAAATATAAGGCTACTTTCGGTGTGACTTCTTTGACTTCCCATGTAGAGTAAATTTCTTTGTCGAAACTTTTTCTTATATGTAGTGATGTATTACGAATAAAAAAAAAAAAATAAACGCCTGATTCGGGTTTTAAAAACACTTCCGCTGCGTTGGAATGCATATCATGAATCATAAAAAAGGAATATTTCTTTTATATTTCGCTTTTCACAATACAAAATAGAGGCCAAACTGGCAATCCTTTCGTAAGTCATTGTTACCATTCCGGTACTTTTTAAAATTCGGATTGCTTGAATACCACCACTTTTTTGAAATAGTATAATTCGTTTAATCTACCATTAAATAATGTGAACATAAGATCTTTAAAAAAAATTGGGCAGTCATTGAACCTGAACAGGATAATCAGCGGACCAGTAACACATCTGCCAATTTTGAAAACCACTTTATTTGCAAAGCAGAGGACCTCATATTGGAGCTCTACTGAACTTGATAGTTTGGTCACATTAGATAATTTGAGTATGATTACTTTCGAATGGATAAAAATGCGATTTCAAAAAGAATTATATTTTTCTGGTGAGGGGTTTTTAATTAATTTCATTGAATGTAAAATTTGTGATTAAGATTTTATAAATAAAATTTTTACCGCAATGTTAAATGTTATGCTCGATGAGACAATTATAAAATAACAAAAAAAGGTTCATATGCTAGCGACTAAAACCAAAATCCTAAAATATTACAGTTAAGTATTAACATCTACTATGTTTATCAAAGGAATTGTTTAACGAATTCAATAACATGCTTAACATTTAGATAGCAATATATTTTCTATGCGGCCAACTTCTACGCTTTTTTAAAGTCAAATAAATATATTTGAAAAACAATTTTAATAAATAAATAAAATAAAATGTATGTTTCATTATATAAATGCAGCACTAATTTTATTAAGTGATTTTTTTGGTCCAAAACATGTTTATATGATTTTAAAAAGCGTGTAAATGTTCGCGGCTATGTATTTTACATGTATAATCATTATTTTTGAACAAAAAGTAAATATTTGAACAACGAATGACTTATTAGTGGATTTTATGAACAATAATTATTAACTTTGACTGAAAAAGGAAATGCAAATTATTAATTGGCATCACCGATGGCAGGAATAAAATTAGTGAATCAATGGACTAGATCTTGATATCTTAAAAGTAATAATTTTTTGTACATTAACTCTACCATTGGAAACGCAAGCTATAAATGCTGAAAACTATTAACTATACATGTTAAACTAAAAAAGAAGGTTTTTAAGAATTTTTAGAAAAAATATGACATTCTCATTCCAACATGTTATCTAACAAGATCTACTTTTTTACTGGGAAAATGTATAAGATCAATTATAAAATATTCAACATTTTTCCACATCATTTACGTGGTTTTCAATTGCAAAGGGAAAATGCCCCCAGGGCCTGTTTTCCTACAGTTGGTCAGCCAGGAATTTTACCAGAGTCATTGCAGATGTTGCTGTCATTATCTTAAAATTTATTTCAAAATGATAAATTATAAATAATGTATACTTGGCGAATGTATGTAATGTGTACTTATCAAATAAATGTCTTTTCCACCAGCCCAATTTTGTGCAGACACCGCATGGGCATCTCCAATACAAATACGGCAGAAATGCGTGGTGGCGGTTTTCAGTAATTCTTGAGAAAGGACTTCAAGCAGAATATGAGGATAGATAAGGGGTATTCTACGGGTTCTTTAAGTTACTAAGACAGACCGTCCGTAAGCTTGAGAATCAGATATATATTTCTCCTTTTATTCCATGAATAACAATTCAATTACCTTTCAAATTGATTTTAAACGAATTTTAAATCATTTTAGGAAATGTTGACTACAATCTCAATTTTGAAATAATATCTAGCATTTTTTTTTTTTTTATTCACCAAAAATTTAAATTTTTAGTTTGAGTTTAAGTCCGAAGACTTATATAAAATTCAAGACCTAGCCCGTTTCTTGTCCGGGTTCTTTTACACGAGCTAGGGCTGAAGCCATTCTATTATATATTAAGCTTTCAAAAATGCGTATCTTATAATGCAGTGGTATCCCGGGTCTCAAACACAATTCGTTCCAAAGAATATTGTAAATCAGGTCTTTCCAATTATTTAGTAATGAGGCACGCACCTGAGCTTGAGAATAATAATGAAGGACACTATTATTCAGATAACTCGAAACGTGGAACAACAGTCTTTTGCTGTAGTAGTATTAGAGGTACACGCACATCTGATATCTATAGGTGCGCACATTTTAACGTGGCACACATAAGTTTACTACGTTTCAGTAACCCCGCGTAAAAATAATTTGTAGAAAAACACAAATCTTAGTAAATTTAGAATTACAATTTTCTGAGAGGCCGGTGGAAAGGGGTCCATCTCTAGAATTTTTGTAAAAGGCAGAGCCAGAAACAATAAATACCTCTTTATTAACTCCTTCGCGACGAGCGTCTTTTGCAGAATTTTTAATCTGTTGCCACCGGTTTTTCAAATGAGAAATTTTCACCTAATTGAATCGCAAAAATGCTATGATTAGATAAGGAAAACTTTACAAAAAAAAAAAAAAAAAAAAAAAAAAAAAAAGACAGGTGGGAATAATCGAGGATTCTGAGCATCTTATGCGTCACGTATTCGTGTCGCTCGTCCCCAAAGGGTTAAAAATATATATGCTAATATCATTGATTTAAAAAATGATCCTTTGAAATGAATTTTTATCTTTAAAAGATAGCTTTTAACACGAAACATTGGAAAATGCGTCTCGGAGATTTTCAAATTTTGGCATGGTGCATGTGGACAGACAGCCCTGAAGTACACTACACGTGTCGCGGATATTTTTTTAAAATTTCGAAAAAGACTTAAATTAAACTGCATCTGTATCTTTATTGGTGAAATTTTGAATGACTTGAGATTAAATAGATTACGGTGGTAAATTTCATAATTATTTTTTTAGATCATTAGGCAGGGTGAGTACAAAACTACCAGAAATTTGATCAGTGATTTTCGCGTCATCTAATTGCAGAAAAATATTCCAAAATCTGCGAGTAGACAGGACTACGAATTTTCCAAATATATTATGAAATATGAAATTTCCTAATTTTAAGTATTGTTTTCAAATTCCTTGGAAATTTAAGGGATGTATGTACATTGATTTGAATCATTAATTTAAAATCCTTCTTTTTGAATCTCAAAATGAAAGAAATTTTATTAGCGCCGGTATTACAATGTGCATGTATGAGCTCCGTCAAAATAATAAAATAAAATAAAATAAATAAATAAATAAATAAATTAAATAAAACGAAAAGAAAGAAAGAAAAGTAAATAAATATTAAGTGTTAACACCTTGAAGGGCGGCGGGATAGTATATAGTCCACTTACTTGCAATTCCTAAATGTCTCACTGGCACAGAAATGTTTAATAAAATTTCACTTTTATAAGGCACTTGAAGAAAATATTTTACCTTTATTTAATACAATTGTTTGCAAATCCTGGTGTCATTCAATCATTTGAACGTTTTAGAAACAGAAGTACTTTTTTTGATTAAAACAAAAAGAAAAAAAGATAAAAGTGTTAAAATACGTTGATGACTCTAATTTAAAAATAGTGTTGAGAAATTCCCCTAGGATAAGCGGCGTCTGCTTCTCCGTTGCCTTAACATTGTTCAGAAATGCACATGTAAGAATAACGATGAACATGAATGACTCTTTGGTAAAAACCTGATCTTAAGACAATAGAGAGTATTGTACTCGATCCTGCTTTTACAACTATTGTGTTTATTGAATCATAAGAACAATTTTTTTTTCAGAAATGATCAGATTCCAAAAGTCGTCTTTTTGGCCCACGAAATAAGCCTAAAATTCAATTTTGTTATACTGACTTAATTATTTCACTTTTTAATATTAGAAGGTTTATCCTGTATGATTTCAATAATATTTTTTGCGTTTTGTTCGTTTTTATATAATTTACACAAGCTCAAAGTTCGTATTATTCGTAGTTTTTGATGAAAAATACGCAATTTCTCCTAATTTTACCTCAATTTTTAATATATTTGTTAATATTTTACTATGAGCGCAGCTTTGAAACATTTTTATTTTTACATATATTGTACATTGTGATGTATTTTATAATGTATGTAAAGAAGAAAGTGTTGCACGATTGCGCTCATATAAATAATTGAGATAAAATTAGGAGAAATTGCGTATTTTTCGTCAAAAACTACGAATAAAACGAACTTTTAGCTTGTATAAGTCATATAATTCGTTAGAAAATGCAAAACTATTGTTGAAATCGTACAGGGTAAACATTCTAATATTAAAAAGTGAAATAATTAAGTCAGTATAACAAAATCAAGTTTTAGTCTATTTCATGGGCCAAAATCACGGCTTTTGGATCCTGATCCTTTACACTATTGTCACAACACATTAGAAAATATATTAATATATAGATAATAATACACTAACAATCCCGGATATACTTACATTCACAAAATATTTTTCTCACCACAAAAGTTACAGAGAAGAGTTAGTAGTATTAAATAATTACTTTGTAGGTAATATCATTGCATTTAAAAATTTCATGCTCATGAAATCCTGTGTTGTGTTATTCGATGTAGCAAACATAGTCCTAATTTAAAAATAACTACTATCTTTCCAGAATTTCTTAATAGTAATTTTTGCTCTATGTAATTGCCGACATCCCGTGATTAAATAAAACAAAAATTAAAGGTAAGAAATTCTAGTAGGTATTTTGAATTTTTAAAAAAAAACGCTAAATTGACAACACTGATCAGCAGAGTCTCCGAACTTTTTGATTCTACTAATACATTTTTATCTTTTTAAAATTTTTCTGTTTTCGAGAAGAGTGAAATGAAACATATTGATTAGAGCAAATTAAACTAGACTGAATCAGACCATAATACAAAAGACACAGAGATGCCATGTTTTACACTTCTTATAACCATCTTTTCTGATTTTCCCGCGATTATATAGAATGAAACAAATTACTATTGCTATTCACAGAAAGTTTTTACAAAAAAGTAAAAATTAGTAGCTACGCAGGCATTTTATTAAACAAAATTTCTGCTTCAAATGATGTGCATCTGATTTTAAAAAACGGAAGGTTGGCAGCTACGCTTATTGCATTCTGCTCTTGCATTTTCCATAAATAAATCATTGTAACAGAGGTGTCAAGCTCTCACTAATATTCCGTAATATGTGGGTTAATTTAACCCAGATTTAATACGTTTCGCACCAGAATTTCTTTTAAAATTTAAATTAAATATATACCTTGCAGAAATCTGAAATTAATTAAATAATGATTCATCTAAGAATTTTTCTGGTTCGGAACGTTGTTAAACTGGGTCAAATTAATCCCCATATTACGGAAGATTAGTGAGAGCTTGGCACCTCTGTCTTAAAAAACATTAAAGAATATTTATACACTACATAAACACAAATTAAAATCTCAATTATTTCTCAAAATAAATAAAATTTTTATTACAGTAAAGCCTCCATAACGGACACTCACGAATGGCGGACACCTCTATTTACAGAATAACTTTTTCAATCCACAATTTATATTTGTACCTATTTAAAGCGGTCACCTACGATTATGTCGGACAAATTCCGATGTCCCAAGGTGTACGCTATTGAGAGGTTTTACTGTATATATATCTCAAAGGAGTCCTATTTTCTCCTACAATATATTATAACTTTCTGAATTGTTATATAAACTACAAATAGTTAAAGTTGCATACTAGGGCGTATCGAAAAAATCCAAATTTCTTAGATCTTTTAGCGGTAGTGCGGAAAAGTTGTGAACTGCCTTTATTAAAAAGTGTGCGGAATCTTAAAACTGTGTGTTGATATCTTCTGTCGCCTCAGTGGGCCTAAAGTTCCAAAAATTGGACTAAAAATGATTAAAATACAAAAATTAATAAAGAATCACAGATTTCGCTCATCGGTTTGGGGTAGTGCTTGCAAGTTACAGTTTTGTA
The DNA here is from genome assembly GCA_963931845.1 of Maratus michaelseni. NCBI lineage: Eukaryota > Metazoa > Arthropoda > Arachnida > Araneae > Salticidae > Maratus > Maratus michaelseni. The sequence goes on along the minus strand of OZ007600.1, from coordinate 251,356,192 downwards.
ACAACAACAGCCATAGAAAATTGTAGAATTATAGGTTAATATCTTCTGTCGCCTCCTCGGCATCGAATTTTTGAAATTTTGATGCAGTTTGGTAGTTTTCTGCATAACTGTTTACTACTTGCACAATGCACAATCGAGACAGACTGGGTTTGTCGATATGCCAAAATAGTGGAACACCCTTATTTTCACGCCGAGAAACAACAACAGCCATAAATTTTTTTAGAATTATACTTTAATATCTTCTGCCGCTTCATCGACACCAAATTTTGGAAAATGAAGGCAAAATTTTAAATAAATACACGTCACACTTACCTCATTTTAATGCGAACACAAACTTTATTTTATCTTTCGAATATATAAATGACAAAAGCATTACTGCTTGTAATCATTTTTGGTCTCAAATTTTGACATGTGTTTTCTGGATTCTAGTGTCTTTCTAATAAATCTATCCCTGTTCTGCATCCCAACTGTTTTTCCGGAGGCTTCAGTGACTAGTTTCACAGTCCGCTCAAACGCTTGTGTGTATGAAGCAAATTTAATAAATTCCCAACAATACATTGGTATACTGCCCTGTATCATATTCAGAAATTCTTGATAACTGATCTCTCTGAGAACAAGAGGCGATATCACATAACAAGCTTGCCAGTCAATGAGTTCTACATAGTCTGTAGCTCCAAAGTTAACAATAGGATTAACGAATTTGCGAACACAATTTCCGTCTTGGCTAATTTCTCTTGCCTTGATAATCCGCCGATCTGCAAGGGTCCTAATACGGCACCTATCATCAGATAACATGGACAAAATCATGTTTATTTGAGCAGCAAAGTAAGCGTTGCAAGAAATAACTGGGTTGATTATGTCACAATACTTTTTCGGCAATTACCGAGATGAGCTGATGAAATTCCACAAGTGTCTAGTACCATTCTTTATGGAATGACGAATCTTAATTCGGAACCATGAGAGTGCGTAGACTCTTAGAATGAATACAAGCAATGTTAGCAACTCATTTGATGGGTCTGATGTAGATATAAATAACCTCAGTATTCGATTGGAAGTTGTTAGCCAGCGGGACAAATTCAACGTTCCCGGTTCCCGGATAGCTAGATCAAAACAATAAACGCCAGGCAACTTGCATTCAATACTATTTAAAGCAACAACTGAAAGCTTTTCGCATCCTTTGAGGTTTCGTCCAATGCCTCCGGTGTAAGATGTGGGGCCAGATGACTTGCCGTCTATGGACTCAGGTGTCTTAATGACAACTCATGGAAATGAAGTAAGCAGATAATCCATTGGAATGGCCTCTGAAGTTTCAATTCAAGCATGCGACTCCTGTATTCACTACAGTGCCGTCACACCCGATAACAATAAAGTTGCTAAAATCATCCAATAAAGCACTTGTTACGCATTCTTAAATGCTATTAGATATATCAAGACTAGATCCTCTTTCAAGTTAACATGTCCCATATACGTAGAACCAGGCTCTGATACAATACAGAAATGCGCTTCTACAATTGTTCTTTAGAACTGCTTGTCTTCGAGTGTTTCCGATGTTAAGGTTTTGTCATGTCGGCCATCAAAATAAAGGCCAGATAGAGTGGAAAGATTTTCATTTGATTTTAAGGCCAATTTTTTTGTAAACTCTCGATTTTTCCCTTCATATTTTATGTTTGCCTGTGACGAGGCTGGTGTCTGATTCCAATATTAAACCCAAATCTTGCATAAAACGCGATGCAATAGCAGCCGTGGCTCTGTTGGATACACCACAGCTTTCACTGACAAGAACTGTGTTGTCCAGTTTTAAACGCATTTGAACACGCCTTGTCTGTTCCCACATTGTCTTCACTATTTTGGCAGACCGCCAAACCCAGTTTGTGTATTGTGCAAGCAGTAAACAATTATGCAGAAAACTACCAAAATGCTTCAAAATTTCCAAAATTCGATGCCGAAGAGGCGACAGAAGATATTAAACTATAATTCTACAATTTTCTGTGGTTGTTGTTGTTACAAAATAGTAACTTGTAAGCACTACCTCAAACCAATGAGCGAAATCTGTGATTATTTATTAATTTTTTATTTTTAATAATTTGTAATCCAATTTTTGGAACTTTAGGCCCACTGAAGCGACAGAAGATATCAACCCACAGTTTTAAGATTCCGCACACTTTTTAATAAAGGCAGTTCACAATTTTTCCGCCCTACCGCTAAAAGATTTAAGAAATTTGGATTTTTTCGATACGCCCTATTGCATACACTTAATTCTGATTCTATACGACCACAGCTTTATAATTGTATAGACATTGAATAACGCTATGTTTATAGCAACTTTTGCCTTGTTTAATCGTAAAAATTTCCGAATAGAAAGGGCGAGATTTTTCTTTAAAAAAGTGGTATTCAATGGACTTTAATTAATTAATGAGTATTAATTAGTAAATTAATTAATGACTATTAATTAGTAAATTAATTAATGAGTATTAATTAGTAAATTAATTAATGAGTATTAATTAGTAAAAGAAACAGTGTATTTTTTTAATATAAAGTTTTCAAGATGGATAAACCTTTTTAAAAAATCACAATTTTACTTGCCTTATTTTTTGTACATAAGCGACAAGCTACTTTCTCTTTAATTTCAACTCATCCAAAGTTTCACCAATAAATGCAATTTTACCAGGAGCCTTTTTTTTTTTTATTCAGATTGCTTTTCTTCTAACACTCTTTTTAATTACAAATATTAGATTAATTTAATAACATGTTAAATAATGCGAAAATAAGGCGAATTACACTATTTTGTCAAACAATCTGAATTTTAAAAGAAATAGAATACGCAGCAAGTGGTTTTTTTTTTTTTTTTTTTTTTTTTTTTTTTTTTACAAATGATTATCCGTGAAGGTACCAGGCACGATGATTAAGGGGTTGAACCTATGATCGTATTAATTATGGAATTAGGTGCATTAGAGCATTTTAGAAAATGCGTCAAAATGTACTTGGAATATGGTATTTTTAAGGAGACATTAAAAAATGAAATCTGAAGTATTATAATAAAATATAAAATGATTTAAGTAGTAAAAAAATATCAGTTCCAGTATGCACACACTCCTTAGAATTTCCATGTCGTATGCATCGCTTTAGCCGATTATCAATTTCAGTCTTATTTAATCCCTGAATTTTTCATAATTTTCTGCGATTAAATAAGACGATGAATTCTATTCCGAAAAAGTGGTATGCATTTGTAAGGACTGCACGCATTCCGATTATCATACTTTAAAATGGAATTAAAAACGTAATACAAACTTAATGAAAGTCATTTGGATATTACTCTATAGAAATGCATCTGATTTGTGAATGAAAATCTCTTATGTTATTTTTATGTTGTGAATTTTATTTAATTATTTACACAGTATTCTACAGTATCTATTAAAATCTTTATTTAGTGCAAAATATCAACTTTTAATGGTTTATATATCTTAAAAAAAAGGTACAAAGAAATGTTATAAATCATGAAAAAAATAATTTGAATTTCTATATTACTCAGAAAATTCAAAGTACTTTTCGGAATTGTCAAAGAACGCGAAATGCAATTTTGGCAGTGACACTGTAGTTAAGGTGATTGAATTTCATACAGTATGAAATTTGGACTCTGAATGTGGCACTGTATATACAGTAATCATTAGAGAGCACTGTGGAATTTAATTAAGTTTAAAGTAAGAAAATATCCGACGATAACGATTCTGATAATCTGCCTCAACGAAGTTTATTCAAATAACGCTCATAGGGATAAGAGATAAGTGATTTACAAGTTAATGCTATATGTAGGCTCACTAATGCTTAACCCTTTCCGGCACAGACAAATTCTGTTCGTAAAATGAGAAATTACTGCCTGATACCGGAATTTACAAACGACTTTTTTAGTAAATAAGAACTGCTTATTTTAGGTTTTCATTGAAGAAACAAAATTTTATTAAAATATTCTTGGTGCCGTATGCAAGTTCGGAATTAAAATTAGGTGTGCTCGGAATGGGACCACTGTGCCGGAAAGGGTTAAGAGGAGGATATACTTGTTTCGCCTAAAATTCCCGCGATTTTTACGATTTGTTTAGGTGAAAAATGAAATAGATATCACCTTTGGACTTTTCGAATAATATTTATTGACATTTCGCCTATATATTTAAATTTGTTTGTATAAAGAAATGAATGATACGCCTTTTGCGACGGAGATTACCTGAATGTGCCGTGAACTTCCAATCGGGCCATCATTTTTCTCCGGTTAAAACATTTACAAGAACTTGTCGCGCCAATGTGCATAATAAATTCTGATTTAAAAATATTATGAAAGTTAATTAAATTCTGAGGAACTTTTAACAACATTTAGTTGATTTTTGACAAAATGAAGGCCATTTGAAGAAAAATGTTTTATATCGGTAAGAAAAAAGTTTTTACTTTGCCTCTTTTTACACATTTTGTGAGCTTGAAAATATAATTAATCAATGAAGATTATACTTTTCAGTATTATAAGCTTATGTACATAAGATTATCTTTCTTAAAAAAAATTAAGGCAATCGGTCGAATAGTTCTCGAAAAAATTTGTCGCTCCGCTTAAAAAAACATGGTTTCGAGAAAAATATGATGTAAAATATTAGATTAGCTTTATCTTAAATGAGCGTCACTACATTCAACGATCAAAAAAGATTGTAAATAATTCGAATGTCTCGAAACGTCTTTGGAGCGACAATCGACACACTTAAGTGATGCATATATATATATATATATATATATATATATATATATATATATATATTTGTTTATGTTTTATAGAATTACAATTTTTTTTGTTAAATTCTAAAAACATTTTAAAAAGTTTTAATATCGGGCGAAGAAAATTAACTTTACGAAACTAATTTTGTCGTGAATTTGAAGTTGAGGTTCCCTATTATTGAATTATCATCTTTTCTTCACCCTGCTGATAACATATTTCTCGATTATAACCGAAAAACACACAAGAAATTTGTAAAAAGAACCCTAAAAAACTGAATTCAAAATCCATAGGATTTGATCATATTATTTGTTATAACTTTAAAGAAAATGCTTGATTATTTTTCAGGAAAAGTTTATAGAGTGTAATTTATTTTATTACGAAAAAACTCATGTAAATCCGATGAATTGTTCAAAAAATACGCGTCAAAACCACTAAAAAACAGTGTTTCGATATAACTGAGTTTTAAGTTTTGCCTTTTCAAGTATCGCTGGTCAGCGCAGCGGAACTTTTACGGCTCGTGCGACCGTAATTTTAAGAAATAACCTATCCTATCAATTTTACGACATTTATAAAGGTTCAAATATTATGAAATAATAATAATAAAAAAATTTCGTCAGTTTGTACTTTTCTTGTCCCAATAAAAGGTTTAGTTATTCCATAATTAAATATATATATATATATATATATATATATATATATATGGATTTTTCATCTCTGTTTGAATACCCATTTGTTTTTAACCCTTTCAGGGGCAAGCACTTGTGCTAATGTAACGTTGAATTCTCACCTGAATTCAGGAAAGAATTTAGTTCAAAATAAGGAAAAGCAATATTTCCCATTTTCCCGTCAAAGTTAAAAAAGTAAAATTTAATTAAAAGTTTCTGGTTTGAATGGGATTAAAATTAGGTCGTATGTGATATATACCACCGCCCCTCAAAGGAATAACCATTCAGTGGGTGCGCTTAACATTTTTGAAGAAATGCATTGCTCCCTAAATAGAAGGCGTAAAAGCTGATCCAACGGCTGTCGCAAACTGGTGTTTTTTAGCGTTCGTACGATTCCTTGAATTTTAATACCAGCATTTTCTAAAAGTATTCTTCGCCTTATTTAATACCAGATATAGATGGTGAAGAATGCTTTTAAAAATATGGGTATTTGAATTTGAGGAACCATATAAACACTGAGAAAAATCCACCTACGATAGCCGCCATTTTTGTGCAGCGCTTAGGGTTTTTATTAACTTGGTTTTTTTATTAGAGGATCAACCTTTACAGCATACCCAAAAATCAGAACTACCCGAATTTTTGTAAGGCAAGGCCCTTTTTTGCGCTATTTCTACTGGACTATAAGGAAATTCACAAATGATCGATTCGCGACTTGAATCGAGTTCCTTTTCAGGGTTGTTTATCAACTTTTTCTTAAACTGCTTTGATAAAGAATTCCTCTTCCGTCCTCACTTTAATTAACACATTTGAATGATTAACGCATATATGCATGCATCTCGGGAATTTCTTTTTCAGACAGAAATTTCGAATCCATATAGCAAATTCTGAAAGAATAATTTTTACTTTAAATAATCACGAAACGTTTGCCATTACATAAAGCAAAAATTACTATTGAAAAGTTCTGGTATGGAGTCGGATTTTCTGAATAAAAAATAAATTCTAGAAATGCATGCATGCATGCTCTGACGATGCAAAATCGTTAAAAATGTCTAAAGGTCTCTTTATCTTTATGCTTCCACTAACTATGCGTTTTTAAAGTAAATATTCGTTAAAAAAAAACAAAAAAACAAGTGCACGATCACCATGTTTAGTATGCACAAAAAGTTCATTTTTTCTCATATAATAATCTCATATAATTGACGCATAAATAACATCTCATGCGACGCATGCGCAAATGGAACATTTTGACTGAAAAGATGAATTACTATTGCATATTTTTGTAGCACGCGGGCCTACAAAACACAATTCGCGTGTTCGCGGGTTTTAAATTTGCAGTACAACATGTTTTATAGTGAGTGACAGTTTCAGAGAATTTCAAATGCTTCATATATATAATACCACTTTTTACGACTTTGGTAATACAATCAAACTTGGTATCAGAAGCATCGGAATTAAAAAAGTCCTCATAATAAACGTTACTCGTAATACCAGCGAAGATAATAAAATCTAAAGCACTCACGCATAATTAAACTAGTAAAATATTTGCTCCTGATATGCCCCGCCCATATTGTTCGCTAACTAACCAAAACACCAGCTAGATGATATCAGCATACTGGGAAGCGTCATCCTATTGCCAGACCTGCCAAGTCTCCGGCTTTTTGGATACCAGTAATTTAGTACAGAAAATGTTGTTTTATTTAATCGGAGCATTTTGCGATTTAAAAGAACAATGTTTTCTCTAAAATATTACTGGTGTGCAAAAAACCGGAGACTTGGCATCTCTGCTATTGCAGAGGTGCCAAGCTCTCACTAATTTTCCGTAATATGTGGGTTAATTTGACCTATGTTTAATACGTTTCGCAGCAGAATTTTTTTAAAGAAATGTAATTAAATATATTCTACGTAGGAATTTGAAATAAAATAAATAAAAATTCCATAATCACAAAATAAGATCACTAAATATAATTAAAATCTAGAGAAATGATTAAATGATACAAAAAGAAACAACAAAAGGCGGTATTTCTCTATTATCCCGTCGACCACTTTTCATAAGATTAAAGGCCAAAAATGCAGTCCCATTTACTTGATGTCAGAAGCATTGTACGTGTTAGTTACGTCATCAAGTGGTTTTTAATTCGACATTTACCTGTATTTTTCATTATGTTTTACTGATTTATTAGTTATTTCAATAATTAATAAAACAATTGTGTCCTTAAATTCTTATATTTTATTTATTTATTTATTTTCATTTTCCAATGGCAGCGTTCTCCCGTTTATTTGGCGTTACAGTTTGGAGATTTGTTAGACTTTTTGTTAGGAAAAGTGGTCGACGGGACAATAGAGAAGTACCCAAAAGTCTTATAAAGACCTTCTAATGATCAACGTAGGTTTCAACGCTTATACGGTGCCATTTTCAAGAAATATAACGATAAACAAAGTATTCTCGAAAATTTGGAAAATAAACTTGAAAACATGAATCACGAAATCAAATATGTAAAAAATCAGGTGGTTGAAGTAGCCAACTGTAATCGTGAAAATTAATATTTCGTTATTTCTTTTTAAAACGGAAAAGTACCTCGTGCCAAATTTTAGGTAATTATTGTTATTATTAATTATGTGGCAGAAACTGCCTAAAATTTGGAACGAGGTACTTTCCGTTTTAAAAAGCTAAATTTATGTAAAACGGATTTTTTTATGTTTTATTGGAAGACTATACTAATGTTAAAAATAAGCATTATAGATTCAACTCAATTTTCTTTTGCGTTGCAGAAGTTTGTGTAATTTCAACAAGTATTTAAAAAGTTATGAAAACTCGAAACCACATCACTTTTTTTAGCGGTGGAAAGATTTAAAAAGGTATGAGACTTTTTTAAAGAAATTTACAATATTCTGACAATAGATTGGAAAATGCATTTACATAGATAATAATACACTCAAATACTTACATTCACAAAACATATTTATCACCACAAAAGCTGCAGAGAAAGGATTTCTACTATTAATTTTTTGTTTAACGGACCAATAGTTGCTGCATTTGCAAATATTCTCATGAAATCGTGTGTTGTCTTGAGACTACACAGGGAAACAAAATGAGGAAATTATTGTTAGTTTTTGCTGTAAACGTAGTCACAGTTTTATTAATAAAACTACTGTCTTACCCAAAATATCTTAATAGTAATTTTTGCTTTATTGAATGGCAGACATTCCGTGATTAAAGAAAACAAAAATTACAGTTCAGAAATTCTATTAAGTAATTTTAATAAAAAACGCACTAAATTCACAACACTGATCACCAGTGTTTGATCCTACTCGTACATGTTTAAAATTTTAAATCTTAAAATTTTTAGCTTAAAAAGTAAACGACATGGATTACATTAATCGGACCAGTACTGCAGTACATCACTACAGCAGATCCAGAGCTGTGACGATCTGCGCTTGCTATAAACACTTATTCTGATTTTTCTCCGATTAAATAGAAAGGAGAAAATACTTATTACTTTTCACAAGAAGTGCTTTTAAGAAAACGTAAAAATTGGCAGCTATACAGGCCATAATTAACAAAGACACATGTGGCTTTATTTATACATCATATGCCCCATAAAATTGTTTTTATTATTCTTTATAACACAATAAGGAAAATTTAAAACTATACGCAGAAGCATAAGTGTAATTTTCTACTGTTTCATATAATAAAATTGTCGAAATGGAGACAGCTCGAGGACTTGGTTCTTGGAGTTGGTTAAAATTAACAAGGATGTCCGAGTCTTATTGCATAACTGCCCTTCTGCCGTTCTTTAAAATTTAAATGAACGCATATTAGCGAGAAATTTTCTGTTATAAATGAAAAGATATTACTACTACATCGTAGGCGGGTAATATTCATCGGGCAGTTTTGCCAGTCTTCAGTGATAGCCTGCTGGTTGATTTTTATTCTGTCAAGACGTGTGTTGCGCTGTTCTATGCTTTTTTTGTGATGTTGCGTTGAATTCTATTTGTTTTCTCAAAATGTCGCCAACGAACGAAGATTAAAGTAGTGATACACTTACCGGTTCGTGACTGCCTTTATTTGGGGCACTAAATGCATAATTGCAAAATTTATTATTTTTTTACCACTATTTTGTAAAAGAAATATTTTCCTTATTTAATGATAGGGAATTTTGTAAATAAACTAACAAAAAGATTTCTTTAAAAAAATAGTGATAAGGAAAGAATAAAATTTTCAGCCATGTATTTAGTGACCCTAAAAGAACTAGTCTCGAGCAGCCATTGCTTAAGAACATTGTGAACGGGGTTGTTACTTCGAACTTTAATGCACAACTCTTATCCTCTGCATTTCCTGATTGGAAAATTAAGAATATACTAGCTGAATTCTTATCTTTTTGTGCTTAATAAATTGCAACTATCTTAAATAAAGATGGCTGCTGTCAATCACCATCTGATCAAATGGTGGTTTTAAATGTTTGCCTAGCGGTTTCTCAATTTTTTGGGAGCATTATAATCTTAAAAATTATACAAAATCTGCTTATTTTTCACTTTTCTGTTTTTCTAAACCCAAAGTGATCCCTCAAACTTTATTTACTAAGGAAAATTTATCTGAAGAACTTAAACTCACCAAGGTGAATAATGGATTTAAACATAAAATAACGTGGAAAAAAATCTCCGCATTTTCCCTGAAAATAACTTTCATAATCTTGGTTTTGATGATGATACATTTATGGATCAAACCTTCCCTCTTTAGACACGAGACCAAAATTTTGTTAACTCTAAACACCGAATTAATCCCTTTTATATTGAAGTACAGGAAAATTGGACTGACCTTGAAAATGTATTAGTAACATTAACAAAACCAAACCCTAAATACTAGAACCGAGGGAAATTTTACTCAAGTTTTATAAAAATATTTTTCACCAGAATTTTTATTCAAAGCTATTTATCTTATGTATTTAACTTATTTTTGTTCAGTATATAATATAACGTATTTTATAAAAAATGTCTGATTTTAATTGATTAGTATTCATTTCTTACGGATAACAATGACCCCTCATCACGGTTCTAGTGTTAATTACTCTCATATACAACCACCTTATGGTTTTCTGCAAATCAGTTGAAGACTTTAGGGAAACTGAACGTTTCCTTGATGAATAAAAACTAAAAAATATACTACCCTTTCCTCAAAGGATCAAAGTCTTAAAAAAATATGTTATGTATTAGCATTTTCCCTGTTATACTAATAAGAAAATAATCATTAATAGTCTGAAAGAGTATGGTTTCACAGTAAGGGCTGCCTTGCTGAAGAATCTCAAAACTGGTAACATACATGGTGAGTATCCTCCCACGTACCAATTTTAATGAAAACTATCAAAGGAAATTTATTATATTTCTGTCTATATTACAGCCTTTAACGATAGACAAAAAATAAAACCGTGCTATCGTTGACAGGGCTCTGGCCACGTTTACGAATTCTGCAGTTTTACGCCGAAATGCTTAAAATGTACCGATAAACATCTAACTCAAGACTGCCCACATAAGGACAGTATTACACCTAAATGTGCCAATTCCGGTCAAACTGGTCATCCTGCTAACTACTGTGGCTGTCTTAAAAACCCTTACCCTATTAGAGGGAAAAACAACTCTAATTCTTCTAATGAAAACAACAGTATTATTAAAAAAACCCAAATACTGGCTGATATTCTTAAAGAATTTAGTTATACTAAAAAGAAAACTAATGTTGCACCTGTAGCTGATTCTCCAGATTCTAGCCTTGAAGGAGCTTCTCCTGTGAATATTCCTTCCTCATCTACTAATGATAACACTAAAATTATTCCAAATCCTACTTGTAAATCTCATCAAATACAATCTAGTTATACTAATGAAATCCAAGAATTTCCCCAAATTTTTAACGATTGAAAACACATTTTCCAAATCTCTAAATTTCTTAAGTGTATAAAAAATATTGCTACGCAGACTAAAAATTTAAGAATCCTATGGAATTTTTTTTTTGTTATCATCAATGAATTCGACTCTTTTTACAACGAAATTAACCTCTGCAATGTTGACTAATGTCATCATAGCAGAGTTACCAGACTGTGCGGTCTCCAACATCATATTTTTCTTCACCCTTTTATTTTGCTTTTTAACTTTTTATGTGCTGAGTTTTCCACTCTCCTAACGTAAACTAGCTTTTCTTTTTATGTCTTAATTTATTAATTAATATTAAAAAAACAACTCTTTATATATTTTTCTGGACTACTTTATTAGTAATCTATCTCTTAAACTAATGTATGGTCTCTGAAAGGAGACTTCTTTTTTCTTCTATGGGATGGGTATCGGTGGGTTTTAATCTGTCATGAGGATCTAATGGAATTTTTTATTTAATTGTTAATTTTTCTTATGTCTTTTCTGCATTATAATGCAATTTTAAAATTTATTGTATTTTTTATATTGTTTTACTACAGTTATATATTTTCTTACGGCTCCCCATTTGCCTTGCAAGTCGATTACCTCTACACTGGATATTAGGTTGCTTCGCAACTAGGTGATCCATGAAGCTAACTACCTTGTTCATTGTTCCTTGCGGGTAATAATTTAATGAAACATTTTCTGATTCAAAATATGTACATCTAATTAAAAAAAAAAAAAAAAATTTTGCCAGCTATGTTTATTGTACTCTGCGCTTGTATTCTCCATAAATAAATAATTTAAAAAATAGAACAAAAAATTATACACTACTTCAACAAGAATTAAAAATTCAAGTGCGTGTCAAACAAAGTGAGGTGTTTGCTATTGTTTTACTGTGTATATTTCTTAATTGAATCATATTTTATTTGACATATATTATGTTTACCCTATATATCTAGTTCAGGTGGGCAGTCTTAACTGTTCGAAATAGCAATTTTAGAGGAAAGTGAAAAAACTGCGTATTCCTGTTTTTGGTTTAAAATTGTAAATCTTGTAAATCTCGTATCTTGTAAATCTTGTAAATCTTGTTAATTCCATTGTTTTGGTTAATATCAATATATTTAACCGTGAAATGTGTTTTGATAATGTAAAGTAATAATTTCTACTGTTTGATTTTTTACAGTGAGTACTGTAATATATATAATAGCGAACATTTCTTTCTTGTACTGTAATCATCACTCGCTAAAACAGTTCCTAATCTTCCACCTTGACTTATACTCTTTCAACATAGATATCACATTTTCACTGTGAAATATGGAAATGTATTGTTTTTATAATAAACTGATATGTAGGGTTAAGACCGACCTCCTAATATATATAAAATCCTCATGAAACGATTATATGAAACGAAAGATTAAACGAATATATGTTAAATGCGGGGTTTATAGAACGCTAACGGTAATGTAATTTTAATATGTTGTTACCGTCACCTGCAGCATGTTTTTACTTGAAAAGGGTGTACATAGCATTTTTAGTTTTTTACAGGGAAGCACAAAAGAAAACAAATATATGAAATTATTATATGTTAAATGCGGGATTTGTAGAACGCTTATGATATTGTAAATTTAGTATGCTGTTACAGTCACCTACATCATGTTTTATTTTGTTTTTTCAAAAGGGTATATGTAGCATTTATAGTTATTTGACAGGGTCGCGTAAAAAATACGAATATATGTAACGGTTTTCTGAAGTGAATATTTATAAAACGCGGAACTGGAGAACGGAGATGGTAATGTAATTTTAGTATCTTACCGTTACAATCGCACACAGCGTGATTTTTCTTGAAGAGGGGTATATCAAGTAGCCGTATTCAAGATAAACAGGTAGTAATGATTCAACACAATTTATTCTTGAGTTTAAAGTGCCCCCTGGGAGGAAATAGCGTAACAAAATTTAAGTAAAATCATTTATTTTCACCGTATGGTAACCATTCTGAAGTTAAAAATAAATAGCCCAGATTCAACACAGTTTAATTTCGTATTTAAAGCGTACTCTGACCAGTAATAGTGTAACAAAATTGAAATAAATTTATTTTTTTATGTTTTTTAAGAAGCATTTGAGAATAAACTACTGCTACGTCTGAAAAATGGCTTTAATCATTATGCTTTAATTATTATTTCTTTTTGAATGAAAGTGTAAGTTTCCATTTAAAAATAATGTTTGATCATCAATAGAGGCGATAATGTCAAAGCTGTATTTTCAAGCCCCACGTAATAGAATTTCAACAAAAACTGTTTTATTGAATTTTGTGCAATTTCTTTACCAGCAGGGCCTTATTAACAACGGGGCACACTTCCACCAGTAAAAATGAATAGATTTCTTTTCCTTATATATGGCAATAATTTTACATGAATAGGGCGTTTCCATAAGAGGAAAATTTCTGTTGAATTTTACTGGTGGGAGTGTGCCCCGTCGGTAATCAGGCCCTGTTTACCAGGTAAATTCTATATTTTTCTGATACACGTGTATCTAAGAAAACGTGCCTTCTCCTTTAAAAAGCGTAGGAATTTTACTATGATTACACTAAAGTAACATCATTATTTTTTGTTGTTTTTTAACTATTTGTGTTTACGAATGCATAGAGCTCCGTTATTGTGATCAACGTGATTTAAAGAAATAGCATTTCATTTATTTTACCCAGAAACTTAACATGAGCGAAGCTGGGCGGATGCTAGTAATTAATTGTTGTTCTATAATACAAGTTACAAATCATTTTTCATTGTTGTTATGGGTATTGATTTGTTGCCTACTGTTGGCCGTAGGTTTGGACAGCCGAGAACTTTATCAGACCTTTTCCAGATATTGCTTTCAATATGTTAATGTACATTACAAAGTTAGGAAATATCAATATCTGCTGGACGACATCAAATAAATGATTTAACATTCAAGTCAATTTTAAAGCAGGTTCGGCATGTGCTTCCTTAGTACAAATATGGCAGAAAAAATGATTGGTGTTTTCCAGTAATTCTGGGAAAGGATTTCAAACAGAAAGCGAGAATAGACAAGGGATATTCTACGACTTCTTAAATTTACTATCACTGACCATGCAAAGGCTTCGCTTCAGAATAACACACAATATTTCTCCATATACCCCATTAACAACAATTGAATCCCCATTCAAACTGATTTTTAAAGGTGTCTCAAATTGCAAGTTTTTTTTTCTTTTCTCTCTCTCTCTCTCTCTCTTTTTTTTTTTTTTTTTTTTGTGAATCAAAAAATTTCTCACTTTAAGCTCCAACTTACATGATTCCAAAGACTAATTTTGAAATCGACCTCGAGCAGATGTCGGGGCTGGTATTGGAATTGTGATCTCTGCTTAACCCTATCTTATCTCTTGCATACATTGGAGTTTTTAAAATGCATTTCTCATAATGCATTGGTATCTCAGTTCTCGAACACAAATTACTCCATAAACTAGTTTAAAAACCGGATGCAAAATTCACAGTAGGAAATAATGAAAACATGCTTAATTGGTTGCCATCTACAATGTTACTCTCTTTATTTACCTGATTAAAACAATATATTGCATAAAAATATAATAGAAAAACACATTACAGAAGTGTACATCAGAACCTTTCCAACCTTTCAGTAAGGTTTGGCGCATCTCAGCTTAAGGAAAGTATATGGAGGTCGCCATTATTCACATGACTCGAAACACGAAACAATAGTATGTCTTTGTAGAAATATAACAGTTAGACACGTCTTATACAAATAATTATAGGCAGGGGTGTAAGAACTCGGCGCCAATGGGCCGATTGCCACCACTAAATGTTTTAGTATTATTCGCCTAATAAGTATACTAATAAAAATTAACCGAAGAATACTACTATTTAGTAGTGAAAATCATACCATTGGCGCCTAGTCTTCCTAATTATTGGATCATCATTATTGTCACCCACATATTTCAGACACACATAAGTTCCCTACGATTCAGGAACTCCATGTAAAAATAGTTTGTATAAAAAACACAAATTAGAGTAAATATAGAATTACATTTTTACGAGAGGAGATCAACCTCAAGTATTTTTGTAGGGGCAAAAGCTGGAAACATTAAATGAGTCTCTCTAAAACAGAAAATGCACATATTATAAATTTTAAAGAAAGCAATTTTCAGAATGGATTTTAAATTACTTTAAAAGTTAGTAATATGAAACATTTGAAAGGGCGTAAAGAAAACTTTAAAAAAGCGCAAAGACGCCCGTGGTTGTGACATTGCACAGTGTGCGGCTGTACATTTTACGATTTTATTAACATTTAAATACAGGATTAATATAATCCCATAGGTGTCAACCTCTCATTAATATTCCGTAATATGAGGGTTAATTTGACGCAGTTTAACAACGCTTCAAACTAGAAAAAATATTGGATGAATCTTTATTTATTTAATTTCAGGTTTCTTCATGGAATTTATTTAATTTAATTTCTTTAAAAAATTTCTGGTGCAAAACGTGTTAAACCTGGGTCAAATTAACCCGCATATTACGGAATATTAATGAGAAGTTGGCAGCTATGTATCCCCATCTGAACCTTTATTGGTGAAACTTTAAATGACTTATGATTAAACAGAAGGAGTACAAAGATACCAAAAATTTGGAACAGTATTTAAGTCATTATTTATTCGCTGAAATATATTGCATATTCTGCAATGAGACGTAGCTTCTACAAATTATGTTCTTTTATTATGAAATAGAAATTTCCTTGGAAATCGCAAGAAGTGTATGTACCTTTATTACCATAATTAAATTAAATTAATCTGTATGAATATCAAACCGGGTTTTAGTCCAGTCAATCTAGGCTTCTGCCTGGAAAGTTTTGGAGAAGTTTTTATTTCTTTCTTCTTTTATGTTTTTGGGGGTACTGAACACGAATTTCAACTTTGCCACCTCGTATCTGGTCTGCTTAAAAAATTATAAGCGAAAAACCATGAAATAATCGGAGTTTTTTCGGTTTTTCCCATGTATTCCGGAAAGGGTTAAATTTTTTTGAAAAGCTTATCACACCAAATTAAACTAGAGAACATTTCCTACATTTTTCATATACAATGTTTGTTTCTAAGATGAATAGTTTTGGCATACGAGTAAAAGGAATTTTAGCGACATAATTGAAATTCCATCGTCGGAGGGCGAAAACGCGATCCAGTCACAATGCATCCATTTTAATCACCAATTTGAAGCTGTTTAGTTATTTCTGGTTGCATTTCGAATATGTTTACATTTTCTTACCAAGTTTTAAACCTTTTATAGCACTAAGAAAATAAATTGAAATCAGATGATTAGGAAAGATATAAAAACACAATCACTCTGCATAGATGAGAGAACCAATTTTTATTTTTCTGGTAATATGATTTAAGTACAATTATAAATATTGGAAGTTTAATATAATAAAAACATGTGTGGAAGATTAGAAACAGAAAAAGAGGAATGTAGTGTTGTTTTCCAATTAATGTCGTTTTGGTCACTTTGAAGGACCTGGTTGTTATTCTTCAACAAGAGGTTCATCGGTATCTTCTTCTTCATCATCATCATTGATGGCTCATGTTGTATCTCCACTTGACTTAAAATATCCTGTATTGGGTCGTCAACTTCTGTTTCCAAGTCATCTTCGGCGATGAAGGAGCTGACATTGTCACAATGACCATTGCAGTTCAGGCAGAGGAGCGAACAAAACAAACTTGCTTTCTTACAGCCACACAATCCACTACAGTTTGTTTTGCATTTGCACGATATTTTTCACAGAACAGTTTCTGGTGTGGAAGATTTGACAGTTTTTATAGGTATGACGCCTCTCTTGGTTTTATTCCAGCCCCATTCCTCAGCATTTTTACAGTTACCTAGCCATAACTGTACTTGGTGGTAAATTCGCAGACAGTGGCATCGAGCTGCATCTTCTATTGCAGGGAGCTATGCTATATTTGCATATTTTAAAGCAGATTTTATGCAGCACCTGTACTCCAGGCTGTTTAGGGAAGGTGTTGCTTTCCCTCTGAATCGTATAGGTGTACCAGAAACAACAGCTCAGCTTTAATAACATCATAGGCTACGGTTTTTAAATATATCTACCCCATGTTGCAGGTCGGAAAATTTCTTCAAAATTTGAAGGTATTTTGTTTTTCCTTGACTATACAAAGCAGAAGTGGTATCGCATCCACTCATGGCATGTAGAAATAGGATGTGTTTGGCAATTAATTTATCTACTGCACTAAAAGGTGAATAGATATTCTGGGGACTTTTCCCTTTTCCTGGTTTCAAGAATTAAACATTGGGAAAATTGCAAAGTCAAATTAAAATTACCAGAAGGTCTACATCTTCACCACTGATTATCACGTTCTCATGGTTAGGTGCCAACTTGAGAGCAGTGTTGATAATGAGGCTGTCGCGTCAATTCGTCGCGCACAATTCATTGTGGAGCAATTCATCGCGGCGACAACTCATCGCAGCGTCAATTCCTCGTGGTGTCAATTCGTAGCAACGAAAATGTTTTTGAAGACTATGATGATAAAATTAAAGATAATGTAGTAAAATTAATTAATGATAATTTGTTTTTTATATACAGATAACTATAACTAACAATTTACATCATTAAATAATTTTACTAAATTAGTTTTATTTTTATCATCATAGCCTTCAAATATATTTTCGTTGCGACGAATTGACACCACAACGAATTGACGCTGCGACAAATTGACGCTGCGATGAGTTGTCGCCGCGATAAATTGTTCCGCGATGAATTGTGCGCGACAAATTGACTCAGAACCGATGATGAGTGTGTCGGCATCTTCTTTTGCCTGCTTACAAGCCATATTTTCAGAGCCAAATCTACACATCAGCAGGGCTATTAAACGGTTTTTTTCTTGTCGTTTGCGATAAATTTTCCCTGAGAATCGTTGGTACCATAGTCTCATTAAAAACAACTCATTAGATACCGTTTTGCGAGATCGTCTATCACTCTCAGCAAATTTAATGCTCATTTCAGTAATGTTTTCTGGTGTTTCAAGGACACCCTCCCACCCGTTTTGTATTCACAAAACCATTACATTAAGCGTTTTCGCCTACAACACTACATTCCTCTTTTTTTCCTATTTATAATCTTCCACATATGTTATTATTATATTTAACTTACAATACTTATAATTGTACTTAAATCAGATTACCAGAAAAATAAAAATTGGTTCTCTCATCTATGAAGAGTGATTGTGTTTTTATATCTAACCTAATCATCTGATTTCAATTTTTTTTTCTTAGTGCTATGAAAGGTTTAAAACTTCGTAAGAAAATGTAAACATATTCGAAATGCAACCAGAAATAACTAAACAGCTTCAAATTGGTGATTAAAATGGATGCATAGTGACTGGATCGCGTTTCCGCCCTCCGATGATGGAATTTCAATTATATCGCTAAAATTCCTTTTACTCGTATTTCAAAACTATTCATCATAGAAACAAACATTGTATATGAAAAATGTAGGAAATGTTCTCTAGTTTAATTTGTTTGGTGTGATAATTTTTTCAAAAAACTTAACCCTTTCCGGAACACAAGGGAATAAACGAAAAAACTCCGATTTTTTCATGGTTTTTCGCTTATAAATTTTTAAGCAGACCAGATACGAGGTGGCAAAGTTGAAATTCGTGTTCAGCACCTCCAAAAACATAAAGGAAGAAAGAAAAAAAAAACTTCTCCAAAACTTTCCAGGCAGAAGCCTTTTTTGGTCTAAATTTACTGGACTATTTGCTAAATCGCATGTTATAAACTTCGCTCCCGTAAAAAAAAAAAAAAAAAAAAAAAAAAAAAAATCTGTTAATAGAAGATGTTCACTATTTAAAAACAATGGTGACAAATTTCGCCTAGGATAATCGCGGTGTGCTTCCACGTTTCCTTAACATTGTTCAGAAATGCACATGCACAAATTACTCTGAACAAAATTTATTTGATTAAAACCTGATCTTGCGGTAATGAACAATATTGTACTTGATCTTAATGGAATCCATACGCATGCATTTCATTTTCTGAATTATAAGGAGAGTTTTTAAATCATTTTTGAAAGATTTTGCAAAAATGTATTTTAAATGAATTCTAACAATACATTAAAAAATTAATTTATATAAATAATAATACACTCAATATACAGAAAATACTTACATTCACAAAATATGCTTGCCACCACAAACGCTGCAGAGGAAAAATGACTAGTATTAAGTTATTGTTACACTGCAATTTGTAAATGATTTGTGGCTGAATGTTTAAAAAAGCGTGTGGTCTCTTAAGAGATTGCATGGAGGAACAAAATAAAAAACAAAAATACTTATTGTTTGTTCTCTTGTCCGTGTTTCCTATTTCAATTATTATAACTGTCATCTTACCAGAAATACTTAATAATATTTTTTGCTTTATTTAATGGCACACATTCCGTGAATAAATAAAACAAAATTAATGTTCAGAAGTTCTATTAGATATTCTGTATAAAAATCGCGATAAAATGACAGCATAGATCAATAGAGACTTTGAACATTTTGATCCTGCAAGTACATTTTTTATATTTTAATAGTTTTAAATCTTAAATTTTTTATCTTAAAAAATTGAATTTAAATTTATGGATTAGAATAATTGAACCAGTACTGAATTGTATTATTACAAATGCACCAGAGCTGAGAGGTTTTACGCTTGTTATGACCACATTTTCTAATTTTCCCGCGATTAAATAAAATTTGGAAAATTATTATCAATATTCACAAAAAAATGCGTACAAAAAAGCGTCGAATTTGGCAGCTATGATGGCCATAATTAACAGAGAAACGTCTGTCTCATTTTATACTGCAGATGCACAAAAAAATATTTTTTGGAGTAAGAAAAATATATATACCGGGTGGTTTAATATATGTATCTCTATTTGGAGCTGTCTGAAGGAACAACCCGAATGAAACCATAATCGGTACATTATAAGGAGTAATGTTTCGCACATGTTGTGATATGCGGAAAAGTCATTGAGGTTTGCGACACCTCCACGGTACACAATATTACAAAAAAAATCACACTCAAAAGTGCCATCTGTCGGTGATTATTGCAATATTTTTTTTTTCATTCTTCTTCCCACTTCTCAAATAGTAAGTCTGCCGATTTTGGTTTCATTCCGGTTATTCCTTCAAGCTACAGACAGCTCCAGATAAAGATACTTATATTATAACCACCCTGTAAACTGCTTAACCGTTGTAAAGCAATAACTAAAATTAAAAAATATACGAGTACACAGCACAGATTTTCTTCTGTTTCTTATAACGAGAAATTTTATGTTATGAACGAGATGCTATTACTACTACATAGGAGGAGAGTAACATTTTAATTTTTTAAAAAAATCTTCGAGGTATGTTCATCTGATTTTGTAAAACCCGAATTTAAGCAGCTACGCTTCCTGTTTCTGCTGTTGCATTCTCTATAAGAAAACCATTCTTTAAAAGAGAAATTTATGTTTATATTTTAGTAAGAGGTTAAAAAATTAAATGCTTGTCAGAATAGAAGAATTATATTACGCTAAAACCTCCATGCAAATACTCACGAATAACGGACACCTCTATTTAGAGAATACCTTTTACAATCAACAACAAATACAGGTTTGTATAGTTCTACCTCTGAAAAGCAGACACCTCCGATTAGAGGAAAAATTCCGCTGATCCGAGGTGCCTACGTCGAGGTCCTATTACGAGATTTTACTGTATATTTCTCAATTGAATCATATTTTATTCGACAGCCTATTAAAATTTTAAATGAACAAGAAATCATTAACTTGCATGCACTTCTATTTCTACAACACCACACAGAGTTGCCAAGTCTCCGGCTTTTTGAACACCAGTATTTTATTAGAGAAAATGTTGTTCTTTTAAATCGCAGAGAGCGCCGATTAAACAAATCAATTTTTTCTGTAATAAAATACTGGTATCCAAAAAGCCGGAGACTTGGCAGCTCTGCACCACAGGTTTAGAGATTTATAGACACTGAATACCATTACACAGGGTGATCTCGAATTCATGGTACAAACTCTAAGTGTTGGTACAGGGCACTGTAACAATCATTTATTGCATACGAAACCAGGTTCAGAAATCCATTTATTTAGTCAAATTACAGGGCGTCTAAAACAATCCGAAGTCACGTTTTCGTTCTTAACTTTAACAGAGTGAAGATATTTTAACAAAATTCCTCTTTGTACTCATCTTGACTCATTTTTCTATGTATTCTAAGCATATTGCAAGTATTTCATTAAAGTATTTTCACTACTATTAACCCCTTAATCGTCGTGCCCGAGACATTCACGGGCAGCGTAGATTACGCCTATTTTATTGAGATTGTTTGATTCCCACCAGTTTTTTTTTTAAATAATATTATTGGCTTTATTCTTGCATTATTTTATCTGCCTATTAAATAAGACGGACAT
The DNA here is from genome assembly GCA_963931845.1 of Maratus michaelseni. Taxonomy (NCBI): domain Eukaryota; kingdom Metazoa; phylum Arthropoda; class Arachnida; order Araneae; family Salticidae; genus Maratus; species Maratus michaelseni. Next base: position 251,334,400 of record OZ007600.1, on the reverse strand, counting down.
TTCTACTTAAAAAAACTGGTGGTAATCAAGCAATCTCATTTTTTAAAAAGTATCCTACACTAAAAGGGCGCCACGATTAAGGGGTTAAAGTTGTGAATGAAAATGCGACTTCGGATTGGAGTGTGACGGTCTGTAATTTTGACTAAATAAATAGATTTCTGATCATGTTTTCCTATACAATAAATGATTGTTACTGTGTACCATCTGTTACAGTTTTTACCATGAATTCGGGGGCACCGATATACACTTTGGTTACAGCGCCTAGAATATATAGTGTGGAAAACGGCTACAAAATATTACTAAAAAATTGAATTCGATAAATGTGGAACGATGCTGAAAAGATAACGGGTCGATTGCAGCGACATCTTCTAGCAGTGGCGTAGACAGTGTGGAGGTCCAGATGGTTTGGATACCACTAATTTCTTAAAAATATTTTTGCCTTATTTAATCGGAAAATTTTCTGCAATATTGAAGGCGAAGAATACTTTATAATTTTACTGGTTTTCAGAGCATTTGGACCCTTTCTCTGAATACGCCACTGTCTGCTAGCTCTTTTCAACGCAAACATTGTATAAGAATCTAACTGAGAAAACGTTTCAGCTGGTGGTAAATATTTTAAATAATTAAATTATACTGTAATTCCTTTGACTTGCATAGTGATTTTCAAAAGCTATGAAAATATGACTGATATTGATCATGGCTAAAAAACTTGATACTTTTGTGCCTGGTTGCAGTACTCTATACAAGACAGCAAACTAGAAACTATTCCTATTTAGCATACCAAAGGATGAATCTCTGCGAGAAGAATGCAAAAGATGAATTACCTGATATGATAAAAAACTAACTTCAAAATCCGTTACATCTGAAATATACACTTGCAGCAAGCGTTTATTAACCGAATTTATGTTCATTTTGTCAATAGTGAAACGATTACTTTTGCTAGAGGCTTTTGACCAGTTTTAAAGCAGAAGTCGCTGCGATTGCCCTATTATTGTACCCCGTCGCTCCACGTTTATTAGCTACCAATATTTAGCACTTTTTAAAGCATTAAAAACTACACTTTAGCACTTTTTAAAGCAGTTTGACTTTTTTTAAATTTGGAAATTTCGCTTTCATACCAGAAATTACCTGTAATGTTCTTTTCCTTACTTAATGGCAGATATTTCAGACACAGACATAAGTTCCCTACGATTCAGGAACTCCAATGTAAAAATAGTTTGTATGAAGAACGTAAATCATAGTAAATATATAATTACATTTTTACGAGAGGAGATCAACTTCAAGCATTTGTTTAGGGGGAAAAGCTAGAAACATTAAATGAGTCTCTCTAAAACAGAAAATGCACGTATTATAAATTTTAAAGAGAGCAACTTTCAGAATGGGTTATTAATTACTTTAAAAGTTATTAACATGAAACATTCGAAAGGGCGTGAAGAAAACTTTAAAAGAGCGCAGTGGCGCCCGCCAGTGTCGCATTGCACAGTGTGCGATTGTACATTTCACTATTTTATAACCATTTAAATAAAGGATTAATAAATATAATCCCAATCTATACCTTTATGGGTGAAACTTTAAATGACTTATGATTAAAGAGAAGGAGTAAAAATATACAAGAATTTTGGAACAGTATTTAAGTCTTTATTTATTTGCTGAAATATATTGCAAATTCTGCGATGAGACGTAGCTTCTACAAATTATGTTCTTTTATTATGAAATAGAAATTTTGTAATACAAAGTCCATAATTACCATATTAAATTAACTCAATCTGTATGAATATCAAACCGGGATCACTAAATCGCATGTTATGATCTTCACTCTCGTAAATATATATATATATATATATATATATATATGTATATATATATTAAATCTGATCTTGCAGTAATGAAAATGATTGTACTTGATCTTAATGGAATCCATACGCATGCATTTACAACTATTTCATTTACTGAATTATAAGGAGAGTTTTTAAATCATTTTTGAAAGATTTTACAAAAATGTATTTTTAATGAATTCTAACAATACATTAGAAAATTAATTTATATAAATAATAATACACTCAATATGCAGAAAATACTTACATTCACAAAATATGCTGGCCACCACAAACGCTGCAGAGGAAAAATGACTAGTATTAAGTTATTGTTACACTGCAATTTGTAAATGATTTGTGGCTGAATGTTCAAGAAAGCGTGTGGTCTCTTAAGAGATGGCATGGAGAAACAAAATAAAAAACAAAAATACTTATTGTCTGTTCTCTAGTCCGTGTTTCCTATTTTAATTACTATAACTGTCATCTTACCAGAAATACTTAATAAGATTCTTTGCTTTATTTAATGGCACACATTCCGTGATTAAATAAAACAAAATTAATGTTCAGAAGTTCTATTAGGTATTCTGTATAAAAATTGCGATAAATTGACAACATTGATCAATAGAGACTTTGAACTTATTGAACCTGCAAGTACATTTTTTTATCTTTTAATAGTTTTAAATCTTAAATTTTTTATCTTAAAAAATTTGAATTTAAATGTATGGATTAGAATAATTGAACCAGTACTGAATTATATTATCATAAATGCACCAGAGCTGCGAGGTTTTACGCTTGTTATGACCACATTTTCTAATTTTCCCGCGATTAAATAAAATTTGGAAAATTATTATCAATACTCACAAAAAGGATGTTGACAACAGAAGTAATATATATGATGATTGCTTGTGTATAAGAAAATGGGAATAGATTGCCAGAAAATGTTTTGCCAAATTTTCTTCTCTCGCCCAGGTTATTTCTCTAGGTTGCCAAGATCCCTATACTGAAAAAAAAAACGATATATAAAAAAATTGAAACACTGAATCAGACGTTTAGCGAATTCATATGAAAGCATTTCCTCAGATTTTGAAAAACTGCTCCAGAAATGTCTTAAATATATAAATCAATATTTGGTACACCACTTTTTTGCAAGCCTCTGGGAACTTAAACATGGGATGTTCAAACTTTGAGGTCCAGCAGTCATTTAAGTGACGTCAGATTTCGCTGGCGTATAAACAGCTTAATGAAGTATTAAAAAATAAATACTGACAATTTTGTGAATCCTAATGAACTGTATATCTAAATGGAAGTTAATCCTTAAAATACGTAATCTACTGTTGCTCCGATACAGTACGCATATACACAACCATGATTAAACAAAGTAAACAAAGAAACAATAGGTGAAGCACACGTAAAAATTTAATAAAAACCCGATTAAAAGCTCGATATTTTTTCAAAAAGTACGCGCAAGAAATAAATTAACAATCGTATTTTAAATTCATTATAGGATGACGTCATCTGATAATGCAGCATTTAATTCTTGGGGCAACACTGATTTGAGGAAAACCTTTCATTTCAGTTATGAAAACCAAGACCTCCTTATCATAGTATCAGACCTCTCAATCAGCAAGTTGCCTTTGACCGCTATACTTGTCCTGCTACTAGCGCCATCAATCGTCAGTAATAGTATTTACGACACGAAATCACACGAAATTTTTTCACAGCTCCATTTGTTCTATGCATTTGCTTATGAACTAGTAGTTTTCCTACCACTAAAATTTTATAGTAAATTTTATCTTATTAAACTGACAAGATCTTGTGATTACATGACGAAAAAAATTCTATTAAATTTTAGTGGTAAGAAAAAAGCGTAAGAGTTGGCAGCTATGCGGTAGCAGACCAGCTAGATTTTTCTATAGATTTTTCTATTATATTTTTGGATACCAGTTTTTTAGTAGAGACAATTTTGTTTTGTTTGATCGGAGAATTCTGGGATTTAAAAGAACAACATTTTCTCTAAAAATATACTGGTGTTCAAAAAGCCCGAAACATGGCAACTGTGCGGTAGTATCCACCAGGCGGCGATACTTTCCGAAGAAAGTCAATTAATAAGTTGGCAATTACCGCGGACATTTTCTCCCATAGACTTTCTCCGGATTGTCAAGTCTGATCTATGATAAGGGAGTCTTGATGAAAACAATGCCGATTTAATTTTCAATTAACTGCAAGTTTTAATCAAAAACATGTTTTAACGAAATGTAACGCATGTTTTAAGCATGCTATGTCAGAAGTTTCTTCAAACTCCTTTCATATGCTATCCCATTCGTAGTTCTACGTTTCGTATTTTCTTAGAAAAACGGATGTTGACAAGACAAATAATATATATGATAGTAACTGCTTAACCATTGTAAAGCAATAACTAAAATTAAAAATTATACGAGTATACCGATGCATTAGTATAATTTTATTCTGTTTCTTATAACCAGAAATTCCATGTTATGAAAGAGATGCTATTACTACTACATAGGAGAAGTGTAACATTTTTTTTTTTTTTTTAATGTTCGAGGTATGTTCATTTGATTTTGTAAAATCCGAACGAAAGCAGCTACGCTTACTGTTTCTGCGGTTGCATTCTCTATAAATAAACCATTCTTTAAAAGAAAAATTTCTGTTTATATTTTAGTACGAGGTTAAAAAATTAAATGCTTGTCAGAATAGAAGAATTATATTACGCTAAAACCTCCATGCAAATACTCACGAATAACGGACAGCTCCATTTAGGGAATACTTTTTTCAATCAACAACACATACAGATTTGTATAGTTCTACCTCTGAAAAGCGATTAACGGAAAAATCCCGCTGATCCGAGGTGCCTACGTCAAGAGCCTATTACGAAATTTTACTGTATATTTCTCAATTGGATCATATTTTACTCGACAGCCTATTATATTTTTTTTAAATTTTTAAATGAACTAGAATTCATATTAAACTTGTATACACTTCTATTTCTACAACACCACAGGTTTAGAGGTTTATAGACACTGAATACCGTTACACGAAGTGATCCCAAATTCATGGTACAAACTCTAAGTGTTGGTACAGGACACTGTAACAATCATTTATTGCATACGAAACCAGGCTTAGAAATCCATTTATTTAGTCATAATTACTCACTCCAATCCGAAGTCTCACTCCTATCCGAAGTCCCGTTTTCGTTCATAACTTAACATATTATTTTAACTGAAGATATTTTAACACGTTGGCGGACAGTAGGAACAAGTGAAGTTCAAAAATTGACATTATATGTTTTAGTAATTTTTAGAATATTAGAAGTGGTTTTACTCTTTCTGCATAAATAAACTTCATTTTGATTAATTCAGCACCTTTAATTAGGTTGCACTACTCCCTTCACAACCACGTCAGGGTGGCTAGTGATCAGGGAAAAATACAGTCAAAAGAAGTGATAAACACCAGTATATTCTTATAGAAAATTTTTTGTTGATTATTCGATCAAATAATCAATTTGAATTTTTCTATAAGAATATACTGGTAATTATCATTTTTTTACTGTATTTTTCCCTGACCACTAGCCACCCTGCACATTGCAGCTGAAACTCGTATAACATGTGGAAAACGAACTTCAACCTAAAAAAATGTTTCCAAAACATGACACTTGTACGTCGGTAAATGCACATTTGTGCTGCTATAGCCGTAGTGTCTAAAAACGACCGTTTCGTTTTGGACGGCTATTGCCGTGATGCCACATAGTGAACTTCGCTTTGACGGCTATAGACCAAAGAGTCCGTCAACGTATTAACCCCTTCAGGGACAAATTCCCTTGTAGCTAAAATAGTGAAATGATTGATTGACACCAGGATTCACGACCGAATTTATTTTAAAATAAGTAAAAGCTTTTCCTCATGTACCTTAGAAATTTAAAATTTGATTATAAAATTCTGGTGGCATTGTGGCATTTTGAGATTAAAATTAAGTGGTATATATAATATACCGGTGCCCTTCAAGGGGTTAACTAATCGGAAAACTTTCTTAAAAAATCAATGCGAAGAAAGCTTTACAATATTACTGGTATCCAGAGCATTTGGACCCTCTCCCTGACTACGCCACTGGAGACGCCCTGTAATTTTGATTAAATAAATGAACTTCTGACCCTGTTTTCCTATACAATTCATTTTTTTCATTATTAACTTTCATTTATTGCAATTCGCATTAGAAATGCAGTTCCGAATACAAAAATTAGCTTTAATTTTAATGTTTTAGGAGTAATTATTATAAAACTCAGATCGCTTCTATATATCGAAATTTCTATATATCGAACTTTTTCCGGAATTTTGCTACTTCGATATATGGAGGTTCGACTTCTGACCCTGTTTTCCTATACAACAAATAATTGTTACTGCATACCACGTGTTACAATTTGTACCATTAATTCGGGGGCACCGATATACACTTAACTGGTAATAAATGTTATTTTGTGTTATCTCTGGAAGGAGCATAGCCTAATTAAAATGGCTGTAACAAAAAACAAGCATTTTTACTTCAATAAGATGAAGAAGAAAACACAATGATATGTGTTCACGACTAAAATTGCTTCCAGAAGTATTTATGTTTCCTTTCGGACTGAAAATATATTGAAATTATTTTAAAGTATATTAAAGTATATGTATGAAAATATATTAAAGTATATTAAAGCTAACAAAAATATCATGTAAAGCTAAAATAAATTGACTCAGAAAAGAATTTTCAAATAAGAAATTCCAGTGTTTTATGAAAAACGCATCAATACAGTTGATCTTCGTGTGGCAAATTTTCACGCAGGGTTGCAAGATTGATCACCATTTTTAATGAAACACTTCGCACTGATACCGGAAATTCCGAAAGAAGAACTTTTACTCTATGTAATCAGGAAATGTCTGTCATTAAATAAAGCAAAAATTGCTATTTGAATTTCCATGCATGAATTCGGCAATTCTGAATAAAAAAAGTCTAAAAAAAGTTGCCGAACTGGCAACCCTGCAACTCACGCGAAGAAACTCTTAACTCTTTAACGGACATTGGTTTCCCTACAAAACCACAACATTTTAATTACGAAATTCAACAATGACGGCTGAATTTTAACAAAAATATTTTACATTTATTATATTTATGAAAAATCGCTTTTTTGTTATATACAAATAAATTTGTTCATAATTTCCGGTGTCAATCATTTATTTCAACATTTTAGTAATTGAAGTGCTTTATCCGTTAAAGGGTTAAGCTAATGTTACACCTTTTGGAGCGTCCTTTTCAAGTTTCTCCCTTGCATTTTAATATTTTTAATTTTGTTTTGCATAGAATATCTGAGGTTGATCGTTAACGTAGTAAAGAACTTGAAAACGAAGTACCGTGAAGTAAAGAATGGCATTAAACGAAAACAAATAAAATGTAAACATCTATTTATTTGTACAATCCCTTCTATTTTCAAGTTTTTCTATTTGACGTATGTTCTTTAAATTGTTTCAACATGTTTCTGTTGTATAGATATATTTATAGCTGCGAAATGGAACTGACACATTCCTTTTGCTTCAACGTTAATTGATATATAGTAAATGTCTTGTTTCGATTTTTAGACTAGATTGCAATGCATCATTGGTATGGTATCATTTTGATGTTTTCTTATCGAATCAATTACCACCAGAAATTTTAAGAAATAAGGGAAAGTAATATGTAACCGCATAGAAACAAAAAACATTCATTTAGATATTTTTTCTGGTTCGAATTATATTTATTTGACTAGTTTGCACTTTCTAAATTTTGGTAGCAGTTTTTTTTTTTTCATTTCCTTCCTTTTTAAGGTTTCGTTCATCTCACGAAACCCTATTAGTCCCGCTTCGTTGTCTGTCTGTCACAGAGCCGGCTATCTTAAACTATATAACTTACAGTCATGAAATTTATTGTACTTACAGCTGAATACCTACTATGAAGCTCAAAATCATAAAATTTGAAAAAATCGTATTATTTTAATATAGAGAGATAAAAAAAAAATCTAACAGCCTTTTCCTATTAAATTTAAACATTTTTCGTTATAGCAGTTGCCAACAATAAAAAATCCACAAAAAAATTCTTTTCACAATAATTAATTTTCTATTGAAAGACACGTGAAAACTGAAATTGAAATAAAAAGTTTCACCAATTGAAAAAAGATTAATAGGACGTCATATGGGTAATAAAACGGAAATTTTCAAACATGTCTCAATAATACAAGTGGTATGAGTATGTGTAAATACAGAAAGCAGCTTAATATGACGTCATTAGAGAATTAAAAAGAAAATTAATCTGACGTCTAACATTTTCAAGATCTCTCTACAACATATTTAATTTTAAAATTGATTTTTTTTAATGTCGCATTTAGTCCACATAACAGAGTATAATAACGGGCTTTGCCCGCTATCGAACCGGTTCAGATTTTCGAAAAAACGAGAAAAACAGACCGGTAAATTTACCGGTAACATGACTTTATTTTTTTTTTTTGAAAATGAAATTTATTTGGATTTATTAAAGAAAGGATAAAGTGTTTTGAAAGGAATATTAAACGATACCCTTTGTGCAATCTCCGATCACACTTACCAACTTGCTTTTTTGTTTTTGTAATGAGGTTACTTTCATTTTCGGAACCAATCCCGAAAGTGAAAGTAGCAAGTAAACTTAAGGAAAATTCTGTAATCAAAATCGAAAAAGTAACAACCACACGAAACAAAGCCACTAAATAATAAGCTCAGTCAGATAGTGTTAAATTTGTTAGCGGCACACTAGCGCCACTTCATCTGCTGCGGAAGGAAGGCGAAACAGAAGTGCGTCGCAGAGAAACGATACGATTTATTTATATCGGTATTTTATACGATTTTTATCGTTTGTATCGATGTTTTGTTTTTGCACTTCCTTTAAAAGCTTGCTAATTATTGGGATCTTTTACATTAAATCTTAAACTATAATTTAAAAAAAAAATGGGGAAATTTACTGGATTAATATTTCTATATAAATATAGTGGTGGCGAAGAAGTTGATTTATTTATTAAAAGTTAAATAAAAAGTGATGGAAATTTACATCACTATGCAATTAACCCTTTCCGGCACAGACAAATTCTGTTCGTAAAATGTGAAATTACTGACTGACACCGGAATTTACAAACGACTTTTTTAGAAAATATGAACTCCTTATATTAAGCTTTAATTTTAGAAGCAAAATATTATTAAAATATTCTTGGTGCCGAATGCAAGCATCCCATCCGCTAGATGGCGCTATTTTCAATTTGCGAAAAGTTTTCCGTTTATCTGACTGGGCTTATTTTTTAATGGCTTTGACACGAAAAGTATAGCACCGCAATATTAAACTAGAAATTTTCAATTTAATATTTAAGTAGCCGAATTTATAATCACCTTATTTATATGTAGGATTTGAGGGTTTTTCTTTTTTTTTCGTAATTAAATCAGGTGAAAAGTTCTATTAAAAATTATGGTAGAAATGCGCATCCTGGAAATGTTAAAGATTTTATTTTATTTTTTAAGTAAAGGTTTTTTCCACAATTTGATATTTATCATATACGAATATTAAAAAGTCCTGGGACGAATGTGCTACATCGAACTTTCCCTGTTCGTGGAAAATCGAAAAAATAGTTTGGTATCTATTATAACTCGAATATTAGATCTGTGTCCCTTTTAGGAGATCATTAATCAAATTCTAACATGTCAGAAGCGTTTTTTAAAAAAGATCCATCGCACGGTGGAAGATTTGCCGATTCTAGCTGGCCAAAAGTCGATTTTTAAAAGTTTATCCAACTGGATTTTTTTTTAACCACATGTACCTTATATGTGCAGGTGATGGACACTGCAGATGTTTTTGATATAAATGCAACCGTACTGCCAGTAGGTGAGTATGAAGTTGGTGTTTATTAGAGGAGAATAAATCGATGATTTCTAGTATATTGTTTTAATATGTGAATGTTGAAGATATTGGAAAAAATTGTACATTATGAGTGCTTTAGAACAAGGCATGTACTTTATTTTTTTTAATTTATATGCATAATTTTTTATTTTGTCAATAGTTATTTCACATTTAATGTTTGTAATGACTTTATGTATTTTTAATAAATTTCATTTTGAAAATTCAAAAAGTTATACGATAAAGCTAGATAAATCTCAACTTTTAATTTTAGTAAATAGTTTAGAGTCTTAGATATTGGATAAACGTTTACTTGTCTGCATCTATCTGCTTCCGTAGATTTTAAAGTTGTGTTTATCATGCGAAGTCTAAAATTTTTATTATATTTTTTATTCTAAAAACACTTTTTTTTTTTTTTACCAGGGTCATCAGAATGTAAACCAATCACACGAATAAGCTTTTACAATATTATACAGCAGCAACAAGCTTCCACATTTAACGAAAAAATCGAATTGGCTGAAAATGTTTTGTTGACAAATGAAAATTATAACGAAGTACAAATGAAAGTTTTCAAGCAGGAAATGATTATACAGAAGACCCAGTTTAGACAAAAGTGGACTGCTGTACATAGAGCGACATGAGAAATTTCTGAAAAAGTATGAAACTTGGCTGCAAAACAGTTTTGAAATACCTCGTTCAATGAGTACTCGTAACTTACTGAGGAAAGCCAGAATGAAGAACTATTAGATAGTGAATTGTCAGAAAATTTCTACGCAATTTTCTTATTCCTTTGTATATATAAGTATTACACTTTAATATTTATTTTGTATCTCAATTTCTAATAGATTATTATAAAAAAATACTTTTATAATATGGTATCACATAATAAATATAATCCTATCGCTTAAATCTTAATAATATTCTAAAAGTTCATAAATATTGTTCTTTTTAGTTATCAAGTAAAAGATTAACTCATTTATTACATGTTTTAAAGCTTTAAATAATTTAAATATTTAACTGAATGGTACATCATAGTAATATAATTTAAAAAAAAATCACATCAGGGTGGCTAGTGGTCAGGGTAAAATACAGTCAAAAAAAGTGATAAACACCAGTATATTCTCATAGAAAAATTCATGTTGATTATTCGATCAAATAATCTACATGATTTTTTTTTATAAAAATATACTGGTGTTTATAACTTTTTTTGACCGCATTTTTCCCTGACCACTAGCCACCCTGCACATCTAATGTACTACATTAATAATTTTTAATTAGATAGAATGATTTCTTATTAAACTACCGTTTAAAATTTAATATGTTTTCTTTAAATCAGCCTAATATATCGTTTATATAAACGAAAAATAGATTTCATCAAATAGAAGTTGAAAAATAATTTTGGCCAGCTAGAATCGGCAAATCTCCCACCGTGCATCGTTTACAGTCGTTAATGCAAACAAAAGGCGTTTATTAACATATTATTGACCGGCAATTTCTTTTAAATCTAGGTTTTGAAACTATACACACTCCGCCTTTTTGTTAAAGTTTTGGCACTGTTGATTGCAGAGATACGTTTCTTGAAATTCATGCATTAGTAGATGTTTTACAATTGTAACATATGTATTATATATTAAAAAAAATACAGTTTAACAAAATATCTCCAAATATATGACATAAATATATTATTTTTCTGATAAGAACTTTTAATCTATTATACAAGAAACATCATGGTGTAGATAAGTATTCAGGGGACGCCTTTGATCAACAATGCTGGTTTAAAACGGTGTTGCCATTCCTCTACTTAAAAAAAAAAAAAAATAGATTACTTGATTGCTACCACTTTTTTGAAATTGTAATTTTCGCATTATTTTATCTATCATATTTATATAGTATAGTATTGTATATATTATTGTATATAGACCTTTTATATAGTAAATATCTTGTTATTATGGCGAATATTTTCATTTAAAACAAGCAATAAAGCAATCTCAATACGAAAAAAAAAAAAAAAAAACCTAACATACATGCAACATTGGTTTAAAACCCGAGTATACTCGTGATCGGATCGTGGTACGAAACTATTCCCTTTGTACTTGCGGAGCTAAAATGATTACAATCATTAACGCTAGTAATTACAAAACCTATAATACATTATTTTTTAGATAAAACTGCAACACCATAATTAAAATTATTTATAATAGTGTTCGAACACAAATTTTTATCCAAATTAAAAAAAATATTTTTAATATAATATTTACAATTATCATTCAATTTATTAAATTTCTTTTATGGCAATATTGGTAATGCTCATGCAATACAGTATTTTGTCACAAATGCCAAATTTCAAATTTCGTATTAGTGTATATATGGCTTTCCTTAGTTAAAGGTAAAATTTTATGTAAATCCTGCTTATCTTTAAATGCATATTTAAAGTAACAAATCAAGAAGACAGAAAAGTATATTTATTTTACGTTTCCAAATAAAAAGCATATTTATTCAGTGATAGATGCATCAATTTATTGAAGAGATTTATGATGCCGATTTTCCACTCTGAGTATATACGACGTTTTTATACGTTATATTTTCCTTTGTGAAGTAAAGAATGACTTAAAAAGAAAAACAAATGAAATGTAAACATGTATTTCTTTGTACACTCCTTTCTATTTTCAAGTTTTGTATTTGACTATGTTCTTTAAATTGTTTCGGCTTTTTTTGTTGTATATATATTTTTATAGTTGTAGAACGGAATGCATGCGTTCCTTTTGAATCAACAAAAATTGATATATAATATCTTGTTTCGATTTTAAACTAGATTCGAATGCATCATTGATATGGTAGCATATATGCAAACATTTATATTTTTTTTCCAAATAAACTAATACCAGAAATTTTAAGAAATAAGGAAATTTAATATTTAGCAGCACAGAAACAAAGAATATTCACTTAAATAATTTTTCTGGTTCAAATTATATTTAATTGACTTGAGAAAAACTAAAAAGTTAGCAATTAGTAGTAGCAAAACTTATTGTATTGGCAATGTATGTATGTTGTCAATTATAAGAAGTGAAAATTACCCCAAAATTAAGATATTTACATTTCCACTAAAATAAGGGAGAGTACTTACAGGGTGCTTGTTTTTGACCAATACTATTTCAGAAAAAATATCTTCGTCTAATTCAATCTCAGACTCAAAAATAAATACCTCTTGCGTATCCGGAAATATTCTCCTGAAATATCCTGAAATATTAAATATTAATTTGGAGCTTGGTGCGATATAATTAAAGTAAAAATAAAATACAACGTTAAAAGACCAGTATCATTGAATCTACAGCTTACCCTCCTCAGTGCTGAAGAAAATGGAAATTTGCTCATATATATAGAAATAATAGAGGATTCAAGTGACAAGTTTATTAACCAATAGGAAAACGGAGGATTCCAGGCAACCAACCAATAGGAAAATAGATAGGAAAATGGAATAATGGAGGATTCAAGTGACAGATTTATTAGCCAATAGGAAAACGGAGGGTTCTAGGCTCCATCCAATAGGAAAATCGATAGGAAATGGAAACGCTATGGTGAGTATGGTGGTTTAAACTATTTCTCACCATAGCGTTTCCAGAATGCACCAGAATTTTGAAATGAAAAATTCCCCTTTATCAAATACATACAGAAAAGATTTTACTTATTTTCGAATAAAGTTGTTTCTAAATTCTAGTGTCTATCAACCATTTCAACATTTTCGAATAGAAGTATTTTTACGAGACATGCGGACGGCAAAGTGTTAACCATTTTATGTCTGATTATTCGACTATACAATCAATATTTATCCTTCCAAATCTGGCAACATTTTAGAAAGTGATTCGGGAGTAAAGTCTACTTTATTATTTATTGTATTGAAAATTTTATTTTCAAATACTGAGCTATCTTTGTTTACACATGTTATCTGCATTAATTTAAAATAATAGATATTTTTCCTTAATTGTTTCTTTTATCATTAATCCTAATATTTTTTATCCTTTATAATTTTCGGCTCATATGTAAATATATTTTAGGACATGGAATTAATATTTAAGACTCAACTATAATACAATTTCAGTTTTTTTTCTGAAATTTTTTAGCTATAAAATTACGATTTTCTCCAGTTCAACTAAAATTATTCGTTAGGGTGTACTCAAATCCAAACTGCTTATTTTGGGACTTATTTTTAAATTCATTTTTTCTCTAAAATGCATCGAATTGGCAGGTTCTCTTATTCAGAATCTTTATTATGTCCGTGTTGGTCGATTATTGGATAAAGGCAGATTATATTTCAAAAATGATGTCAAAGTGGACATTTTGAACTGAATTTCCCGAAGCGATAACGCTAGAAACAAAAGACGATTTTCGTACTGTGAAAATAATTGTTTGTAAATCAATTTAGAATTAATTGAAGGAAAAATAAACACACAAGTCACTTATAAATCTTTTCATAAATCACGACGCCAAGTTTCATGTTTTTACTTTTAAAAATGAGTCTGAAAATGTTTCAGAAAATTTTGAGTTGTTGAACGTGGAAAAATATTTTTTATGAATACCGCCTGAAATACTTTTTTTATTTCTTTTTAATATACGCATCGAATTTCGGATACATTTTTAAAACTTTCCATCATAGTTTAAAAGTGTTAATGAATTCGGTTTATCTGTCTGACTGTGCTCTAACTCGCGTTGTCATGTAAATTATATACGATATTGAGCTTTACTGTGGCATGTTAGAAATTGTAAATGAGATGTTTAGCATTTATTGTTCGTTTACACAGACACTTAAAAATTTCCGTTACATTAAGGTGTACGTCTATGGGAGAAAATCGTTTGTAATGTATTTGAAAGATTTTATTGTAACGTATTTTATTGTAACGTTTATTCAAACGTATGGAATTTGATAAACATCACTAAAGTGCACTAAAAGAAACTTTCTGTAGACTATGGTATGCGTAGAAATTTATCGTTCATTTACAGGGACGTACAAAATAATTCTGTTACAGTACTGTCTATAAGCGATAATTGCGGAGTTTGAGTTTTCAAATATAATTAATTTATTGCATAATACTTTGGTGTGTATAAATTTTATAGATCATATACAAGGTTGCAGAAAATAATATACATATTTTTCCGCTTATTGAAGGAAAATCCTGAAAGGGAACTTCAACTTTGTTATGCGTTTCCAAAATGAACTAAATTTTTACATACTTTTTTTTATAAATTTTATTTTCCTATAACATATAATAATTTTAAGGGAAAAATATATGTAAATATTTCTGAAAATTAAAATGTCGATAAAATTACTTGATTAAAAAATTGTTCAGCACAAATTATGACAAAATCAAATTTCAATATAAATATTAATTTCGTTTACCCGTAAAACAGGGTTCGTACAATTTTATCACAATGTTTTAATTGAAATGTTCCCCTTGGAATTTCCATAGCTGTCTGGCACCACTATTTCTGATTAGAAAATGTCTAGTTCATTTTTTAATATCAGAAATTGCAGACGCCTCGTTTTGTTGCAAGTTAGTAATACTATTCTGCATTTAAATAAGGCGAAAAATTCTATTAAAAATTTGTGGTAAAAGCGTACGAAGGCTGTTAAAACGCACGTTTTATTTAAATGTTAAAATACATGTTGTCTTATTTATGAAATTCTTCAAATGTATTTTTATCCGTTCATTTCAGAAAGATGGAGAAATATATTTTTTCTACTTTTCCAAGTACAAAGCATATTTACTCTTAGATAGATGCATGAATTCATGGAAGAGATTTATGATGCCGATATTCCGCTCTGAGTATATACAAAACTATTCTCTACATTTTTTTTTCTTTTGTGAAGCAAAGTATGTCATAAAACAAAAACAAATGAAAAGTAAATATTTATGTATTTGCTTACTTTTTTAATATTTTCAAGCATTTGTACTTGATGTGAGTTTCTGGCTTGTTTATTGTTGGTCGTAGTCTTGGACTTATAAGATTTATCAGAGGTATAGCAGATGTTTATTTTCAATATGTGAAAGTTAATTTTAAAATTAGAAATTACCAATGTCTGCTTGACGACACCAAATTAATGTTTCATCCATCAACTCAACGGTCCTGCATATTCTTCCATAGTATAAATTTTACTGAAAGGCATGAGTGTTGTTTTTTTAGTAAATCTGGAAAAGGACTTCAAACAGAATGTAGGAATAGATAAGGGATATTATATGGCTTTTTAAAGACACTAACACTGACCGTACAAAAAGTTCAGAATAAGATAGAATAAATCACTTCACTAACAATTCAATTCCTTTTGAAGATAATTTTTAAATATTTCTCAAATAGAATTTCTTTTCTTTTTTTGTTTTCAATTTGTGAATAAGCAAAATATT
Source organism: Maratus michaelseni (assembly GCA_963931845.1). Classification (NCBI taxonomy): domain Eukaryota; kingdom Metazoa; phylum Arthropoda; class Arachnida; order Araneae; family Salticidae; genus Maratus; species Maratus michaelseni. The sequence goes on along the minus strand of OZ007600.1, from coordinate 251,318,259 downwards.
CACTTTGAGCCCCAAACCGCATATCCCAATGATTGTTATAAATCCAGCTCAAGCCCGTTTCGGGCGTGGGCTCGGTCTCGGTGGCTCTGGCTGAGCTTGTCTAATCTCATATTTTTAAAATTCGTAATCTCAGTTCTCGACACAATTCGTTGCAAACAATAGTTCAGAAACGGAATACAAAATTTATAATAACAATAAATAATAAAGGTACGCTTAACTGGTCCTCGCTTTCTATTCTATGCTCTATATTTAACTGTTTTAAAGAATACACTGCATAGTATATAACAATAAATTATACTCACTGCCGTATTGTGCATCAGGACTGTCCAACCTTTTCAGTAAGCATGGGCCAACCTGAACTTGAGGAAAATGATGAAAGACGCCATTATTCACATAACTCGAAGCATGAAACAATATTAACTCTCCATAGTAGTAGCAGAGGTACACACACGTCTGATATCTGTATGCACACACATGTTACAGTGACAGACATAAGTCTCCTACGAATAAGGTGTTACATATAAAAATAATTTGTAAGAAAACATAAATCATAATAAATTTAGGACTTTTTTCTGAGAGAAGGTTTATCTTAAGAACTTTTGTAGGCAGTGGCGTAGCCAGGGCGGGGGTCCAAACGCAATAGATACCAGTAATATAGTAAAGGTTTTTTCGCCTTGATTATCGCAGAAATTTCTCCGATTACATAAGGCATAGAAAACTTTGCAAAATTATTGGTAACCAGAATATCTGGACCCCCCCACCCCGGCTACGCCACTATTTGTAGGGGGAGACCATAAACTTTAGTTGCGTCATTACATGTTACAACATAATAATATTACAACATTTATATATTTCAAAATATTTAACATAAACAGCATCTACACCTTTGTCGTGAAACTTTGTACGACTTGAGATTAAAGAGATTAGGGGGTTGGGTTTCATAATTATTTTTTTAGATCATTTGGCAGGTTCCGTACAAATCTACTAGAAGTTCTGATCGGTATTTTTCGCGTCATTTAAACGCAAAATATATTCCGAATTCTGAGGTGCGACAGAGCGACTAAGAATTTTTTCTATTTTATTATGTAATATAAATTTGCCAATCTTAACTAATTGTGTCAGACTTCTTGGAAATTTCAATGAGTTTATGCACCTTCACTAGGATCCTTGAGTTAAATTATTGTATTTGAATCTGAAAATGAAAGAAATGTGTTAGCACCGGGATTTCTATGTGGCATGTATGGTCTTAGCTGCCGTCAAAATAATTTTTTTTTTTAAAGAAGGAAAAACAGAAACGGAAGATATATAAAAAGTAAGTGTTTATATAAAATAACGACTATTAGTCAAAAATATTGGGGAAAATCCTCCACTAGGGTACCAGTTTCGACTTCCATGTTACCTCAACATTGTTCAGATATGCACACGCATCACAGTACAAGTGACGATGAACTTGTCTCTTCCATAAAAAGGTGATCTTGCCACGATAAACAGTAATACTCTCGATGGTAACTAGAACCATACGCATGCATTAAAAAATATTATTTTTACTGATTTATAATTAAGTTTCAATCATGGTTGGAGAAATTTACAATGTTCTGACAGTACATTACAAAATGTATTGTTATAGATAATAATACTGTTACTATATGCAAAATATTTACGATAACAAAATATACATCCCACCGTAAAAATTGTAGTGAAAGAATTAGTAGTATTTGATAAATTTTGTGCAGCTCGTGCTATAATAATTGGAAATGATGTTCAAGAAACCGTGTCCCATTTTTAGAGAAGACACGTAGAATTAAAGTCATGGTATAATCACCAATTTCCAGCCCTCTTACCAAGCTTTAGTTTTCTGAAAAAAACCCTACTATCTTGCCAGATTTTCTGAAAAGTAATTCTTGTTTTATTTATAGCAGCACATTTCGTGATTAAATAAAACAAAAAATGTTATTCAGAATTTCTGCAAGTTTTTTGAGTAATGAAAAACGCGCTAAATTGCAACACTGATCAGCACAATCTTCAAAATTTTTAATGCTTCTCGTACATTTTTATCCTTCTAAAAAAATTATGTCTTGCAATTTTTCCTTTAAAAAAAGGAAATGAAACAAATGGATGAGAATAATTGAACAAGTAATAAATTTAAATATTAAAATACTACAGGATCATAGTGGCCAAATTTTACTCTTTTTATATCCACTTTTTTGAATTGTTTGCGATTAAGTAAAACGGAGAAAATTATTATTACTATTCACAAAAAGAAAGAAAAAAAACGTACAAATTGGTAATTATACAGGCTATAATTAACAAAATTACCTGTGCCTCACTTCATATTGCAAATAGATCAGCCACAAAAATATTGTTAGGAATAAAGAAAAATATTTCAAAAACACTTAAAATCAGATATTTAAGAAAATTAATATAAAATAATACATTTATATCACATAATAAAATCAATTACAGTACGTACACGTTTCAAGCTTTATATAAGCTGTACATGCTTCGTTTATAAGAGATTCTTTATTTTGTAAATCTACGTTCTAAAAAAATTCTACTTTTAAAATTATTGCAGTTGGATTTAATTATTTTAATGTTTTCGAAATCTCGGATGTGGTCGGTATGTATTGAATGATTAGGAAGTTTCGATCCTAAATTGCCGGATTTGTAAGCGAGTTTATGCTCTTCTAGGTAGATATTGCTTGATCATCTAGATCAGCGATTCCCAACCGTGGTAGAAAAGTTGGGGGTACGTGAGAACTACATTGGTAATGGCCGATAACGCAAAAAATAGAACTTAAAATGAAAACAGAAAAATAAAACTCTAAACTTTTTGTTTATAAAGAAAGACTTTTGTAAAAGTATATTCCCATAAAAGGAAGGAAAATGCCTTAACTTATTAATTGTTTGATAATATGTCCCCATTATCTCCGCCCACTCCTAATAACATCTTGCGATTTCGAATATGGCCCTCCTTTTATTTTGTTTTTCTTTTTAGCATTTCTAGACAAATCTAGAAAAAAACATGAATCGTATGATCGGGGCTTCTGGTTTCGACGATTTCATTTAAAACCCATTTGAAAACAGGTCATCACTTTAGTGTTCGACTGGTCAGTTTTAACATAAACTCATTAGTGTGTATTAATGCGTGTAGCTTCATCCCTTCTTTGTGAGTGCATAATTTGAAGTCTTTAGCTGATTTTTAGTGTTTCGAGTAGTTTTATGTTGATATTGTGTTGTGGTTAAGAATGGATAAGTGGTTGAAAATGTAAATTCTGAAGAGAAATTTTCTGCCCGAAAAGGACTGCTAAGACTAGGAATTGCATCTAACATTGGTAAGTAGCATAAGGACGTCACTAATGAACGAAAACAAAAATATTGGAAATGTGTTTATGTGAGAATGGGTACGCATAAATGAGAAGTATGAAAGAGATTTAAGTTTATATATTACAATATAATTTATGTGTTTGAATCGCCTCCCCCCCTCTTTAAAGTATAAGGTTTCTATTTTTTTTAATGTGAATTTTATTTGTCTGGTCACAAATTATTTATTCTCAGTTTCATTTTTCTAAAATTTAAGCTAATTTATTTCGCTTGTTAATATTCTCTGACCACATTTACATCTATTAAAAAAAAGAAAAGAAAAGTCTTGCGCCTAGCAACAGTTAGAAATCTTTGTTCACAGATGCACTCTACATCTATATTTTAAGGAATGTGCATCTGGTGTCAATTTCACTACATATAAAAATTCTTTCTTTCTTTTTTTTATTCGCATGTCCTTTTGCTTGCCATATATGGTATATCGGCGCCCACTGGAGACAATTTTAGCTTACATCTTCCGCTCTTTACATAGTAACCTTTAAGGATGATTTTTCTCAAAAATTCATCGATTTCCAGTATGCGCTTTTAATCGGACCGGCGGCGGGCGTTGGAATTCACAATTGCCCTTTGACGTAATCTCATTCGCTTTATGCCAACGGATAAAACCACATGTGTCTCATCGGACTATTGTATCTCCAGATTATATATTTTTGGCTAATTTTTATTGCTATTGTTTCGCCAACGTTTCATACGAGCTGAGAAAGTTGTAACAGTTTTCTAGAGGTACTCGGCTCCTCCTCTGCTTAGCATAAACATGTGATTGCCTTGATCTCCTCTCTGCCATCGGCGTTTATTGTTTACCCCGAAAAGAGCCTGTATTTCAAATAAACGGAATATCTATGTACAATCGAAGACTCTTTTCATCTTGAAAAATGGTAATAACTTCTCTAGTTTATTTAAATTTCCTAAATAAATAAATCTCATCGAAATGTCATCCGTGGAAAATGAACATTGTCACAAGAAGTCTAAGCAAGAAGTACGTGAGAGAAAAAAGGTTGGGAACCGGTGATCTAGATTCACCAATATAAGTAGAATCACAGTCATTTACAAGAGATACTATAAACTATAATGGATCTCTCGAAATGGGGAGGGAGTAAATATTCTTCCTAATATTCTGAGGTTCAAAATCTGTACAAATATTAATTGATTTGAATGTACCGGATGTCCCAGTTAAGATGTTATAAACTTCGAAGGGATGAAGGGTACACCTAGATTACTCGGAATTAAGTAGTAACGCCTTTCTGACCCAGTAAGGGGGATCATTAAAAAAAATATTTTATGAAAAGGTTCGTAAAATGATGAAATGATTGACTGAGGACAGAATTTTCAAATGAACTTCTTCGAAAGCAAAAATTTGTATTTTTAAGTATTCACTATAAACTCAAAATTTTATTAAAATATTCTTGGCGTCGTTTGTAAGTTTGAGTTGGGTTGAGTTGATTATTGATGGCCAATTATCTACACTAGGGATATAGGCCTGGGGGGAGTGCCCTTCGTGGGGGTCTTTCTAAGGGATACGGTTTCCGTATTTACGCATGGAGAAATCCACGGCTCGAAGAAAACCACGAAAACTCCGAACGATTAGGCCGACGCTCGCGATTGGGATCGAACCCAGCACCTCCCGTCTACCAGCTTCGAGAGCACAACCTCTCAGCCACTGGTGGGGCTTGTAAGTTTGAAATTAAAATTAGTGGTCTCGCCGTGGAGACACTGTACGTGAAAGTCTTAACACTCTCTCCAGAAACTTTGCGCCGAGAACACTTCCCGTTTTATTCGCTGGCACCAATCTTACAGCACCAGGACCCAGTGTGGCCAGTAGGCTACTTTTTTTTAATTCAAATATGTTGATTGGTACCACTTTTTTAAAAAGTTAAAATTATCCTTAGTTAAAGACATATTAATGAAGGCAGTTTGAATGAGGGAAGTTTTATCATTTCCAAAAAGTGGTGCCAATTAAAATAAGTAACCCACTCGCAACACTGCCAGAGACAAAGATCGTCTTTGTGGGATCCAGCCTTTCCGTTGCCTCTACTGGATCAGGAAGGCGTTTCCGACCCCGCTTTCCTATGTGATTCCTAATCGTCTAGGTGTACTCTACCTCCTGTCGAAGCTTGTAACATCTTAGTTTGGATACCCAGTATTAGATTTTTTCGGACATTTTTTTATATTCTGGAATGGAAACATAACTTGTGTCTCCTGTGGTTAATGCAGGATGGATGATACGGATTCCTCTGAAAAAATTCTTTTTAGCGAATGAGCAGTATTTGAACCGCTGTATTTCAAATGGGTAAAGATTTTATGTTTTTCTAATTGAAGTAGTTTGTCATTGCTACAATATATTCTTGCTCTTTAGAGTAAGATTTTAACAACAGCGATTTTATGGGGGCATGATTTTCAGAATTAAAATTTAAGTACTGACCAGAAAACGTTGTTATACAGTATACTTACGTTAAAATTTCTTGACAGATAACTTTTTCTTTTATTTTCTGTCAATCAAAATATCTATGAAAGAAGGTTTACAACAAGTTTTATTTTCAATTGTGAACTGTATTACAGGACATTTTGAATTAGCTTTGTACTAAATTTGATTTAAATCTTCTTGTTCGGCAACAATACAACGCCACCAACACACCTTTTCCTGAAACATATTTTGGACGATAAAAGGAAAATTATTTTTAAGCAAGGTATTATGTTTTCTAATTTGCTGTCTTGTTTCGAGTACTGCAACCAGGCACAAAAGAATGCGTATCCGTTTTTTGGCCATGATTAATATTATTTATATTTTCAAAGCTTATGAAAATCACTATCCAAGTCAAAGGTAATAGGGTAAATTTAATTATTTAAAATATTTACCACCAGCTGAAACGTTTTCTCATTTCGATTGTTATACAATGTTTGCTTTGAAACGAGCTAGCAGACAGTGGCGTAGCCAGAGAAGGAGGTCCAAATGCTCTGGAAACCAGTAATAATATAAAGTTTTCTTCGCCTTGAATAGCGCAGAAAATTCTCCGATTAGATAAGGCAAAAATATTTTTATAAAATTAGTGGTATCCAAACCATTTGGGCCTCCACTTTTTCTACGTCACTGCTAGAAGATGTCGCTGCGATCGACCCTTTATATTTTCAGCATCGTTCTACATTTATCGGATTCAATTTATTAGTAATATTTTGTAGCCGTTTTCCACCGCTGTAGCCTGGTATAGATGATGGTAGAGATGTGTATGCCCATGGTCGGTAGTTTTCTACTATTCAGGAATTACAGCAACAAGTAGAGCAGAGTTGGTTCTTTTTAAAGCCGCACATACTCCAAAGACTAGTTGGAAGCATGCTTGATACGGTTTTCAAGATAATTAAAAGGAATGGATACAAAATTTGAATTTAAATGCAAAATATTCGAAAAGTCCATATATTTTTCGGACAGACTATTTTACTTTATTTTTTTACGAAAAATCTGTAAAACTTATACTTTATTTCTTTGCTGAAATAAATTTATGTTATGATACTATACGCATATTATTTTTTACGTGATTATTGCTTCATTTTGTGAGCTGTTATTTCAAAAAATCGCCTGTCCATGTACTTTTCAGACGCACTATAATGCACTTACTAAAACAGATTACTTGCATTAAAAATATATGCTTGTCGCCACAAAAGCTGCAAAGAACGAATGAAAGTAATTCACTAATACACCTGTTCAAGTAACCATTCACTGTCTTTGAAGATGACACGGAGGAACAAAATCTAGAAATTATTTCTCTCTTTCCCTTCTTGCTGACTTACAGACATAGCAACAGTTAGTTTCTTTATTAAAACTATCATCTTAACAGAATTTTTTAATTTTAATTTTTGCTTAATTTAATTACTGACATTTAATTAGTAAATTAACATGTGCTTTTATTATTTAAGTATTGTCACATGACGCAAGTTGCAAATACATTTTGAATGTTGTTACGAATGTCTCTCGTTATTAGGGGGGGAGGTTGCATTCTTTCATTTTTTAGATATTTAAGCAGGGGGATTTCTTAAAAGTTTCTTCAAGGGACAATCAGGATCTGCTTCCATCTTGCCTTAACGTCGCGTCGTTCAGAAATACCACATGCTTGGCAGTACGAATTGTGTTTAACTGGTCACTACGATAAAAACTGATCTTGCGTCATTGTACTCGATTTTATTGGAAACCATACTCATGTATTTACAAATACTTTTATAATAAATTGTAAATAGGTTTTCAATCATTTTTAAAGACATTTATAACATTCAGACAATACATTAGACAATTTATTTATATAGATAATAATGCACTCACTATACATCAAATACTTACATTTACAAAATATATTTGTCACCACAAAAGCTGCAGAGAATGAATTAGTAGTTTTAATTATTTGACCTAAAATTTCATAATTTCATTTAAGATTTTTATGCTCAAGGAATTGTGTACTGTCTTTAGAAGCAACACAGTGGATCAAAATTAGGAAATTAGTAATATAAAAATTCCCATCGATGTTGGATATTTTGTTTCAGTTACATTAATAAAATTCATTACATTAATAATTTCTCTATAGTAGTACAGGAGATACACTCGCATCTTATATCTATATGCACATAATTCTCACAATGGCAGACATACCATAATTTCCGGCGTATAATACAAGGATCAAACAATCACGTTTCGACCCAAAATTTTTATTTTATGAAATGTAACTTATTAGATCACTGATCGCTGTAAATAATTGATTTCAATTATTGAATAAAATTTCTGAGCTGAAACAAAATTGTTTGATCCGCGGATAAAAAAAAACAAAAAAAACAACGTAAGTCATAGAAAATTTAGAATTGCATTTTTATGTGACTGTGGACTATCAAGAATTTTTTGTAGGGAAATATGCGAGAAAGACTAAGTGTGACTTAAAAAAAAAAACATATGCAAATGTTATTGATTGCTTTGTTTAAAATCAATTTTTATTTTTTAAAAGCCATTACTGCTAAACTTTCAAAACAGTGTCACAGAGACCTTCAAGTAGCGTCCGCAGTGAAGCATTGAACAGCCCTGCTGTACATTACACGAGTAGTTGTCAAAATTATAACAATTCAATAAAGGTTTAACGTAAACCACGTCTAAACCTTTATTGGTGAAATTTTAGATGAGTTGTGTTTAAAAAGAAAGAATGAGGGGGGATGTTGCATTCTTTTTTTAGATATTTAAGCAGGGTGCGTGCAAATCTATCAGAACTATTTTAAAAGTATTTTTCACTTCATTTAATGGCAAAAAAATATTTCAAATTTCTGCGATGAGTCTTGGGGACTGGAAATTCTGTCATTTTATTATGAAATAGTAATTTTCTAATCTTAGCGAATGCTGCCTGTCTCGTTGAAAATTCGAAGGCGTGTATGCCCTCTAAATAGAACCGTTAAGTTAATTGCTTGTTTGTCAATCTCAAAATGAATTAAGTTTGTTAGAGTATAAATCACTGTGTTGCATGTATTGGTTTCGGTCCCATCAAAATAATTAAATACGAGAAAGGAACAAAAAAATAAAAGAAAATTAATAAAAATTAAGTTTTAAATTAAGATGATGGCTATTATTCAAAAATAGGGGCGAAAAGTTTCCTCAAGGGACAATCAAGGTCTGCTTCCATGTTGCCTTAACGTCGTTTAGAAATATCACATGGATGGCAGTACGAATTGTGCTTAACTGGTCACTACGATAAAAACTGATCTTGCGGCATTGTACTCGATTTTATTGGAAACCACACTCATGTATTTACTAATGCTTTTTTAATAAATTGTAAATAGGTTTTCAATCATTTTTAAAGACATTTACAACATTCAGACAATACATTTGAAAATTCATTTATATAAATAATAATGCACTTACTATACATCAAATACTTAAATTTACTTTAAAAAAATTTAATTTAAAAAAAATATATTTGTCACCACAAAAGCTGCAGAGAATGATTTAGTAGTATTAATTATTTGACCTAAAGTTCTGAAATTTAGAAATGTTTTTTCTGCTCAAGAAAATGTGTGCTCTCTTTACAGCCATAGAAAAATTTATAAGGACAAGCGAAAAGTTGCCAAATGTGGGAGCCGCTTGGTTAGAAAATTATGCAAATATTTGTATGATAAAAATGCTTTAAACGGAACATTTCCAAACGAACTGTAAGTTGAAAATTTTAAAAATTCATTAAAAGGCATGGATTTAGAAAGGTTTTAATAGCTTGCAACTCGGAAAAACTTATAAGGACACGCATTTCTTTTGAAATCGCAAAAAAACTTTTGCATATCTGGTAAGATCATAGGATTGTTTAAAGTAGCTTAAAACTATTGCGTAGTAAGATTGTTCAGTTTATCTCGTTCTTCATACAACTATATGAATTTAAAAAGGGAAAAATCATTGCTTACAAAAATTGTGGAATGAGTGGACAGGAAATTGCAAGGAATACGAACAGATCTAAAACATTAATTAATAATTTTTGGAAGAATCCAAAAGATAATGGAAAGCAGAAGCATACAGGTAGGTCTGTTTTCTGACTATGCGCCAGAAATGTGCATCTGCACATCTAGCTTGCTTAATAAAAACAGAGTTTTACTCAAATTAAAACAGAAATGAATCTACCATGCACTAGTCGAACAGTGTGTAGTGTTCTGCAAAAGAATCCCAATGTCAGATATGCTAAACTACGGTCACGCCCACCACTTACAAAACTACATACGAAATTTAGATTGGAATTTACTAAGAAACAAGTTTCTTTTGAATCTCGCTGGAAAGATGTGGTAGTTTCAGACAAAAAAAATTAATTTGTACGGACCAGATTGTTTTCCCCATTACTGATATGATTTGTGAAAGGAAAATCTTTTTTTCCAAACGCCAATTCGGAGGAGGTTCTGTGATGGTGTGGGCAGGTTTTGGAGCTAACGGAAAATCACCAATCGTGTCCATTCGAGGTCGCATGAATTCAGAATCATACGTGGATATGCTAGCTGAAAAATTATTGCCTGAAGCACCCCTTATCACAGGTGATGATTATTTGTTTCATCAAGACAAAGCAAATTGCCATATGTCTCGATAGTCATATTCATGGTTCGGGTCCAATTCTGTCAAAATTTAGGATTGACTGCCAAAAAACACTGAATTAAACCCCACTGATAATATGTGGGGCATTTTAGCTAGAGAAGTATATAAGCACGGCACACAATATGCAAGTACATACGATTTGATATCATCCATGAAATTAGCGTGGAAAAACATTTCTAAACAAACTTTAACTGGATATTCTGAGTCAATGACTGCACGATTAATAAGGATCATTGAAAACAAAAGGTAATTTTGTAGAATATAAATTTATTTCCAGACATATTTCATTATGTCCTTATAATTTTTTCCATGTATCACGTCGTATATTTCTATTAATATGTGATTTTTAAATTTTATTGTAAATTAATTTCGTGTTTATAGGTTCCTAATGTTTCCTAATTACGAGTAGTAAATTATGTTTGATTTTGTTTTCAGTTGATGATTATTTTTATACATATTACTCATTTTTCAACTTGTCCTTATAATTTTTTCCATGGCTGTAGAAGCAACACAGGTGATTAAAATTAGGAAATTTATATAAAAATTCTCGTCGATGTTGGACATTTTGTTCCAGTTTCATTAATGAAACTACAACCGCACCAGAATTTCTTAATAGTAATTTTTTACTTCATTTTAACCAGAAAACCACGCCATTAGTGTAATAACGAAAAAAATCTAAATAAGCAGTAATCGAAATGGCATTATGAATAAACGCATAAATTATTTACCCTCGTCTCCCCGTTATCGAGATATAAAGTCTTAAAATTTGCTAATTTATTTAATTAATAGGATGGAAGGAGGAGTCGATATGATTGAAAGAGAAGTCGTTAACATTTTCAACGTAACGGCATCGTCAAACTCCAGTCACTTGTCCATTTCCAGTTTAGTACACCGCAATACCCCGAAATGGTTAGCTATGCTTGTTACAAGTCTGGGTGAGTACAAACTAGGCCACTTGCATTTGAAACGCCCTTGCAATTTGATTTGTCGCAGGAGGCTGATCATTGTAATCATTGCACTAAATTCAAGTTCATGAAATACTCTTGGTGCCATGATTTTTTTACGCTTCAATCATTTTTTGCAGAGGTGCCAAGCTCTCACTAATTTTCCGTAATATGTGAGTTAATTTAACCCAGGTTTAATACATTTCGCACCAGAATTTTTTTAAAGAAATGAATTTAAATATATTCCATGTAGCAATCTGTAATAAACCTAATAAAGATTCATCAAATAATTTTTCTGTTTCGAAACATTCTTAAACTTGGTCAAATTAATCCACAGATTACGGAAGCTTGGCACCTCTGATTTTTTGGTCCAGTGCCTTATTTGTATAGCATTTTTTACGGGCTTCTTTCATTTTTATATTTCTATATCTAAATATGTTTTGTATTTCATATTAATTTCATTATTAAAATTTCTGAATCTAAATCACGCTTTTTTCCTTTAATTAAATAAATAAATTAGCAAACTTTGAGATTTTATATCTCGATAACGAAAAGACGATGGCAAATGATTTATGTGTCAAAAAAAAACGTTTCATAATTTTTCTTTCGATTGCTGCATACTTAGATTTTTTAAATTAGTACAGTATCGCGTGGTTTCATGGTAAGCCAGACATTTCGTGATTAAAAAGCAAAAAATACTATTCAGAAGATATAGTTTGTATCTTGCATAAAAAGGAGCTAAATTGACAAAAATGATAAGCAGAGTCTTCGATCTTTTTCGATCCTACTAATGGATTTTTATCTTTTTAAAATCATTATAGCTTAAAATTTTAATCGTTAAATAAAAATGAAATGACTGAAATTCTGGATTAGAATATATAAAACAGATTGAATTACACTGTAGTACAAAAGGCCTAAAGCTGCGATGTTTTACAAATTTTATAACCAACTTTTGTGATTTTTCTGCGATTAAAGAAAATGGAGAAATTTATTATTATTATTCACAAAAAGGGTTTACAAAAAAGCCTAAAAATTGGCAACTATGCAGGAAAAAATTAACTAAGATACCTGTTATACTATTATTTTTCGTGAATCAAACAGATTTGTAAAGATATCATATGAATTTAATTTTTCCAACATAAAGAAAAAAAAGCCGGAACTCGAACCCAAAACCTATGACTTACATTGTCAATGTAAGTCTCTTTTAGCTACTTTGGGATGACAACCGGCGGGCTTATTTCGCTCAGATAATCTGATTGGCAACTGAATCTGGTCTACCCTGCAGACAGCTCAACAGGGCGTACCGCAGGTAATGGAACTGCTCTAAACGATTGGTACGTAGATACATTATCATTTTTCCTCAATCATACTGATTTGTAAAGACATCATACGAATATTTTTTCTCCAACTGAACGAAAAAATGCCCGAGCTGGGAATCGAATCCAAAATCTTTGACTTACATTGTCAATGCTGTACCGTTTTAGCTACCTTGTGCTGAGAACCGGCGGGCTTATGTCGCTCAGATAACCTTATTGGCAACTGCATCTGGTCTACCCTGCAGACAGCTCAACAGAGCGTACCGCAGGTAATGGAACTGCTCTAAACGATTGGTACGTAGATACATTATCATTTTTCCTCAATCATACTGATTTGTAAAGACATCATACGAATATCTTTTCTCCAACTGAACGAAAAAATGCCCGAGCTGGGACTCGAATCCAAAATCTTTGACTTACATTGTCAATGCTGTACCGTTTTAGCTACCTTGTGTTGAGAACCGGCGGGCTTATTTCGCTCAGATAACCTTATTGGCAACTGCATCTGGTCTACCCTGCAGACAGCTCAACAGAGCGTACCGCAGGTAATGGAACTGCTCTAAACGATTGGTACGTAGATACATTATCATTTTTCCTCAATCATACGGATTTGTAAAGACATCATACGAATATTTTTTCTCCAACTGAACGAAAAAATGCCCGAGCTGGGACTGGAATCCAAAATCTTTGACTTACATTGTCAATGCTGTAACGTTTTAGCTACCTTGTGCTGAGAACCGGCGGGCTTATGTCGCTCAGATAACCTTATTGGCAACTGCATCTGGTCTACCCTGCAGACAGCTCAACAGAGCGTACCGCAGGTAATGGAACTGCTCTAAACGATTGGTACGTAGATACATTATCATTTTTCCTCAATCATAATGATTTGTAAAGACATCATACGAATATTTTTTCTCCAACTGAACGAAAAATTGCCCGAGCTGGGACTCGAATCCAAAATCTGTGACTTACATTGTCAATGCTATACCGTTTTAGCTACCTTGTTCTGAGAACCGGCGGGCTTATTTCGCTCAGATAACCTTATTGGCAACTGCATCTGGTCTACCCTGCAGACAGCTCAACAGTGCGTACCGCTGGTAATGGAAATGCTCTAAACGATTGGTACGTAGATACATTATCATTTTTCCTCAATCATACTGATTTGTAAAGACATCATACGAATATTTTTTCTCCAACTGAACGAAAAAATGCCCGAGCTGGGAATCGAATCCAAAATCTTTGACTTACATTGTCAATGCTGTACCCTTTTAGCTACCTTGTGCTGAGAACCGGCGGGCTTATTTCGCTCAGATAACCTTATTGGCAACTGCATCTGGTCTACCCTGCAGACAGCTCAACAGAGCGTACCGCAGGTAATGGAACTGCTCTAAACGATTGGTACGTAGATACATTACCATTTTTCCTCAATCATACGGATTTGTAAAGACATAATACGAATATTTTTTCTCCAACTGAACGAAAAAATGCCCGAGCTGGGACTCGAATCCAAAATCTTTGACTTACATTGTCAATGCTGTACCGTTTTAGCTACCTTGTGCTGAGAACCGGCGGGCTTATGTCGCTCAGATAACCTTATTGGCAACTGCATCTGGTCTACCCTGCAGACAGCTCAACAGAGCGTACCGCAGGTAATGGAACTGCTCTAAACGATTGGTACGTAGATACATTATCATTTTTCCTCAATCATACTGATTTGTAAAGACATCATACGAATATCTTTTCTCCAACTGAACGAAAAAATGCCCGAGCTGGGACTCGAATCCAAAATCTTTGACTTACATTGTCAATGCTCTACCGTTTTAGCTACCTTGGGCTGAGAACCGGCGGGCTTATGTCGCTCAGATAACCTTATTGGCAACTGCATCTGGTCTACTCTGCAGACAGCTCAACAGAGCGTACCGCAGATAATGGAACTGCTCTAAACGATTGGTACGTAGATACATTATCATTTTTCCTCAATCATAATGATTTGTAAAGACATCATACGAATATTTTTTCTCCAACTGAACGAAAAATTGCCCGAGCTGGGACTCGAATCCAAAATCTTTGACTTACATTGTCAATGCTGTACCGTTTTAGCTACCTTGTGTTGAGAACCGGCGGGCTTATTTCGCTCAGATAACCTTATTGGCAACTGCATCTGGTCTACCCTGCAGACAGCTCAACAGAGCGTACCGCAGGTAATGGAACTGCTCTAAACGATTGGTACGTAGATACATTATCATTTTTCCTCAATCATACGGATTTGTAAAGACATCATACGAATATTTTTTCTCCAACTGAACGAAAAAATGCCCGAGCTGGGACTGGAATCCAAAATCTTTGACTTACATTGTCAATGCTGTACCGTTTTAGCTACCTTGTGCTGAGAACCGGCGGGCTTATGTCGCTCAGATAACCTTATTGGCAACTGCATCTGGTCTACCCTGCAGACAGCTCAACAGAGCGTACCGCAGGTAATGGAACTGCTCTAAACGATTGGTACGTAGATACATTATCATTTTTCCTCAATCATACTGATTTGTAAAGACATCATACGAAAATTTTTTCTCCAACTGAACGAAAAAATGCCCGAGCTGGGACTCGAATCCAAAATCTTTGACTTACATTGTCAATGCTGTACCGTTTTAGCTACCTTGTGCTGAGAACCGGCGGACTTATTTCGCTCAGATAACTTTGTTGGCAATAGCGTCTGGTCTTCCCTGTAGACTGCTCAACAGAATATACTGCAGTTATAGGAACCGCTCTAAACGATTGGAACGTTGATACATTATTATTTTTCTTCAATCATACTGATTGGTAAAGATATAATAAAAATTTAATTTCTCCAATTGGACAAAAAAAAAATGCCGAAGCCAGGACTCGAATACAGAATCTTTCACTTTCATTGTCAATGTTCTACCGTTTGAGCAACCTGGGCTGACAGCAGGCGAGTATATTTACATAAAAATATTATTAACGTATTTTATGATTTCAGATTTTATTTTACTCTAGCCTTAAACCTATATTTACGAATCAGTTTGAAAAAAAGAATCAACTTCCGCATAATAAATGTTGTAAAAAGTTCACTGTTTCTTTTTCACGTGTGATACCTTTATTTGCTCCAATTAATTTAATACTTATATTTAACAATATCCACAACTTTGTAAAAACCGTAAAACATGTCTTAACCCCTTCGCGACGAGCGTCCTTTACAGAATTTTTAATCTTTTACCCCCGGTTTTTCAAAACAGAAATTTTCGCCTAATAGAATCGCAGAAATAAAAACTTGAATCGCAGATTACATAAGGCAAAGCTTACAATAAAAAATAACTGGCTGGAATAATTCAGGAATCTGAGCATCTTATGCGTCACGTATACGTGTCGCTCGTCCCCATGGGTTTAAATGAAGAAATCTCACAGTCAAGACGAAAAGAGTACAACAAAATAACGATTGATGTAGTACATGGTATGCTTTTCTAAAACTGAATAAATTTTCTGTTCCATAGGGATTCTGGATTAGTAGGTTTTAAGCTTTAAAAATAAAAGCAGATTTCTAAAATATAATTGTTAAGACCAACAGGTCTCATCCTTTTATCTCTCCCGTAACTTTTGCTTACGATTGTCATTTATGAGTACCCACTTCCCTTCTCTCCCAAACAAACCCTACACATATCTCAATGCAAAACGTTATTGTTTATTAGTTTCTACTGTTTTTATGTTATCTATATAATAAAATAACTCAAAGTAATGTAACGTTATTTGCAAGTTTTAACTTTTTTGAAATATTACAGTTTTTCTTAGTTTTTTTAATTACCAACCCAACTTGACAACAATTTAAATGAGTAGTAAAATATCCTTTAAGTACGAGGCAAAGTCATTTTGTAAGTCGCAAAAGATAAATAATAACTTACAATGATATTCACTTGAAAACTATTTTTATTTCTCAACATATTCTCCACCAATATTTATGCACTTATAATCACCGTTTTATCAGTGCCCCAACACCAGCTGCATAAGATTTCTGTGTCAGCCAGACAATCGCACTTCGGTTCTCGAACACAAATTGCTCCAAAGAACAGTTCAAGGACCGGATGCAAAATTTACAATAAAGCACAATGAAAACACATTTAATTGTTTCCCATTATTTATGTTACTCTCTTTATTTACCTGTTTAAAACAATACATTGCATAACAATGAAATATAAAAACACACTACAGTACTGTACATCAGAAAATTTTTAACCTTTCATTAAGGTGGAACGCATCTTAGCTTGCGGAAAGTATATGGAGGACATCATTATTCATATGACTCGAAACAAGAAACAATAGTAAATCTGTATAGAAATTGTAGAGGTACACACGTCTTATACAGGGGTATGAAAATAATACTACTACAATTTACTCAAAGCATACTAATAAAATTTAAGCGAAGAATATTAAGTGTACTAAAATTTAGTTGTGACAATCGGCCAATTTGCGCCCAGTTTTTATACTCCTAATTATAGGCAACTAAATCTCTCAGACACAGACATAAGTCCCCTACGATTCAGGAAATCTATGTAAAAATAAATTGTATAAAACACGTAAATCATAGAAAATATAGAATTACATTTCTATGAGAGGAGGTCCATCTCAAGAATTATTGTAGGGGAAAGAACCAGAAATGTTAAATGCGTCTTTCTTAAACAAAAAAGGCAAATATTATAAATTTTAAAGAAATCAACATTCGGAATGGATTTTTAATTATTTTAAAAGCTAGTAACATGAAACATTCGAAACGCATGAAGAAGATTTTAAAGGAGCGCAATAGCGCCAGTGAATGAGGCATTGCACAGTGTGCGGCTGTACATTTCACTGTTTTAAATCATTTAAATATAGGACTAACATAATCGCAAACTACACCTTTATTGGTGAAACTTTGAATGACTCGAGATTAACCCTTTCGCGACGGCATCCCTTACAGAAATTTTATTTGGTTGGTACCACTTTTTTTAAACAGTTCGCTATACTTGTAAAACTTGTATACTTGTTCTAATTAAAAAAGACAAATATTACAATTATTTATTAGTGGTGCCGAAAACATATTACACATACAACTTTTGACGATGCATATATGCCTCACCCGTCCCGAAAGGGTTAAGGAACAGAAGTTTATATATACCAAAATTTTGGAACAGAATTTTTGTCATCATTTATTCGCAGAAAAATATTTCAAGTTTTGCGATGAGACGTAGCGTATACAAATTCTGTTCTTTAATTATGAAATATAAATTCTGATTAGGACCATTAAGTTAACTCAATCTTTATGAATATCAAACCAGGATCACTATGTCGCATATATGAGCTTCGCTCCCGACAAAACAAAAAGAAAAAAAGAAAAAGAACATTTTATTTAAAAAAAAATATCACGACTGTTATTCAAAAATGGTGGTGAAAAATTTCCCGAAGAATTATCGGGGTCTGCTTCCACATTGTCTTAATTCGGGAGCAGTCGCATGGGGTATGACATACCCCAGGGTGCGTACGGTTTTTACAATTGTCACCACTATTTTTCGAAAAGTAATCTACAATTTACATTATCATAAAATTTGTAACTATTGTCTCAGATTGAACAAGGTGACGATTATTTAATGTATTTAGTGGTGACAATGTAAAAACCATTCATTATCTGGATATGCGCGACTCCTCCCGAGTTAACATTGATCAGAAATGCACATGTACAAATAAATGACACTGAACTGGTTTCTTTTATAAAAACCTCTTCTTGCGGCAATAAACAGTATTGTAGTCGATCTTAATGGAAACCATATTCATGCATTTACAACTATTCTATTTACTGAATTACAAGGAGAGTTTTAAATCATTTTTGAAGGATTTTACAATAATGTATTTTTAATATATTCTGACAATACTTTAGAATATTTATTTATATAAATAATAATGCACTCAATATACACCAAAGAGCCATTACATTATGACCACCTGTTTAATACGAGCTAGGACCAACTTTGGACCTCAAAACCACAAACACCCGGTGTGGCAGTGACTCGACCAGGGTCTGATAGGTAGTCTGGGATATCTGGTAGAAAGCGTTCACAAACTGGTACTACAATTCCCACACATTGCAAGGTGATTGCGAATTCGGTTTTCAACAAATGTTCTATTGGATTCATGTCAGGTGAATTTGGAGGCCAAAACATGACTTTAAAGTCACTAGAATGTTCCGCGAACCACTCCCTGAGGTATCGACCGTATGACACGGTGTATTATCCTTTCGGGAAACGCCATGACCCGCCGGAAACACTGTTGTTATGAATAGGAGCACCAGGTCTGCAACAATGTTCATATAGTGCACAGACGCCAGCGATTTCTCCATGGGGATTATGGGTCCTAATGTGCTCCAAGAAAACATCGCCCACACCAAAATACCACCGCCAGCGGCTTGTCTCCGGCCAACTGTGCATCCGGGAGCCAGGGTTTCCGTTGGAAATCGGCGTTTTCTCACTCGCCCGTTGATGTGATGGTCCAGAAAACATGATTCTTCGACAACTTTCTTCTATTTTTTTATGATCCATTTCTGATGTTCTTAGGCAGATTGAAGGCACTGCTGGCGATGGCGTGCCGTCAGCGCAAGGACGTGATTTGGACGCCGGCTATGTAATCTCATACTAAGGAGTGCATGCTGCATTCAATGGCGTACCCAGGGTTGAGGTCCAGGTGCTCTGGTTACCACTAATATTGTAAAGTTTTCTTTGCCTTATCTAATCAAAGAACTTTCTACGATAATCAGGGAGAAGAAAACTTCACAATATTAATGGAATCCATAGCATTTGGTCCCCCTCCCTGGCTACGCCACTGCCGGCACTGTGTGTTGAGAAACACTGTCTGGGTCGCCCCTTTGTAGCTGCTGGTGATTTCGGCTGTTGTAGCTCTACGGTTACGGTGAATAATGAATAACAATCTCCGCTGTCCTCTAGAATTAATGCGACGCAGGCGACACACCGCTGTGGTAAGCAACCTGTCGTTTCACCATCAACACACCACTTTCGATACGTGCTCACAACAACTGCACGAGAACAGCCCACAAAAATCATCGTTTCTGATATCGACGTTCCCAGTCTTCTAGCGATAACGATTTGACCTTTATAAAAGTCTGATAAATCTGCTGATTTTCACATTATGTCGCTAATCACGCTATGTTTTGAAATACGCTGCATTTGTGCTTTATATACACCAACATTAACCGCGCACGCGCGTGGTTTTGTTTCTGTGCGGGATCATTGTTATAGATGGAGTGTGGTCATAATATAATGTCTCTTTGGTGTACACAAAATCCTAGCATTTACATCCATCTATTTAAAGCAGTTTGCTAATAATGTCAAATATTCCATCGAATTTCGACCGAGTACGCATGCGTCAAAAAAGGACCGGCCAATGAGACGAGGGTATATTCCTGTCTCCAAACGTATTTGGGATCAAGATCAACTCCTGTTGTTTTGATCTTTGATGGCTTCCTCCATGTTGCGTTAAACATAGGAATATATTTATATAAAAAACTCTGGAGTGTTTAAAAGGTATTTAAAGTTGTATTTATTGTAATTTGTATGAATACTTAGGTATCCATTTCGGATTTACTGTGTAACATGAATTTAGGTTCATTTAACGTTCGCGAAATCAAATCATTTTGTTTATATAGTACAGAAAATAATTATTCAATCGTAAATAAAAATATAGTAGAACATGTAATACAAAATTGGACCACTTATATTCCGTTTATGATCAGGTATGAATCTTATGGTGTTCCGATTGCTAATGAAAACTATTATGTAAATATAATGTCAAAAGACAGTACGCACGGTAGTAATATTTTTATTATTATGTGTTCGAAAAAAGCGAATCTGAGCGCCTGAATATAAATTATAAAATATTATTTCTATATTTAGCAACTAAATATTTAATAAATATGCAGGAATGTGACTAGCTTTATGTGAATGTATAATATATGTAAGTCTGAACTTTAGCATTATTTTTTAACAGAAATATATTATCTCTATTCGATTTAAAAGTTTTGTCATTACATAAGTGTGCTATTTTATTTGTAAAGAGTATGTATGCATTATATTGTTTGTATGTATACAAATGTTTAGAATGTTTTGATTTGTAAACTCTTAATATTTGAATAATGTTTACATTATATTTGTTTGTATGTATACAAACAATATATGTATACAAAGAAGTATATATACAAACAATATTAATATTTACATTGTATTGTTTGTATGTATACAAATCTTGAATGTTTTAATTTATTACATTCATTTTTTACCAGTTTGCATGTCCGTTCATGGGCGATTCATATGAAACTCATAATTTGTCACAAATTGGTGATTTTATTGATTTAGTGCTTTGCCCAAGAATGTGGAAAAAAAACTATTTTTGACATCGGGTGAAATGAATGAGGTTATTTCGGTTTTTATTTTGTATATAAAAAATGTTATATGTAAAAAAATCCTGGCCATTAATCACATTGTTTTTTGTATATTTAAAGACGATTACTTATTCTTTGTAATTATTTTTTTGCTGGGGGTTTTTGAGCAAAATAATATTACTTCATAGCTAGAACCAGTTCCGCTAATCATTAATATTTTCTTAATCCTTTGACCGCTGAGCAAATGGGCAAATTTGTAATGTTTTTTCTGTTATTTTTTTTAAATGTCAAAAAAAGATAAATTTTCAAAATTGGTATAAAAAACTTAGGTACTTCTCTATTATCCCATCGTCCACTTTTCATAACAAAATACTATTGCCAAAATGTATGATTAAATGCCAAAAATGCAATCCCATTTACTTGATGTCGGAAGCATTATACGTGTTTGTTATGTCGTCAAGTGGTTTTTAATTCAACATTTGCGCGTATTAATGACAACGTTCTCCCGTTTATTTGGCGTTACAGTTTGGCGATAGTTTTT
The DNA here is from genome assembly GCA_963931845.1 of Maratus michaelseni. Lineage (NCBI taxonomy): Eukaryota > Metazoa > Arthropoda > Arachnida > Araneae > Salticidae > Maratus > Maratus michaelseni. The sequence continues at coordinate 251,296,568 of OZ007600.1, read as the reverse complement.
TGTTATGAAAAGTGGTCGATGAGATAATAGAGAAGTACCAAAACTTAATTACGTATATGAGTAGATTCCTTGACTATATTAATCATTACTCAATATTTTAAAACTGCATCATATTTGTAGAATTATATTAATTTAAACAATGCTTCTATTGAAGTGTGAAGAAGCACATACTTCTATGAAGAACCATATATTTACATAATCGTTTTCATTAGCAATCGGAACACCATAAGATTCATCCCCGATAATAAACGGACTATAAGTGGTCCAATTTTGTATTACGTGTTCTACGATATTTTTACGTACGTTTGAATAATTATTTTCTGTACTATATATACAAAATGATAGAGATCTAAAAACACAATTTCCATCGGGATTGATTTCGCGAATGTTAAATGAGCCTAAATTCATTTTTAAACAGTAAATCCGAAATGGACACCTAAGTATTCATACAAATTATAATAAATAAAATAAATACCTTCTAAACACTCCACAGTGAGTTCTATATAAATACCTTCCTAGGTTTAATGCAATGTGCAAGAAAAAAAAACAGGAGATGATCCCAAACACGTTAATAGAGACAGTAATAGACTCTCACCTCATTGGCCGGCGATTTTTTTGACGCATGCGTATTGGGTCGAATATTGTTGAAAAATGATTTTGAAGAAAAAATCGGGAAATTCACAAAATGGTTTCGGGAAAAACTTCACCAAATGGTTTAAAAATTCTTTGAGTGACAGCGGGAAAAAAATTTCGTTTTACATTCAATCATCGCAATTGGCGAGTGTGACTATTAAGTTTAGCCAGTACTGGCAATAACATCAATTACCAATTTTCAGTATTACTCGCCGATTGGTGAGTGTTAATTTTGTCTTATATCACAAACTGTATTTACATATACTACTAGATATAATGATTATGAACCATGATTTTTCTATTATTGCGCGAGATTCATGTTTTTTCAGAAATTCTTTGACGAAATTCATGTTTTTTCAGCGATCCTTTGAAGAATTTCGCATTTTTCTCATGATCCTTAACGAAATTCGCATTTTCCAGCGATTCTTTGATAAAATACATTTTATTCCGCAATTTTTAGACGAAATTTAGTAAAAAAGCATGACCTATTGGTGAACTTTCCTTTTTTGCGATTCTTTGACAAAATTTGCTTATCTTTCACGATCCTTTTGCATAATTAATGTTTTTTCTGATGTCTTTTAACGAAAGTCATGTTTCCCCATGATCCTTTGATGAATTTAGTGTTTTTTCCTCAATCATTTGACGAAATCTGTGATTTCCCCCCCCCCCCCGCAAAGATTGGTTAGATGTTTTTAGTCTGCAGGTGCCCTAAAAAGTCTGTGACGCCCGTTGCTGCATTGCACACATTCTTCCATGGTGCATCGAACGAAGAAAATTCATCCTAAAGAATCATTGTTTCATTCTTGACATTTCTGTAAAGAAACAACGTTCAACTCATTGGCTGAATTGTAAAGGGCGAAATGTGTCAAACATTAGCGGAAAGAAAGTGCGCAATTTGTTCGTTCATGGATAAAATCATGAAATTCATTAATCGATAGTTGATAAATTCGTCAATCGATAGCGGAAAAATCGCAAAATTCATTAATCGACAGTGGAAAAATCGCAAAATTCATCAACTGGTTTCGGGGGAAAAAGTTTTCGAATATCGTCAAATGGCTTCGAGAAAAAAAATCACAATCCGTCAATTTCGGAGAAAAAATCGTGAAATTCGCCAAATGGTTTCGAAATTTGTCGAGCGACAGCGGAGAAAAAAATCTTTTTCCATTCAATCATCGCAATTGGTGAGTGTGACTATTATGTTTGACCAGTGGTGGCAACAAAGTCCATTGCCAAATTTTCAGGATTACTCGCTGTTTGGCAAGTGCTAATTTTGTCCTATACTTCAAAACCCTTTTGATCATATCATCAGTGTGCAGGACAATTTTTTTTACGTGAACCATTTGATGAATTTTGTGATTTTTCCATTATCGATTGACCGATTTTACTGCTATCGATTGTTGAATTTTATAATTTTTCAACTATTGATTAGCGAATTTCATGATTTTTTCCATGAACGTTTGACGAATTACGCAAAAAAATTAAGAATATCGTTAAATTGTCTTGGGTAAAAAAAAATTTAATATTGTCAAATGCCTTCGAGAAAAAGTTGCAAGTTGGAACGCCTGTGACTTCTTTTTCATGTTATGCATCTCGGGTCTATCCCCCCAAGTGGGACACTTTTCTAAATTTTGCAGACACCTCTCATGTGATATATCGCTGGAAAAGTCTTTGACCGCTTATTCATGTTATGCATCTCCGGGGTCCATCCCGCCACCCCCCCCCCCTAAGGAAGGCACTTTTATAAATTTTGTTGACACATCTCATGTGATATATCGCTGGAAAAGTCTTTGACCACTTATTCATGTTATGCATCTCCGGGGTCCATCCCGCCACCCCCCCTCCCCCCCCAAAGGGTACTTTATGAATTTTGCACACAACCCTCATGTTATATATCATTGGAAAGGTCTGTGACTGCTTAATCATATTATGCATCTCGGGTCTATCCCCCCCCAAGTGGGACACTTTTCTAAATTTTGCAGACACCTCTCATGTGATATATCGCTGGAAAAGTCTTTGACCGCTTATTCATGTTATGCATCTCTGGGGTTCATCCCGCCACCCCCCCTCCCCCTAAGGGAGGTACTTTTATAAATTTTGTTGACACCCCTCATGTTATATATTGTTGGAAAGGTCTGTGACTGCTTAATCATATTATGCATCTCCGATGTCCATCTCCCCACTTTGCCCCCCCCCCCCCCAAAGGGTACTTTATAAATTTTGCACACAACCCTCATGTTATATATCATTGGAAAGGTCTGTGACCACTTAATCATATTATCCTCCCCACTATGAAATTTGTCAAGTTAAAGCAACTATAAATTTTATTTTTATGGTACTATCAAGTTGTTTGCCGTCAAATTTTGACGGGTTCCATCTAGTAATACTTATATTCCCAAAATATACTTTTCACCACAAAAGTTGCAGAGAAAGAATGATTAGGATTAAATAAGAATTTAATTTTAAATGACAATTTAGAATTAAAGTGATTGCTCAAGCAATCGTGCGGTCTGTGCAGAGATGACACGGAGGAACAAAATCAAAGAATTATCTCCTCTCTCCGGTCCATATTCCTAACTTCCTCTGGTTTTATTGTTCAAACTATCATCGTACAAGAATTGTAAATAATATTTTATGCTTTATTTAATGACAGACATTCCGCAATTAAGTAAAAAAAAAAATTTCTGCTCAGAAATTCTGCTAGTTATTTTGAATAAAATACGCGGAAAAAATAAGACAGATCAGCAGACTCTACGGAATTCTGGATCCCCCTCCGTTTTTATCTTTAAAAAATCTTTATCTCAAAATTTTTATATTAAAAAAATAGAATTTAAAAATATGGATTAGAATAATTGAACCAGTACTGAATTATACTAGTACAACAAGACCAGAGCTGTGAGGCTTTATGGTCGTTATAACCACATTTTCTAATTTTTCTGCGTTAAATAAAATAGAGAAAAATATTATCAATATTCAAAAAAGTGCATACAAAAAAGCGTAACAATTGGCTGTTATGCAGGACATAATTACGAGTACACCGATGCATTAGTATACATTTATTCTTTTTCGTATAACCAGAAATTTTACGTTATGAACGAGATTCTATTACTACTACATAGGAGTAAGAAAACATTTTATTTAAAAAAAATTGTTCAAAGTATGTGCATCTGATTTTGTAAAACTCGAATGTAGGCAGCTACGCTTATTGTATTCTGCGGTTGCCTTCTTTATAAATAAACCATTTTTTAATGTAGAAATTTGTGTTTATATTTTAGCAAGAGTTAAAAATTGAAATGTTTGTCAAAATAAAACAAGTATATTACACTAAAACATACGGATACACACGAATACCAGACACCTCTATTTAGAGAATTATTTTTGCAAGGTACGTACGGGGTCCTGAAATATTCAGATACGTACCAGTATATTCTTACAGAAAAACTCGACTTCTATAATCGCGCGATTATGGACGACGAGTTGTTCTAGAAGAAAATACTGCTAATCTCCCTGAAAGTTCCAGGACGCCGTACGAACCCTGTTTATTCACAACACGTCCATATTTTTACATTTTTACCTCTGAAAAGCGAACACCTTCGATTAGCGGAAAAATTCCGCGTATCCGAGGTGCCTGTTATTAAGAGGTTTTATTGTATATTTCTCAATTCAATCATATTTTATTCGACAGCCTATTATAACTCTATAAACTTTTATATTAGCTACAAATACTTAAAGCTGTATACTCTTAATTTTGTTCCCACAGGACCACATGATTATAGGTTTATCGAAATTGAAAACAGTTATATTTATGGTAATCATTCTCATGTTAAATATTAAAAATTTAGGACTAAAAAGGGAAAGATAACTCTTAATAATTGTATTCAATGGCGTTTAAACCTAATGCCATCAACTTAAAAACCTATGATTGTGTAAATACTGAATTAGGTGAATTAAAGCATTTTAGAAAATGCATTAAAATGCACTTGAAATATGGAAATTTTTAACGCGATATTAACTGCAACCTAAATTAATAAATATATTCTAATAAAAGAAAATCTCACTCTGTGTGTGTATGAGAGTGTGTCTCTCTGTGATGGCCAGGAAAATGTACTGTGAGCAGAAGTCCGATAATTTTCGGTGCGAATAGTCCAAGACAGGTCCTGATGTATCTGAGGCTAAGATTTTTAATTTTTTGATAATTAGCAGATATATTACTTAAAAAGGCATTAAAAAATCGTTATTATTATTATTTTTTTTTTTAAATGGCAAAAGTTCTGGTACAGGGCCTAGAATACATAGTGTGGAAAAGGGTTTTACAGTTTTTTAATTCCAAATTTTCGCATTCAAACCGGAATTCTGAAACAAGAATTTTTACTTTAAGAAGTCACGAAATATCTGCCATTATCTAACGAAAAGAACGTTATAGGGAATTTCTGGTATGAATTTTTCTGGTATGAAATCTGGAATGAATCTGGTATGAAAAAGCCAAACTGATAATGCTTTAAAAAGTGCTAAAAAATTGTAGTTGATAAACGTGCAACGATGCGGAATAATAATATATCGATCGCAACGACATCTGCTTAAAAATAAATTAACCTGTAGCAAAAGTAACCGTTTCACTATTGACAACATGAACATAATTTCTGTTAATAGAATTTTCTTGTAAGTATATATTTCAGATGTAAATGATTATGAAGTTATTTTTTTATGATATCAGGGCATTAATTTTTTCCATTCTTCTAGCATATTTATCCTTTGGTATGCTAAATATGGATAGTTTCTAGTTTGCTGTATTGTATCGAGTACTGCAACCAGGCACAAAAGAATGCGTATCTCGTTTTTTTTGCACATGATCAATATCGTTCATATTTTCAAAGCTTTTGAAAATCACTATCGAAGTCAATGAAAATAGGGTATAATTTAATTATTTAAAATATTTAACACCAGCTGAAACTTTTTCTCAGTTCGATTCTTATACAATGTTTGCGTTGAAAAGAGCTAGAAGACAGTGGCATAGCCAGAGAGAGGGGTCCAAATGCTCCAAAGAGAATATAAAAAACTCAAAAATTATGTCAATTTTTACTGAAACATTCTTTGGAATTCATTTGTACTATTCCAAATTGTTCTTCAGTCAAAGAAAGAAAAAATCGTTTGGCAAAGTCTTCCACGCCTAGATCTTCCACCCTTAAGAATTCTCCCCCCTTAAGAATTACGATTGTAAAGGATATCTGGAGAAATCCTGTAACGCGGATATTCTAAATTGGTAAGTACTTAGTGAAGATCCACTCTTATCCTGTATGAAACGCATACCAAGTTAACAAAATCGGGATAATTTTTAAAGGCTTTATCACTACGTATTCCTGTTGAACATTTCAGTGCAACAGCCTATGAAAGTCAAATTGAATCGGATAGTAATGAAAATTATTACGATGACAAGTTTCTATCATCTGATGATATCAATCAAATATGTATATTATATATATTTTTTCATTTAAGTATATCTAATATGATATTTGTAAAATTTCTTAAATTAGATAAATAATATATGTGATTAATATATACTTTATTTCAATACATTATTCATTTACTCTATAAAAGCATAAATGAAAAATTTTCAATTTAAAAAAGATTAAAGTGTAAAAATACTTTAAAAAAAAAGAGTTTTCTAAAGTTGGTACAGTATTTTTTCTTTTAATGAAATATAATGTAGTTTAAAATAGATGTCATAAATTTCAAAGACTATGCATGTAGAAAAAACGTAAAATTGTAATAATATATATCTTTTTTTATAAAAAAAATATATTGCCAAATTAAAAAAAAAAGAATATGACTTTAATTAAAAATTTGAGTTAATCTGTATAAAATGTTAGGTGGCTAAAGTACAATTGCAACCAGAGAATTAATCATTGATATTTTATTATAATTAAAGTTAGTGTTATATGTTACAATGATTTTCACATACCCTGTATATACAAAAAAACATTTTTTTCAAAAGAAAAATTACTATAAAAGTATACAAATATGATAAACTAATAAAATGTAAACATTCCATTGGTTTTTCCGGAAGAAATATTTTTGGCCGGCTAAATCCGAAAAATGCCCCACTGTGCGCTGGTAAGCACCCTGTCGTTTCACCATCAACACACCACTTTCGACACGTGCACACAACAACTGCACGAGAACAGCCCACAAAAATCATCGTTTCTGATATCGACGTTCCCAGTCTTCTAGCGATAACGATTTGACCTTTATAAAAGTCTGATAAATCTGCTGATTTTCACATTATGTCGCTAATCACGCTATGTTTTGAAATACACTGCATTTGTGCTTTATATACACCAACATTTACCGCGCACGCGCGTGGTTTTGTTTCTGTGCGGGATCATTGTTATAGATGGAGTGTGGTCATAATGTAATGTCTCTTTGGTGTACACAAAATCCTAGCATTTACATAATACTTATATTCCCAAAATATACTTCTCACCACAAAAGTTGCAGAGAAAGAATGATTAGGATTAAATAAGAATTTAATTTTAAATGACAATTTAGAATTAAAGTGATTGCTCAAGCAATCGTGCGGTCTCTGCAGAGATGACACGGAGGAACAAAATCAAGGAATTATCTTCTCTCTCCGGTCCATATTCCTAACTTCCTCTGGTTTTATTGTTAAAACTATCATCTTACAAGAATTGTAAATAATATTTTATGCTTTATTTAATGACAGACATTCCGCAATTAAGTAAAACAAAAATGTCTGCTCAGAAATTCTGCTAGTTATTTTGAATAAAATACGCGGAAAAAATAAGACAGATCAGCAGACTCTACGGAATTCTGGATCCCCCTCCATTTTTATCTTTAAAAAATCTTTATCTCAAAATTTTTATATTAAAAAAATAGAATTTAAAAATATGGATTAGAATAATTGAACCAGTACTGAATTATACTAGTACAACAAGACCAGAGCTGTGAGGCTTTATGGTCGTTATAACCACATTTTCTAATTTTTCTGCGTTAAATAAAATAGAGAAAATTATTATCAATATTCAAAAAAGTGCGTACAAAAAAGCGAAACAATTGGCGGTTATGCAGGACATAATTACGAGTACACCGATGCATTAGTATAAATTTATTCTGTTTCGTATAACCAGAAATTTTATGTTATGAACGAGATGCTATTACTACTACATAGGAGTAAGGTAACATTTTATTTAAAAAAAAATGTTCAAAGTATGTGCATCTGATTTTGTAAAACTCGAACGTAGGCAGCTATGCTTATTGTATTCTGCGGTTGCCCTCTTTATAAATAAACCATTTTTTTAAGTAGAAATTTGTGTTTATATTTTAGCAAGAGTTAAAATTTGAAATGTTTGTCAAAATAAAACAAGTATATTACACTAAAACATACGGATACACACGAATACCGGATACCTCTATTTAGAGAATTTCTTTTTACAAGGTCCGTACGGAGATTTCGAATATTCAGGTAGTATTTCTCAATTCAATCATATTTTATTCGACATCCTATTATAACTCTATAAACTTTTATATTAGCTACAAATACTTAAAGCTGTATACTCTTAATTTTGTTCCCACAGGACCACATGATTATAGGTTTATCGAAATTGAAAACAGTTATATTTATGGTAATCATTCTCATGTTAAATATTAAAAATTTAGGACTAAAAAGGGAAAGATAACTCTTAATAAATGTATTCAATGGCGTTTAAACCTAATGCCATCAACTTAAAAACCTATGATTGTGTAAATACTGAATTAGGTGAATTAAAGCATTTTAGAAAATGCATTAAAATGCACTTGAAATATGGAAATTTTTAACGCGATATTAACTGCAACCTAAATTAATAAATATATTCTAATAAAAGAAAATCTCACTCTGTGTGTGTATGAGAGTGTGTCTCTCTGTGATGGCCAGAACAATCTACTGTGAGCAGAAGTCCGATAATTTTCGGTGCGAATAGTCCAAGACAGGTCCTGATGTATCTGAGGCTAAGATTTTTAATTTTTTGATAATTAGCAGATATATTACTTAAAAAGGCATTAAAAAATTGTTATTTATTTTTTTTTACAAAATGGCAAAAGTTCTGGTACAGGCCCTAGAATACATAGTGTAGAAAACTGTTTTACAGTTTTTTAATTCCAAATTTTCGGATTCAAACCGGAAATTCTGAAACAAGAATTTTTACTTTAAGAAATATCTGCCATTATCTAACGAAAAGAACGTTATAGGGAATTTCTGGTATGAATTGTGTTAAATTTTGGAATTAAAAAAAAGCCAAACTGATAATGCTTTAAAAAGTACTAAAAAATTGTAGCTGATAAACGTGCAACGATGCGGAATAATAATATATCGATCGCAACGACATCTGCTTAAAAATAAATTAACCTGTAGCAAAAGTAACCGTTACACTATTGACAACATGAACATAATTTCTGTTAATAGAATCTTCTTGTAAGTATATATTTCAGATGTAACTGATTTTGAAGTTGGTTTTTTATCATATCATGGAATTAATATTTTTCACTCATCTAGTAGAGATTCATCCTTTGGTATGCTAAATAGGATAGTTACTAGTTTGCTGTCTTGTATCGATCACTGCAACCAGGCACAAAAGAATGCGTATCACGGTTTTTTTGCACATGATCAATATCGTTCATATTTTCAAAGCTTTTGAAAATCACTATCAAAGTCAATGAAAATAGGGTATAATTTAATTATTTAAAATATTTAACACCAGCTGAAACTTTTTCTCAGTTCGATTCTTATACAATGTTTGCGTTGAAAAGAGCTAGAAGACAGTGGCATAGCCAGAGAGAGGGGTCCAAATGCTCTGGAAACCAGTAATATTATAAAGTTTTCTTCCCCTTTAATATCGCAGAAAATTCTCCGACTAGATAAGGCAAAAAATATTTTTATAAAATTAGTGGTATGCAAACCATCTGGACCCCCACCCTGTCTACGCCACTGCTAGAAGATGTCGCTGCGACTGATCCGTTATCTTTTCAGCATCGTTCTACATTTATCGGATTCAATTTTTAGTACTATTTTGTAGCCGTTTTCCACACAATGTATTTTAGGCGCTGTACTTCTGGACCTAATTTCACAGCTGAAATGATATCAAATAAGGATTCTCACTAAACAGCAAATTTTAAGAAAACTAATTAAATACTGACTTGAAAACTTCAGATCATAACTAGAAAAATATTTTACAATAATGAGTTAATTTTCTTTAAAATCGGATGGTAATTTTTCTTATTATTACCAAAATCTACTGACGCTAAAAATATATTTATAAAAAATCGAAGAAATAATAAAATAGAGACGTGATATTAATTTAAAAATGGTAATAAAAGAAATTTGTTTCGTAGATCAGCTGATTTCCTAATCTCTTTTTCGAAAAGAAAGGAAAATAATTAATTATTTATAGTAATCGGCAAAAAATAAGAAAAATTAATATATCAATTTGAAAATTTTAGAGTATAAGCAGGGTTGCCAGTTTGGCCTCTTTTTTTTAATTCAGAGTTTCAAAATTGGTACCGGTAAGAATTATTACCTTGATTAGTCAAAAAATGTCTCTCATTAAGTACACTATATGGCCAATGATGACCGGTCACTTGCGATTTTAGATGTTTTGTTCAATATCTAGAAAAATACATAAGGAATTATCCTGAAACGTCGGGCGTGTAAACAACATAGTCGACGTCATATATTTCGGCGAAGATTTTTTCCCGAAACTCCATAGGGGGCCGTCAATAAATTGAAGAAAAACGAACATCTTTTGGATAACCCTGTAAAAACTAATATCGCAAAAGCGTTGAAACGGTAGCACATGCTTAGGAGGCTTCTTTTTATACACTATGTTCATTTTTATGAGGATAGCACGTATACTTGTGGAGAAATTAAGGTTTTTATAAAAACAATACCAAATTTCACCAAGTGTTTTGCTTATAATTTCCAGAGTTCTTAATATAAAAGAATGTTCTTTCGGGAACAATGACACACCACATTATACACAATACCCTGCAACCAGAATTAAAAATTAATAAATATTGGATGAAAAATGAGCAGGTTCACTAAATATTGTTTCACTGTGCATGCGCGAATTAAATAAAAATATACTGTGCATAATATATTAGCTAAATATATAAACCAACATTTGTGAAAGTCTCAAAAACATAGCTTGAAAATTCTGATAGTAATCTTCGATAGAATAAACTCGAAATTCGCTGTTCCCAAAAGGAAGCAAAAATATAAGGGGTTGTACAATGAAAGACATTTCATTCTTATTATGTCAACTTTCATAAGCTAGTATATTTGGATACAACCCCTTATCTTTTTGCTTACTTTTGGGAACAGCAAATCTTTAGAAATTTTAAGGATTGTATATACAGAACAATAATAACAATAATAAATTAAACCCTTAAATGCCTAGTGTATTAAATTTGCAACAATTTTTATTTAACTTTTAATAAATAATCAAGTTCTTCGCAACCACTATATTTATATAGAAATATTAATGCTGTAAAATTCCTATAAATATTCTTCTAAATACATTAAAAAATATATCTTAAAATTTCTGGTGTCTAATCCTTAAAATAAGTGAAAAAAAAAAAATTCATGCATTGAAGGGTTTAACTTTATTTAGTAGCATATTTATGTGATATTTACAGGATTAATATTTCTATATAAATATAATGGTTGAGAAGAACTTGATTTATTTATTAAAAGTTAAAAGTGTTGCAAATTTGATACACTAAGCATTTAAGGGTTAAATCACTCTCTTTGAATCTAATAATGAAAGAAATTTATTAGCATCGGCATCGTTACATTGCATGTATAGGTTTCACTTGCGCCTGAAAAAAAATTTAAAGCAAAATTAAAAAATAAAAACAAAAATAGAAATAAATAAAAATTATGTTATAACGCTTTGAATGTCGGCGAGATATTATATATCCCACTTAATTGGAATCCCTAAATGTCCCACTAACACCATAATTTTGGAGTAAAATTTTGCGTTTATAATACACGAGAAGAAAAGCTTTTACTCATTTTCAAATAAATTTGTTAGTAAATCCTGGTGCCATTCAATCATTTGAATGTTTTAGCAACAGTGGCACAGTTACTTATTAAAACAAAAAGAAAGAAAGAAATGCCACTCTAAAGGTTAAAATACGATGACGACTATTATTCAAAAATAGTGGTGAAAACTTTCCTCCTTATGATAATCGGGGTCTGTCTCCATGTTGGGTTAGCGTTGTTCAGAAATGTACACGTACGAATGATATTGAACTGGTGTCTTTGGTAAAAACCTGATCTTGCGGCACAAACAGTATTGTACTCGATCTTAATGGCAACCATACGCATGCATTTACAACTATCCTATTTATTGACTTATAAGCATAGTTCCAATCATTTTTGAAGAAATTTACAATATTGTGACAATACATTAGAAAATGTATTAATATATAGATAATAATACACTCACTATACACAAAATACTTACATTCACAAAATATTTTTCTCACCGCAAAAGCTCCAGAGAAAGAATTACTAGCACTACATAATTAGGTAACAGTAAGAAGGTTCCTAGCATAATAATGAGAATGATCGTGAAATTTTGTGTTGTCTTTAGAGACGACGCAGTGGAACAAAATCAGAAAATTATTCCTTTTTTTCCTCTCCGTGTAACAAACTTAATCACATTTTATTACTAAATTACTTGATGAACTATTATCTTATCAGAATTTCGGAGTAGTAATTTTTGCTCTATTTCATTGCTGACATTCCATGACTTAATAAAACAAAAATTATTGCCCAGAAAGTCTAGCAGGTATTTTGAATAAAAAACGCGCTAAATTGACAATATTGATCAGGAGAGTCTCCGAACTCTTTGATCGTACTAGTATATTTTTATCTTTTTAAAAATTTATATCTTTAAAAAAAAGAAAGATTGAAAGGAAAGAAATTGATTACAGTAATTAACAGACCCAACAGTACAACAGACCCAAAGCTGCCAAGTTTTACACTTTTTATAACCACTTTCTTTCTGATTTTCGTACAATTAAATACAATGCTGAAAATTATTATTACTATTTGCAAAAAGGTTTTACAAAAAAGCGTAAATATTTGCAGTTATGCAGGCATTTTATTAAACAAAATTTCTTGATCAAAGTATGTACATCTGATTTTTAAAAACAGGAACGTTGGAAGCAATATTAATTGTATTCTGCAGTTACATTTTTCTTAAATTAATCATTTTTAAAATTAGAAAAAAATGTTTATAGACTACTTAAGCAAACATTAAAATTTCAATTTCCTGTCAAAACAGCAAAAAAAAAGTATATTACAGTAAAGCCTCCATAACGGACACTCACGAGCGGCAGACACCTGCATTTAGAGAATATCTTTTTCAATCCACAACACATACATATTTGTATTTTTTAACTCTGAAAAGCGGTCACTTCCTATTATATCGGACAAATTCCCAGGTAGCGAGGTGTACGCTATTGAGAGGTTTTATTGTATATATTTCTCAATGGAATCACATTGTATTCTGCAATATATTATAACTTTCTGAATTGTTATTTAAACGACAAATCGTTATAGTTATATACACTTAATTTTCTTTCTACCCGAGAGCAGGCTTAAAGTTTTATAGATATTGAACATCGCTATATTTATAGCGTCCTATAAGCGTAAAAACGTCCAACTACAAAGGGGAAGATGACTCTTAAAAAATAGCGGTATTCAATGGCCTTTAAACTTATCGCTACCAATCTTTTAAACCTATGATCGTGTAATTACTGAATTAGGTGCATGAGGGGCACAGGTATATAATATATACCACTTTTTAATATATAACTTTGCCACCAGTATTATTAAATAAAAATATTTATTATTATTTTTTGCAGATTGAGAAAGCAAAAATTCATTACATAAAATTACCGGTGTCAAAACATCCCAAAACATAGCAGTTTTAGACCACGTGCTTGCCCTCCAAAGGGTTAAAGCATTTTAAAAAGTGCGTCAAAATGTACTTGGAATATGCAGTTTTTAAGGAGCTATTAAAAAATGCAATCTAAAATATTATAATAAAATGTAAAATGAATAAAGTAGTAAAAAATATCAGTAATGCAGTATACGCACACTCCTTAGAATTTCCAAGTCATATGAACCACTTTCGCCGATTAGCAGTTTCAGTCTGATTTAATCGCTGAATTTGTTGTAATTTTCTGCGATTAAATAAGGCGACGAATGCTTTTCCGAAAAGGAGGTGCGCATTTGTAAGGACCTTACGCATCCAGTTTATCATTAGTTAAAATGGAATTAAAAACGCAATGTAAACATAATGAAAATTAATTTGATAAAGCTGTATAGAAATGGAACTGATTTGTGAATGAAAATCTCTTATGTTTCTTTTATGTTGTTAATTTTATTTAATCATTTAGTTACTACTCTGTTCAAAACTTTATTTTGAGCAAAATATAAGTAGTTTAATATTTCAAGTTAGATATATCTTTAAAAAAAGCAACAAAACAAATGTTATAGATCTTGAATAAAACAATTAGAAATTCTATATTATTCAGAAAATTCAAAGTAATTGCTAAAACTAGCAAAAACAGCTAAATGTAATTATGATAGTGACACTGTAGTAATTGTGTTTCACCCAGCATGAAATTTGGACTATGAATGTGACACTGTATATACGGTAATTATTAGAGAGCGTAGTGGAATTTCATTAAGTTGAAATCAAAAGAATACCCAATGATGACGATTCTAATAGTCTGTCTCAACGAAGTTTATTGAAATAACGTTGATAGGGATAAAATATGGGTATGTTAAAGGTTTATGTAATTTTAAATGTGAGGTTTTATTTCTTTCGCATAAAATTCCCGTGATTTTTACGATTTGTTATATTTCCTGTACTTGACCTTCGAAATTTTTGCATTATATTTATTGACATTTCCCTTACACATTTAAATTTTTGTGCGTAAAAAATGAATCATACGCCTTATCAACGGGGAGTACCTGAATTTGCGCTCAGTGAACTTCTAATCAGCCGACCAATTTTCTGCTGTCACATGCTTCTGAAATAAATTAGATCGCTGAATTACCTGTTTTGCCTTCTAAAAATTCAGAATTTCCAAATTCACACCGGTAATTATGAAAGAAGAATTATTGCCTTAAGAAGTTTAAAAAAAAAAAAAAAAAAAAAAAAAAAAAAAAAGAATGTTTCTCATTAATGAAACAAAATTTACACCTATAAATTTCTGGTGTGAATTCAAAATTCTCAATTTATAAAAAAGCCAAACTGGCAACCCTGGAAAGGACATTAACCCCTTCGCGACGAGCGTCCTTTACAGAATTTTTAATCTTTTACCACCGGTTTTTCAAAACAGAAATTTTTGCCTAATTGAATCGCAGAAATGCTAAGATTTAATAAGGCTAATTTTACAATAAAAAATAACTGGTGGGAAAAATCGAGGATTTTGGGCATCTTATGCGTCACGTATACGCTTCAATCGTCCCCAAGGGGTTAAGTGTTGTCGAAATTATAACAGTATATAGTTTAAAAAGTTCATTTTCTACAAGATGGAGAATATTTCTGCAAAAAAGAGACTTTTTAAAAAAATTCAAAAGTAAAATTATATTTAAATGTACATAGAATTTAATCATACGATTCGGTATAACATAAAAAAAATTGTTTGTTTACTTTTTAAGGAATAGTAAACATATAATATAATTTATTTTATTAAAATACCCCCATGTAAAACCTTTGAATTGTTCAAAAGTTATCACGGCAGAGCCGCTGAGGAGCAGTGTTTCGAGAAAATAATTTTAAAAGTTCGTCTTCGCCTGTATTTCCGGTATGCGCGGCTCAACGTTGACGGCTCCTGCTACTGTAATTTTAGGAATTTTTCTATCGTATCAACTGTACGAAATTCCAAAAGGATCAAACATAATAAATAAAATAACAGTTATAATAAATAAATTTTTCTTCATTTCAAACCTTTCTGGTCCTTTAAGAGATTTAGTAACTCTAAAATTTGGAAGATGATAGAATTTCAAATGCTTTATACTTTTTTCATCCATTTGTGGATGTTCCTTTATTTTTAACCAAACAGTGGGTGTGTCAATAATTTTCAAGGAACGAACCACTCTCTGAATAATAAAACTATGCGTTAATTACTAAAATGACGGCTGCCGTAGGTGGATTTATTTTAGCATTTGTACGGTGCTTTGAATTTTAATGCCAGTATTTTCTAAAAGTATTCTTTGCCTTATTTAATCTCATAATTAGATTGCGAAGAATGTTAAAAAAAATATTGGTACTTAAACTCAAGGCCGTACAAACGGCCGTCATTTTTGTGTAGCGTGTAGGCGTGGTCAGTGGACTACTGTTTTTTATTTTATTATTATTATTCAGTTTTCTTGATTCCCACCAGTATTTTGAAAATGTAAATTTAACCTGAAACGCACACATATAAGCGCCATTGATGCAATTGTGTTAGAAAGATCAATAATCACATTTTTCATCTTCATAATTCAGAAAACGATGCATTTTTAGATCATGTGTTCGATCAAAATAAGAACAAGTGCACATGCACCATGTCTAATATGCATGAGAAGTTCTCTCATTATAACATTAAAAATCGAAAACACTTATAATTGGCACGCAAATAACTTTTAACCCCTTAACCGTCGCACCCGATAAGCGTAGGCTACTTTTTTAAAATTCAGATTGCTTGAGTACCACCATTTTTTTTAAGTAGAAATATTCGCATTACTTAATGGTAGATAAAATAATGCGAGCATAAAGCCAATTACACTATTTTAAGAAACTGGTGGGAATCAAACAATCTGAATTAAAAAAAAACAAGAACGAAAAATCATGCGTCAAGCATAGATTATGTAACATTTTCCAACGCTTCCAAAATAATTTTACGAATCATACTCTTTAATAAGCTAAAAGATAACATCTAAGTAATCCGAATACTTTTATTCAGCCCTGTATAGGATCTATAGATTTGTATATATACTACATAGGATGCTAAACTTTAGTTCAGTTAGGAAACACGTAGCACAGTTTAAAATTCTCCGTCTGGAGTTAAATAATACGGAAATGTGTTCCCGAACTTTTGTGCTTCCCTGTATAGGATCTACAGAATTTATACATACCACGTAATATACAAAAAGCGATTTAAAATTAAAATCGCATTCAGTAACTTAAAACGCACTTCCAGGAATTATTGTTAACATACAGTAGAGAATTCTTTTGTGTGTCCCTGTCAATGAACGATGACTGCTATACACACACTATTCTGTAGTAAGTCTCTTGTAATGAACCTTATATAAATTTCAATGCGTTTAAAATAGTGACACATTATTTAAATAAACCGCAGACGATTTTTCTCCATAGACGTCATGTAACGGAATTATTTCGACTGTCCCTGTAAAGTAATTCTAAGTGCTATGCACACCCTATTCCATATTAAGCATCTTTTAATGCACCTTAGTGATACTATATATAAATTTCAATGCGTTTAAAATAGTGAAACATTATTTAAATAAACCGCAAATGATTTTTCCCCATAGACCGCAATGCATCGGAATTCTTTTGAGTGTCCCTGTAAAAAAACTATAAGTGCTACACACTTCCGTTGAAATAGGGAACATGCTATAGATAACGATTATAACATATAAAAATTGCAGGGCAATCCGAGCATATTTACGGGAGTTAGAGCACGGACAGACGGCAGACGGCCAGACGGCAGACGGCCAGACAAAGCGAAGTCATAAACATTTTTCAAAACATTTTTCAACTAGGTTGGAAAGTGTTAAAAAATAGCCTACGCTTATCGGGAGCGACGATTAAGGGGTTAAAGCAGCTAATGAGCAAATGGATCATTTTGACGAGAGAAATGATTTGCTAAGGATATTTTTGTAGCATCCCAGCCTGCAAAGCCCAACGTGCGTGTTCGCGGGTTTAAAAATTTCAGTACAACATCTTTTATAGTGAGTGAGAGTTTCAAATGCTCTAGATCAGGGGTTCTCAAACTATGTACGCGAAGCTCTGGCTACTGGTACGCAAAAGTCTGATACTGGTATGTGAAATGAAATACAGCATATTATTATATCAAAATTATCACCCAGGAAATTTTCGAACGCTATTTTCTTTTTTTTTTTTACTAGATTTTAGAACAATATATTTATGAGAATGTACTTTTTCTTCAATTCTTCATATGAAAAACAAATACAGGAAAGAACTAAACATCGAATCTGACTCACGACTACAGCTAATATTGAACCAGACATGAGGAATCTGTGCTTGATAGATCGAGCTTACTTTTCTCATTACCAATACTAGGGAATTACTGCAATAAAGCTAACTATGTATGAATCAGTAGGCCATTATGTCATAAGTATTGTGGTTGTTTTTCAACCAAAACACTGTATTTTGATATGGTATGTATTATTAAAATGTAATTATGATAATAATTTTTTTTATTTGAATGTTAATATAAAGCAGTCAATCTAAGTACAAATTTAGTAATGTAATCATGAATTTTGAAGTACAGTTAAACCTGCTTAGACGGAATCATAAAAGACCTAGGAAATATTCCGTTTTAGACAGGTTCTGTTTTTTCAGTGTTTTTTAGATTAGCTTTATGTTTGTTGCCTGGTGGTACACGGAAGTATGAACTTTGATTTAATGGTACGCCTGTCTAAAAGTTTGGGAACCCCTGCTCTAGATAGTTTCAAATGAGAGTATGTCCATATGTTCGTATGTCATATGTCCATACAATAGCTCATTTCACGATTTTAGTAAAACAGTCGAATTTGGTATGAGAAGCATCGGCATTACAAAAGTCTTAGTATTAACCTTTTGAGTTCCCAGTGAAGATAATAGTCTGAAACACACACACATAATTAAACTAGAATAAGGTGGGCAATCCTGTTATGGCCATGTTCCTGATATGGGCACCTCCCCCTTTTATTGTCAGTTAACTAACCAAACAAATCCGTTAGATGGCATTTACATACTGTGAAGGGGTCTTTTATTATATCGAGATGTATTTACAGTATACGAGATGTTCTTGGCTGGGAGTTTTTCTTTTCTTTTAATCAGCATTTATATGAAGATTAGTTTACTGTTAGTATCATTTTCAATCGTAAAGTGTAATGTTGGACCTAAAGAATTAGCTTTTTGAAAAATTTCAGTTAAATCTTGTTTCGTAATAAGAAAAACGTCGTCAATATATATTTTCCAAAAATAAATTTTGGAGCCTCAGATGAAAATTATTTCACGCTCAAGAAATTGTATTATAATTTCGGCGATAGTTGTGCCGTTAAGTTGTATATAAAATGTATTTTCAAAAATAAAGATACAGCCTTTAGAAGTTAAACAGAATAGTACAAGTTCGATCATGTCCAGAATGTCACAGATTCGATTCGATATTGTAATTCGGCTATTTTTTAAGAATAATTTCGCAAGCATAGTTAATTAGTATAATGTAAAAGCGATACAAGATCAAGTGAAGCCATGGCACAATTCGATAGATGATGAAAATATCAACTAAAATTGGATAGGCAAATTGTAAACTACGAATATGGAGATAAAAGTGCGAATATGAATATGTAAATATTAAAAAAAACAAATCAAGCGTTTAAAACTCTACTTTTTCCCAAATTCTTTATTCATGTTGCTTGATTGCCACCACATTTTTAAATAGAAATATTCCGCTTTCTATTATTAGTAGTAGTTCAAAAAGGTAGTTTCAATCAAATAATCTGTATAGAAAAAGTCGCGCTTCCGTACCCCTGAAATAAATCATGAAACGACTCATCGGTTAAAATAAATTTAATAAATATGTTGATAAATTGTAAAGAGGAGATCTCACTAAGCTGATTAAGGGGGTTACTGCAGCAAAAAGCGGGAAATCTCAATTCCATGGCATGACCAGTCGGAGATTTTTTTTTAATTTCTAAAAGTTGCTTAGTAAGTTATTAAATTTTCTTTGTATAACAGGCGTAATGTCTTTCACCAAAACTCTTTAAGTGGAACTAGTCTGTAACAAATCAATCGTAACAAACTTTATTGGTGAAACGTTTAATGACTTGAGTTTGAGAAGGAGGGTGTGGTTAGTTGCATTCTTATTTTTTTTTAATATATCAGAAATTTGAACTTTAATTGTGTCATCATTTAATCGCAGTAAAATATTCCAAATCTTGCTATTTAATCAGTAAATAGGAATTTTCTAACTAGTTTTTCCAGACTGCTCGGAAACGCCAAGAAGTGTATGCACATTGATTAGGACCATTGAGAGAACTCACTCATTTGATACTCAAAATTAATTAAGTTTGTAAACACCAGGATCAATCTGTATGTGAATCGCTCTTGTAAAAATAATTTATAAAAATAAATTAAAATATGTATTAAAATAAGATTGCAACTGTTATTTCAAAATATAGGTGAAAATGTTTCCCTCTGGTGATCGGGATTTGCCTTTCTGTTTTCGTGACGCTATTCAGAAATGCACTTATACAAATGATGCTGAAAGTTGCTCTCTGTTAAAAATCGTTATATTCAGGCAATAAATAGTGTTGTACTCGATCTTAATGGAAATTATACGCATGCAGTTTTAACATCTCTATTTACTGAATTAGAATGAGAGATTTAATCATTTTTAAAGACATATTCATTATAATATGGCAATACATTAGAAAATCTATTTAGGTTGATAAATATACACTAACCACCCACAAAATATTTACATTCACAAACATATTTCTCACCACAAAAGCTGCTGAGAAATAATTACTAGTATTTTATAATTTTTTCAGCTACACGTGAAATGTCACAAGAGTGATACGTGTTCATGAAACCGTGTGCTTTCGATAACGGAACCATGAAGAAACAGCGATAACAGTTTGCCCGTGTTTTTCTCCTCGCATTGTAAATTTCAGTTTTATTAACCCGTTAAAACCTAGTAGTACCGGAATAACTCTCAGCCATTTTCTTTTAATACCGGCATTTTCTAAGAGAAATATTTTCGTAGTTTGATGACTGAAACTCCGTAATAAAAGGAAACGAAAATTGATATTAATAAAAATTGGTATTAAATGCAATTTTTACATTTTAAAACGAAAAATAAATCCTTCCTTAATGAGTTAAAAACGAAACACTCATCTTACCATAAATTAAAATAGAAAATTGTATTTTAACTACTGGATCGAATTCCCTGAATACATAAAACAAATATTTCTATTCAGAAATTCTGCTAGGTATTTTGAGTAACACGGGTGAAGCTGGGCGGATGTGCTAGTACTATTTAATTTTTGTCATATGACGCAAGTTACAAATAAATGTTTACTGTTATTACGAATATGATTCGTTAATAAACAAAAGATGCTACCTTGACAAATAAATGATAAAACAAATTACAACTGTTAAAAAAAAAATAAAAAAAAAACAGTAACAGTGACATATTCCGGTTAGCCTACTCTTTTGAACAGACAAGAACTTTATCATTCTTATTGCAGATGTTGCTGTCAATGTGTGAAATTTTATTTCAAAATTAGAAATGATCAATGTCTGCTTGACCGACATTAAATAAATGTTTTATCGTTCAGCTCATTTTTATGCAGGTCTCGCGTGTGCTTCCCTATTACAAATATTTCAAAAAGGCATGAATGGCGTTTTCCAGTAATTCTGGGAAAGGATTTCAAAGAGAAAATGCAAAAAGATAAGAGATATTCTACGGCTTCTTTATGCTATTAAAACTAACAGTGCAAAGGTTTTAGAATCAGATTAATTTTTCCTCCTTATATACCATCAATAACAATCCAATTCAATTTGAAACAGATTTTTAAAAGTTTCGCAAATAGCGAGTTTTTTTCCTTCAATTTTTGAATAAATAAAATCTCAATTAGATCCCGAACTCGCCCCAGCCCGAAGACTATTATAAAGATTGAGCTCGAGCCCATTTCAGGAATGTTCTCGGAATCGTGGCATTGGGCTAAGCCCTTCTCATCTCTAGTACCCATTCGGATTTTAAAATGCGTATAGTATAAAAGAGTGGTACTTCGATTCTTGGATACAAATTGCTCCAAAAATGGTTCAAGAAAATATTCCAAAATTTACAATAAGAAATAACGAAAACACGTTTAATTGTTTCCCACCTTTTATCTTTCACTTTATATTTACCTGTTTGAAACAATACTCTGCATAGTACATAACAATAAAATATGAAAACGCATTACACTACAGTACACGAAAACCTATTCAATTTTTCTAAGCACGGGAACACCTTAGTTTGAGGAGAATAATGAAGGACACGACTATTCATGTGGCTCGAAACATGAAACAATTGTATGTCTATGAAGCAATAGTAGAGATATGCACACGGTCTTACATCTATAAGTACACACATCTTACTGTGGCAGACATAATCCCCTACATTTCAGGGGCTCAATATAAAAATAATTTATATAAAAATATAAACAATAGTAAATTTTGAATTACATTTTTCTCGGAGGGGGAACCATCTCAAGATTCTTTGTTGTAGGACGATCCAGAAACTTTATATGTGTCTCTGTAAAAAAACAAAAAAATGCAAGCATTACTGATTGTAAAGTACACATACTTAAAATAGATTTTTATAATTTTTTAAAAGCTTGTAACAAGAAACATACACAAGAGGTCAAGGACGATTTCAAAGGGTGCAATGGCGCTTTCATTGGAAAACCATGCTGTACATCGAACAATTCGTTGACAATTTTATGACATTTCAATAAAGTTTCAACATAAACCGCATATATACCTTTATTGCTGAATCTTTGGATGACTTGAGTTTTAAAAGAAACAGGTGGTTGGTTGCATTCTTATTTTATTACATCATTAAGCTGTGTGCGTACAAATCTACCACAACATTTGAACAGTATTTATCGCGTCATTTAATAGCAGAAAAATATTTCAAATGCTGCCAAGTGATGTATCAGCTACAAATTTTGCATTTTTATTATGAAATAAATATTTTATAACTTTAACGAATATTGTCAGACTGCTTTGTAATGCCAATAAGTGTATGCACCTTAATTAGGACGGTTAATTTAATTCCGGTTTTATTAAATTTCAAATTGAATAAATTTGTCAGCACCTGTATCACTACGTTCCATGCATGGGCTTCGGTCCCGTCAAAATAATTAAAATGTAAAGACTCAAAAGTAAAATTATATAAAATTAAATTAAATGCTAAAAATGATGACAACTATTATTCAAAAATAGTGGCGAAAAATTCCTCTAGGATGATCGAGGTCTGCTTCTATGTTGCTTTACTGTTATTCAGAAATATCGCGTGCATGACAGTAGAAATTGCGCTGAACGTGTCTCTTTGATAAAAACCTGATCTCACAACAATAAACAGTATTGAACTCAATTTCAATGGAAACTATATGCATGTATTTACAAATGCTCTATTTACAGAATTATAAAGAGAGTTTCAATCAATTGTGTAGTAATTTACAGTGTTCTGTCTGTACAATAGTAAATTTATTTATATACTAGATAACACTCATTATATACAAAATATTTACATTCATAAAAGAAATTGTGACCACAAAAGTTACAGAGAAATAAGTATTTGTATTAAGCATATGACTATCACATTCAGGAATTTTAATTGTTGAAGATGAAATTCGTGAAATCGTGTGCTGTCTTTAGTGACGGTACCGGAGAATAAAATACGAAAAATTACTTTGTCGTCCTGTTAACTTTGCAAAATTAATCCATTTGTTATTAATAAAAACTGTCTTCTTATCCGTATTTCATAATAAGAACTTTTGCTTTACTTAGTGGCAAACTTTCCAGGATTAAATAAAACAACAAATACTGCTCAGAAATTCTTGTAGGTATTTTGAAATAAAAACGCGCTACATTGACAAAATCCATCAGAAAAGTCTCCAAACTTTTTAAATTCTACTAATACGCTTTTTTCTTTATAAAATTTTAAATCTTAAAATATTTAGTATCAGAAAAAAATAATTAAAAAATATATATTAGAATAATTGAACCAGTATTGTATTATACCATTTCAACATATCCAGAGGTGTGAAGTTTTACGCTTGTTAAAAAAACATTTTCTCATTTTTCTGCTGTTAAATAAAATGAAGAAAATAATTATTACTTTTCGCAAAATGTGCTTAGAAATTTTTTTAAAAATTGGCAGCTATACAGGCCATATTTAAGAATGATACCTGTGCCTGATTTTATACTGCATATGCCCTAAAAATTGTTTTGGTGGATTAGATAAGAAAATATTATTCTTTTTAAAGCAATAGTGAACATTTTAAAATATGGACACAGATGGATGAGTGGAATTTTCTAATGTTTCGTATAAAAGAAAATGTAGAAATGGAAACCGCTAGAGAACTTTACGCAGCACGGAGATAGACCATAATGGATGTGGTTAAAATTACGAAGGATGCCCGTTATTGCATAGCTGTCTATCATTTGTTCTTTAAAAATTAAATAAATGCATATAAACCCAAAATTTTATCGTATGAATGAAAATATATTACTACTACATAACACATGGGCTGATAAGTTACCGGCCTAATAAAGAGAACACAGCTTTTTAACAACACTTTATAACTTTATGACTTTATAACTTTATAACTTTAATAAATAACATAACTTTAATAATAAATAATAATAATTTAATAATAATAATAATAATTTAATAATAATAATAATAATTTAATAATAATAATTTAATAATAATAATTTTTCAAATAAATAATAATAATAATTTAATAATAAATCATATAATTTTATAACGAAAAAGCTCCAAACAGTGCTCAGAATCATCGACTCGTTGTTGTTTTTGGTTAAAAGTCAACACGCGCGGCAGCCACTTTGACAACAGATTTTTCATAGACAAATATTCATTCAAAGTAAAATCTACACGTTCTTTGGATACCTTCAGAGTCTGAGCTATCTCATGCAACTTCACTTTACGGTTCCCCAAAACAATTTTTTGGACTTTTTCTATGTTTTCCGGAGTAGCCACCTCTTTTGCGTGGTGCATCACTGGTGTCCTTACGACCACGTTTAAATTCAGAAAACTAGTTAATAATGGTTGATTTACCTGGTGCAGTGTCCGGATAACGCTTATCAAGCCAAGCTTTTGTTTGAACGGTGTTTTTTCCATCAAATAACAATTCTTGATATTCTTGTTTATCCATTTTTTTGTTTATCAACAAAGTCGTTCAACTAAAACCACCCTAACGTTTTATCCACACGGTGAATCGTCATGAAAAATTTTCTGCTACATTTTAAAGGTTAGTATTTACTAAAAAAAAGCATCGGTTCGGCGATTGCAACGCCATCTGTGTGCCAGACCGGGAATTTATCAGCCGATGTGTTAGTATGAGTGAAATATTTTAAACCTTTTCTGGTTCAAAATGATTGCATATTATTTCAAAAAATCATAATGCTGGTATCTATATTTATTGTATTCTGCGATTGCATTCTACATAAATAAAAATGTTTAAAAAAATGTTTACACACTACTTAATCATGAATTAAATATTCAAGTGATTGCAAAAAGTTAGTATATTACAGTAAAACCTCCATAAGAATCATTCCCGAATAGTGGGCACCTCTAATTAACGAATACACCTTTACAATCCAAAACACATACATATTTATATATATTTACCTCTGCAAAGTGGACACCTCCGACTATTGGGTACATTCCTTTGTCTTCCTGTGTCCGCAATTGAGAAATTTTACTGTATTATTTATCAATGGAATCATAGTTTTTTAGTCACCATATTATAAATTTGCAATTTTTTATATAAACTACAAATTGTTAAAGTAGTAAGTACTTCATTTTGTTTATACAGGAAAACAGATTTAAAGGTCTATAAATATCGAATACCGCTATACTTATTCTCTTTATTTAATTGTAAAAATCTGTGATTAAGAAGATTAGTCTTATAAAATAGTGGTAGTCTATGCCGTTAACTTTAAACATGATCATTTAATAACAGAATTACGTGTATTAAAGCATTTTTGAAAATATGTCAAAATGTATTTGAAGTATGGAAATTTAAAAAAAGAAAAAAAAAAAGAAATCAGTTAAATCTTGAATAAAGTAATTTGGATTTCTCTTTTTATTTTTCAGAAAATTCAAAAGGGTTTGGTAAATTGGCTAAATAAAATTTTGAGAGTGACACCATACTTAATGTAATCAAGTTTCAATCAGCAGGAAATTTGGACTATGAAGGTAATATTGTACATACAGTAATTATTAGACAGCAGTGGAATTTGATTAAGCTTAAAGTTAGAGAATATCTGATGACGGTCTATTCTGATAGTCTACCTGATCGAAGTTTATTTAAATAACGTTCATAGGGATAAGAGCATGAATTAAAAGTAAATGTTATATATTGTCCTATTAATGCTTAATATGTTTAGCAACTCTATAATTTTCAAAAAATTGTTTTTTGTGTTTTTTCCTCTCTGTGTGGATAGTATTTTATTTTTATTTTAACCATTCATTGGGCACACGTCATTTTAACAGAATTATTGAATTAAAAATATTGTACAAACTGCCTTACATAAAGTAATTTCTTTATATGCTGCCCTTCATTTTACTTTTGAATTGTCATCTTCCATGATTTTGTAAATAAATAAATAATTTTATTAAAAAATAAATAAACATGCTTAGACACATAGCGTTAATACTCAAAATATTAGGAACAGCTTATATTAGGAATACTTTAAATTAAGTCATAGTAAATGAACCACAATTGTGACAGATACATAGCTAACGTAATTAAGTTCACTCTGTGTGAGTTTTGGACGTTGAATACGGTGTTATACGCAGCGTATTATTCAACAATGATGAGATTTGCTTGGGTGTCACAGGAAGGAATATCTTGGGATATGTGAATGTAATGACTATCGCCAATGAAGTTAATTAAAATAACAGTCAGTGAAATCACAAATTATTTTTTAATTTTGAAAAACATTCACAATAAATTCTTATTAAGAAACACTCAAGCTAATGTTAAGTCTATGGGAAGGTTCTTGACAGATTTCTCGATCGCATTTTAATTTTTTTTTTTTTGCATAGGATAGCTGAGGACGACCCCTAACGTTGTTAGTTTTTACTTTTTTGTTTTTAGTTACAGTTTTTTTTATAAGCGGACATTTTCAATTTCAGAACCGGTTCCAACCAGTTCTGAAAGTGAAAGTACCTTTATATAAAAAACTGGAACCAAAATCGAAAAAGTAAAAACTAACAACGTTAGGGATTGGCCTCAGCTATCCTATGCCAAAAAACATTTAAAAATATTAAAATGCGAGCGAGAAATCTGTCAAGAAGCTTCCCATAGACTTGACATTAGCGTTCGAGTTTCTTCGGATAACTAGCGTAGGCTCTTAAAACGGCAAATCACAATTACAAAAATTATACGAATGTATGGCATAGTTCATTTAAAACAGAGAAGGACGGCAGAACCAAGTACAACTTTCTGTAACGTAAGGGGAAAAAAGGCACTACTCCATGAAATTTTATCACTGAATTGTTGTAGAGAAATGCAAGACGTACCATTCGACTGAGAATTGTGTTTTCTCACCGAATATGACTGCAACGTTTAAAGTAGTTGTCGTCTACTTATTACATCGGGTACCAATATTGAATTTTCAAATAGTAACACCTACTTTTGACACTACATTTCCGTTTTGCAGGTCAAGGCATCCCCCCCCAAAAAAAAATAACAAATAGTTAATTACGATGACGAAACACCGTATGTCCCAGCGACATTTTATTTTTCTTTTGGGGTCACTTTTTGAAAAAATAATCTCAACAATACTTATATTAGGATATTTTCAATAAATTTCTACCGCAATTTTTTTTTTCTAAATTGTGTTACGACTGAATATAAAAATAGTTGCCAGTCCTGGCTCGTAATCAAAAGTTTAATGTCTTCTTACATCTTCATCAAGGTGCTTACATACCTTGGAGTTTTCAAGGAGTTTGCCACCGCTACTTAAGATACGAAAATTTCTTATTAATATTTAATTTGCAGAAATTATAATCGCATCGTTCATTCAGAACACTTGTACTAATTTTCTGTTATTAAATAAGTTGATGAAATATATTAAACAATCGTGGTGCACTTATTAATGTCTCTGATTATGAATTAGAAGAGGTCAAAGTTTGAGGGTTCTAATGTTAAATTTACATGATAATATTTAGCTCCTTGCTCCCCCAAAAATAATCCGACTGAAACATTTCTTGTAATGAGATACGATGAATATACTCAACTATATTCCAAGCATTTCTTCGTTTGAAAAAAAATATATTTAAGGAAATTTTAATAAATTCATATTCAAAACATTTATGAAATATGGCCTGCACTCCTTTTTACGTTTAACAAACGACAATCGTCAGGAATACAAGTAAGTATAGTGGTCTGGGAGCGGTGTTATTTTTGACCACCATTAATTATTTTAAAATATTTTCGTAATGACAACAATTAGGAGAAAAGTTCATCACGTAGCGGGTTTTTTCGACATTTGCAAAATAAATCTAAAACGAAAATTTCCGTAAGGAAATAGTAGTGGTCAAAATTTTGTTTAGGTCACTTTTAAAAGAGACCGTGCCGAAACCTGTTTACAGTTCATTTCAAATATTAGTTCTCGAGATATGCATAAGCAATTTTTTAGTTTGGATTTTCTAAAATACTAGTACTCATTACTCGACAACCTCACATTCCCAACCGTCAATTCAAGTTATGCACCTCTGCAAGTGGGACACATACTTAAAAAATAAATATAAATATCAATATATATAGAAAGATATATTTTGTAATATATACATTTTAAACGCTTACGATTGTTTTTTAAACTCTTATGTAATAAAAATTCAATTAAAACAGAGAATTATAGATAACATAGATTTGCAA
Source organism: Maratus michaelseni (assembly GCA_963931845.1). NCBI lineage: Eukaryota > Metazoa > Arthropoda > Arachnida > Araneae > Salticidae > Maratus > Maratus michaelseni. Next base: position 251,267,941 of record OZ007600.1, on the reverse strand, counting down.
CTTAGCTGGCCGGTATATTCTGGATTTAAGATATTGTGTAAAAAGTAAAAAAAAAATGTTAATGTAATTATGCCGACATATTTATCTGTGATGGTTCTAAAATGACATTTATTCAATTAGAACTAGTAATAACAAACTAATATAGGTCTCCAATGACAAACGAAAATCTTCAAAATCCTATGAAAATATCGTTGAAAATTGTTTGTATATTTAAATAAGTATTAATTTTGTGTACACTGCTAATATTCGCATTTAATAAAATTATTAATAGTTGCATGTCATATTAAAATGTTATCATAGGTTAAAGATTAATTAGTGATTCATTATATCCAGAAAATCTATACTTCATAAAATAAAAGGCTATTTTCGGTGTGACTTCCTTGACTTTACATGTAGAGTAAATGTCTTTGTCGGAACTTTTTTTTTTATGTTAAGTGATTTAGTTGGAATTTAAAAAAAATTAAACGCCTGATTCGGGTTTTAAAAACGCTTCCGCTGCCTGAGAATGCATATCATGAAACATAAAAAAGGAATATTACTTTTATATTTCGCGTTTCTGAATAGAAAAAGGAGGAAAAGCTGCAATCCTGGTTTTTCCACAATCATTGTTACCATTCCGCTACTTTTTAAAATTCCGATTGCTTAATTACCACCACTTTTTTGAAATAGTATAATTCGTCTTAATCTATCATTAATAAATGTGAATAACAGAACTTAAAAAAATTGTGGGAAACATGTAATCTGAAAAGGATAATCAGCGGACCAGTAACACGTCTGTCATTTTTGTAAACTACTTTATTTGCAAAGCAGAGGACCTCATATTGGAACTCTACCGAACTTGATAGTTTGGCAACATTCGACAGGCTGAACATGGTTACGTTTGAATGGATTAAAATTCGATTTCAAAAATACTTATTTTTTTCTGGTGAGGGGTATTTAATTTAAGTCGTTGAATGTAAAATTATGTGATTAAGTTTTTATAAATAAAATTTTTACCGCAATGTTAAATGTTATGCTCGATGAGACAATTGTAACATAACAAAAAAAGGTTAATTTGCTAGCGACTAAAATCAAAATCCTAAAATATTACAATTAAGTATCAAAATATACTGTGTTTATAAAAGGAATTGTATAACGAATTCAATAACATGCTTAACATTTAGATAGCAATACATTTTCTGGGCTGCCAACTTCTTAAAAGCTTTTTTAAAGTCAAATAAAGATATTTGAATAAATAATTTTAATTAATAAATAAAATAAAATGTATGTTTCATTTTATAAACGGAGCACTAATTTTATTAAGTGATTTTTTTGTTCCAAAACTTGTTTATATGATTTTAAAAAACATGTAGAAGTTGGCAGCAATGTATGACCGTTATTTTTGCAGAAAAAGTAAATATTTGAATAACGAACGACTTACTAGTGAATTTTCTGAACAATAATTGTTAACTTTGAATGAAAAAGGAAACACAAACTACAAATTATTATTTTGCATCAACGATGGCAGGAAGCAAATTAGTGAATAATTGGACTGAATCTTGATATCTTAAAATTAATAATTTCTTATATATTAATTCTATCATTAGAATCACAATAAAATACAACATTTTATTATTTTTTTTAAATAGTTTTGCGATATAGAAGTTTAAAATGTGAAACTATGCAAAATTTGTTATAAGCTTTTAAACACAGTAGATTTAGAAATACAGTAGAAATATGTTATTAGAAATACAGTATTGGCAAAGAAAAATTGGATTTTTTAAAATTATTTTCCTGAAAATTACTCAATAAGTATAAAGCATCAAACATTATGTTTAAGGTATTTTATAATAATATTAAAATAATAGATTAATACAAATTAATACATAATACATAATACTTTAATAAAATTAATACATAATACATAATACTTTAATAAAATTAATACATAATACATAATACTTTAATAAAATTAATACATACAAAAATAATACTAAATAAAATACTTGAAAAGTATACGTAACATAATAAACACTGATTCGTTATGTCCGTGAACGAGTACCAATGAAAGCGTACTAAAAAAAATAATTATGTTAACACATTGACTGAAAATAGGAAATAGTGAAATTCGAAAATTGACACTATATGTTTTTGTAATTTTTAGAATATTAGAAGTATAGTTTTACTCTTTCTGCTTAAATAAACTTAATTTTTATTAATTCAGCACCTTTAATTAGGTTGCACTACTCCCTTCACAACCACGTCAGGGTGGCTAGTGGTCAGTGAAAAATACAGTCAAAAAAAGTGGTAAACACCCGTATATTCTCATAGAAAAATTTATGTTGATTATTCGATCAAATAATAAATTTGAATTTTTCTATATGAATATACTGGTAACTGTCATTTTTTTTACTGTATTTTTCCCTGACCACTAGCCACCCTGCACGTGCATACTGAAGCTGCAACTCGTATAACAGGCGGAAAACGAACTTCAAGCTAAAAAATTGTCTCCAAAACGTGACACAGGGCTTCTATTTGTACCCATTTGTGCCCCACTTGCACATTTGTGCTGCTATAGCCGTAGTGTCTAAAAACGACCGTTTCGTTGTGGGCGGCTATAGCTGTCATGCCACATTACTTCGCTTTGACGGCTATAGCCACAAGTGTCCGTCAACGTGTTAACTAATTTAATGTTCATCTAAAAACTACTGTAAACACGGATTCGTTACGCTTGTCACATCGCACCAGAGACACAACAGTTACTTAATTAGCATACAAATACTCTATTTAAGTTTACTTGCACTGCGGGATTTAACCACTTGCGCCCAGGAGTAGGAGAAATAATCTCATTCAGAACTTCATCATGGAAAGATTGCATAATTGATGTTAAACAAACTCCGTAAAATACAATTCTAAAATCATAGCAAGTATTCAAGTTTCAATGATGATAAGAGAAAAAAAAAACATTAATAAAATTATTTTCGAAAAAAAATAAATAAAATTGGTCTGTAATTCATTTTATAACTTTACCTAAAGCAATGTCTAAGTAAATAGCTCTGCCGTAGGTAGATGAGTTTTCAGACCCAGTTGTTGGATTAGAGCATAGCTGCCACCTTTTACGCTTTTTTTCCTACCACTAAACTTTTATAGTAAATTTAAACTTATTAAATCTCCGAAATCATGTGATTCAATAGGGCAAAATTTTTTATTAATTTTTAGTGGGATAAATAAAGCTTAAAAGTTGACAGCTATGTTAGAGAATTCCTGGATGAAGACAATTCTAGCTTTTGCAGAGCACGACATAGTGAACAACCTCTTTGTAGAGCTAACTACATCCCTCTCCCAGGGATGACGGGGGATGACTTATTGCTTCGCTATAAATTTCTCTATTATTTCTTTTCTGCTGTAAATATCCAATCAAGCGACATAGTGGCAACATCCAGGAAAAATATGAAATAAATAGATTCCTTTTTTCAATGTAGGTCAATGTAAACCTAAGAGAAAATACATTTTATATATAAATAATTTATCTTAGAATATGATATTTATATATCTTATAGAACTATATTATACCTGAATTTGGTGTAAATTTTATGAATGTGTGTTACATAGCTTAAATATATTCATATATACCTGTCCGATTTACAACTTTTACGCTGCTTGCGTAAAAATAGCGCAGCGTGCAAATTGTGCAAGGCGCTGTTACAAATGATAAGATAAAATCTTTAAGAAATGGCAGATATTAAAAAACATTCGAAATTAGATTATTTTTTATCGTATTTAACACATTGGATACCAGAAACGAGATTTCTCATGTTTTTAAAAATCAAATATCATTGACTAAGTGCATTATTTTCCCTGATAGAAAATACATTTATATCATTAAGTCCATGTATTTTTTTAATGTAGGCTATTTTGTATGAAATCCGTACATTGGAACATATTTACTAATGCAAACAGTTGTGAAACGTGTCAATGGAAACCAATTAACGAATTACTTTCAAAAGAGCGAGGAGCTTTTACTGTTTTAAAACTCAGATTTCATACAAAATTGCCAGCCGAAAATACGTTAACACATTTGCGACGGTATGCTTTTGCAAAATCTGGGTTTTAAAACAATAGAATCTTCTTCCTCTTCGAAAAGTCTTTCGTGCCTTGTTTCCTAGATTCAAGTTTATGCATCAGTTCATATATACCAAATCATATCATTACAAATCAGACCATATCATTCCATGGACGGATTTATTAAAAAATGTCTTACAATCTAAAAAAATATGGGCAGCGTGACATAAATGGATTTTCTGTAAGGTAGAAACCACGCCTTTAGTCAATAATGTTTTTGAAAAAAAAATAAAAAAACGCGATTTTTTTTTAATGCGAATGTGTTAATATACACTTATACTAGTAGGATAAAAATGTTAGGAGACAGTCTCTTGATCAGTGTTGTCAATTTATTGCGTTTTTATTCATTTCTTTCACCAGAATTTTAAAATAGGGATTTCTGATTTAATTAATGACAGACATTCCTTGATTAAACAAACAAAAATGACTAATCAGAAGTTCTGCTATGAATGGAAAAAGCGAAATGTTGATAACACTGATCAGAAGAGTCTCCGAACATTTTGATAATACTAATATATTTTTATCTTTCCTATTACACTGAACTGTGGCCACTTTGATAAAATCATCATCTTGCGGCAATGCTGTGTATTGTCATGAATCCCAATGGAAACCATACGCATGCATTTACTATTGATTTATTTACTGAGTTATAAGGAGTGTTTCAATTGTTCTTGCAGAATTTTACAATATTCTGATAACAAATACATTAGAAAAATATTTATATAGTCTCACTTACCAGTGTTGCCAGTAGGCTACTTTTTAAAATTCAGATTCCTTGATTGTCACCGATTTTTTTAAAGTACAAATATTTGCCTTCTCTAATGTCAAATTAAATAATTTGAGTATAACGACAATTACACTATTTTAAAAAATGGTGGGAACCAAACAATCTGAATTTTAAAAAGCAGCAGCCTACAGTATTGGAACAGTGGCACCCTATATTTAAATATTCGTCTTATTTAAAGACAGATTTTTTTTTTTTTTTTTTTTTAAGTTGAAGAAAAATATTAAAATTTAGTGGTGACAATGTCCCAAATGATGCGCCACTGTCCATCACTGCTACTGGCAACTGTCACTTACTAATAACTGTAAACAAACTACTTAAATTCAGATAATTTACGATACACCATAAAAGCTACAGAGAAAGAATCCCTAGTATTTAGCACTGTCGAATAGCAACGGAAATTTGATTTAAAATATGTGTTCTAGAAACCGTGGGGCATCTTTAGCGATGACACGGAGGAACAAACCAAGGCGATTATCTTTGAGTTCTTTGCCGTAATGCAAACATAGATCCAATTTTTTCATAGTAATTTTTGCTTTTTTCATTGGCAGACATTCCGTGAATAATAATAAAAAAAAACCTTACTATTAAGAAATCCCGGAAGGTATTTTGAATTTTTAAAAATACACTAAATGGATAACACTGATTAGGAGAGTCTCTGAACTTTTAGAATGTACTAGTACACTTTGATATTTTAAAAAAAATTCTATCTTAAAATATTTTTTTAAAGATGGAAATGAAAGAAATGGATTCGTGTAATTGATCCAGTATTGAATTAGATTAAAGTAGAACAAGTCCAAAGATACCAAGTTTTACTCTTGTTATTAACACTTTTTCTGTTTTTTTCTTTCCACTGCTAGAATATGTCGCTGCGATCGACCCGTTATCTTTTCAGCATTGTTCTACATTTATCGGATTCAATTTTTTGGTACTATTTTGAAGCCGTTTTCCACACACTATGTATTCTAGGTGCTGTAACTAAAGCAATAATGAACATTGAAAATTATACACCGATGCATTAGTATGTTTTGTATAAGAAAAGTGCCGAAAGAGATAGAAACGACTAGAGGACTTAACCCAGCATTGAGATAGATCATAATCGAGTTGGTTAAATGTAGCTTATCTGTGCATTATTGTAATGCGGACTTTTTAAAAGAGTTCAATAAGCATATATCAACCAGAAATTTTATATTTTGAATAAAAACATATTACAACTACATAAAAAACGAGTAACATTTTATTAAAGTATCTTCTGGTTCAAATTAAATGCGTCTGATTTAAGAAACTGAAGTTTGGCAGCTATGCATATTGTATTGTGCTGGTTTGTTCTCCAGAAATAATTCATATTAAAAAATAGAAAATAAATGATTATATACTACTTAAGCAAGAAATAAAATTTCAATTGCTTGTCAAAATAAAAGAAGTGTGTGACAGTAAATCCTCTATAACGGATGCTCACGAATAGTCGACTCCTCTATTAAAAAATACCTTTTCAATTTACATCACATACATATTTCTATGTTTTTACCCCGGCAAAGCGGACAAATTCGGTGCTTTTGACATGTTTTACTGTTCTCCTAATCCGTTAACACTTCAATTAAGGCATTTGCATCATTAATTTATATAAGCGGGCATTTCAGGAATTCCCTTTTTATTCATTAATTCCGAATCCATACCGGAAATTCTGAAAGAAGATTTTGTTACTTTTAGTTACCACGAAACATCTGTCATTAAAGAAATCAAAATTTACAATTAATAATTTATGGTATGAATTCGAATTTTCTGAATAAAACAAAATAGTGAAAGGCATGCATGTCATAATGGAAATTGGTAAAGTAGGTCTATAATCACTTCATTTCTTCTTTATATTTCGAATAACGATGTTTTTGTAAATTACATATTCGATTTAAAATAAAAACAAGCGAAAATACATCATGTCTAATATGAACGAAAAGTTCATTTTCACTCATAAAAATAACAATGAAAATCAGAAATGCCTATAATTGGCACACCAGTAACATTTAATGCAACTAATAAGCAAATAGATTATTTTGACTGAAAAAATGAATTACTATGGAATGTTTTTTGTAGCATACCAGTATGGAAAGCAAAACGCTCGTGTTCGCAGGTTTTAAAAAATGCAATACAACATGTTTTATCAGTGTTGCCAGTGGGCTAATTATTTTTAATTCAAAATTGTCTATTGCCATCAATTTTTTAAAAGGTATAATTCGCGTTGTTTTCGTCTTATATAATATGTTAATAAATACGTTGAATTTTACTTTCTCTAAAAACTGGTGGCAAACAAGGAAACTGAATTTAAAAAAGTAGCCAACTGGCAACACTGTTTTTTGTAGCCAATGAGTGTTTCATATGCTTTATGCAGTTACAAATGCTTCATCCATATAATAGCCCCTTTCACGATTTTGTAAATACGATCGAACTTGGTTAATATGAGAAGCATCGGATATATAAAAGTCTCCGTATTAACCGTTTCTCGTTATAACAATGAGGTTAATAAAATCGTTAACACACACGCATAATTAAACTATTATAAGGAGGATGTTTCTGATATAGACACACCACACATCCACTAGATGGGATCAGCAAACTGTGAAGGGCCTCCTGTTGCATCCAGATGCATCTACAGCATACGGGATGTCTTCTCTAAATAAAAATATCTAAAAAGAGGAGTTAACTCCCAGCATCATTTTAATTATAAATTGTATTGTTGGCTATAAAGAATTAGCTCGCTACACAATTTCAGTTCAGTTTTCTTGTTTGGCAAAATGAAAAACGCCGTCAACATACCTTTCCAGAAAGAAATTTTGGAGCTTAAAAAGAAAAGTATTTCATGCTCAAGAAATTGCATCAAAATTTCGGCGATTCAAACGGAGATGAGAGATCCCCACAGCTGTGCCATTAAGAAGTTTATGAAATATATTTTCAAAAGTCAAGATAAAGACTTTAGAAGTTAAACAGAATAGTACAAGTTTGATAATGTCCAGAATGTCCTTATTAGATTCCACGTTGTAATTCAGCCATATTTTCGGAATAATTTTGCAAGCATAGGTAATTGGCATAATGTAAAAATCAATATAACATCAAGTGAAGCCATGACGCAATTCGATAGAAAATTAAAATTTTGAAAAATATCTAAAAATTATTAGGCACATTTTAAACTATGAATATGGAAATAATAAAAAAATAAATCAAGGGTTAGAAATCTCTTTTTTCCCAAATTTCGTTCACTTTTTTGAAATAGAAATACTTCGCTTATTTAATGACGCATTACATAACTCCAAATTAGATGTACAGTGGAACTTCCCTTTAACGAAGTCCCTACTTAACGAAGTTTTCTACTTAACGAAATTTTCTGCAGAACTTTGACTTTGAACACCATTAGCATGTAAATTAAACTCTACATTACGAAAAATATATTCTATATAACGAAGTTTATTCCACTTTTGTACGTGTACAGAATCCAAATTAAGAGGTTGCTGTTGCGATGGATATGCAAATTTATTTCAGCGGATTCAATTGCATGAAAATGAACACATTTAAATAATTTCCATTCTGCTTGGTGCTAAATAAAACAATTTTTTCACACTAAGAAAAACACTTGTTATCACTATTCTCCCACTCCGATACAGTTGGGGGAAGTCAAAATCCCCTTTTTTTACCTTCAATGATATAGAAGATGAGGTGTCGCAATGGTGTCAGATGCATTAAAACAAAAAATATCTATTAGAGTCAGACAGGTACCATTCTGCCCTCCCATTACTGATAGACAATTGCTTTGTACATCCAAAAGAACGTGCTTCAAAATACAAATCGAAGAACATCAAAGTTATTTTTGTTCCTGCCAATACAGCTAAACTTCAATCATTAGTCTAAGGAATAAAAAAATTTTGAAGTACATTATCGAAAAATACAGAAAAAAGCCTATGTAGTGAAAACATTAGTTTGAGATTCTGTGTATCAGAGCTGATGAAAGCTTGGGCCAAAGCTTGGGAATGGGACGTGATTTCATCGACCGTACACAATTGTTTTGTAAAAGACGGCTTCATAATGAAAACTGAATCAAATGCTTCTGAATCAAATACCTGTTTGTCATATCTCAAGAAAAAATTTCATGAATTTAAGTTAATTTCTATTTAACGAATTTTCTTCATAACGAAGTTTTTAAGTGTAACGATGAGACTTCGTTAAATGGAAGTTCCACTGTATATTACTATTTTAAAAATTTCGTTACAATCACCTAATCTGAATAGAAAAAGTAGCACTTCCCTTCCCCTGAAATAAATCGTGAAACAACACATCGGTTAAAATAAATTGTATAAATATTTTCATAATTTCTAACGAGGAGATCTTGCCAAGTCGATTAAGGGTTTTACCACAGTAAAAAGCGGGAAATCTCAATTTCTTTGCTAAACAAGTAGATTTTTTTTTATTTCTAAAAGTTGCTGAGTAAGATATTATGTTTTCTTTCTATAATAGGCGTGGTTCCAGACTGCTCGGGAAGACGAAGAAAAGTACGCACATTGATTAGGACCATTAAGATAATTCACTCATTTGATTCTCAAAATTAATTAAATTTGTAAACACCAGGAACACTATGTCACATGTATGTGTATCGCTCTTGTAAAAATAATTTAAAAATAGAAAAGAACAGAAAAAGTGATATGTGTAATGATAAAAAGAAAATATGTGTTAAAATAAGATTACGACTATTATTCCAAAATATATGTCATAATTTTTTCCTACGGTAATAGGGGTTGCTTCCATATTTTCTTAACCCATTAACACCCAATTTATTTTTACACTTGTTTTAATTCTTCGACACCAGTTTTTCGCATGTGGTAATTTTGAGTTATTTAATCGCTCAAAATTTCAAATTAGATAATAATAAAATTTCCGTACTAAAATACTGGTATTGAAATTTTAAAGTTTTGTTCGGTTGTAAGTGATCTAGAAATAGATCGCTGGGCAGTTACGGGTTAACGTTATTCAGAAATGCACATAAACGAATGATGCTGAATGATGCTAACTGCTAAAAATTGTATCTTGCGGCAATAAACAGTATTTCCTTCGATCTTAATGGAAACTATACGCATGCATTTTTAACTGCTCTATTTACTGAATTACAATGAGAGATTTAATCATTTTTAAAGAAACATACATTAATATACTCTCACCACGCACAAAATACTTACATTCACAAAAGATATTTCTCACCACAAAAGCTGCAGAGAAAGAATTCGTAGTATTAGATAACTAAAAAAGAAAATGTATTTGATTATAAATGATTGTGATTGTGAAAACTCAAGAAACCATGTGCTGTCTTTAGCAGAACCGCGGAGAAACAACGACAATAATTTACCTGTTCTTTCTAGCCCATTTTGTAAAATTCAGTTTTATTAAACAAAACAAGCCATATTACTAAAATTTTAAGTAGAAAATTTTATTTTGACTAATAGAAAAAATTCCTTGAATACATAAACAAGTATTTCTATTCAGAATTTCTATTAGATATTTTGAGTAACACGGGCAAACCTGGACAGATGTGCTAGTATTAATTAATTGTTGTCACGTGACACAAGTTTGAGAAAACTTTTCATTGTTATTACGAATAAGGTTCGTTAATAAACAAAAGACGCTACCTTGACAAAAAAAAAAATATAAAGCCAATTACAACTGTTAAAAAAAAATATGTCAATAACAATGAACGATTTATGATTGCCTACTGTTGGTCGTAGTTTTGGACAGCCAAGTACTTTATCATTCCTATAACATATGTTGCTGTCAGTATGTGAAATTTTATTTCAAAATTATAAATTATCAATGTCTGCTTGACCGACATAAAATAAATGTTTTACCGTTCAGCTCATTTTTATGCAGGTCTCGCGTGTTCTTCCCTTTTACAAATATTGCAGAAAGGCATGAATGGCGTTTTCCAGTAATTCTGGGAAATGATTTCAAATAGAAAATGCAAAAAGATAAGGGATATTCTACGGCTTCCTTACGTTATTTAAACTAACAGTGCAAAGGATTTAGAATCAGATTTTTTCTCCTTATATACCATCAATAAAAATCCAGTTCAATTTGAAACAGATTTTTAAAAGTTTCGCAAATAGACAGTTTTTTTCTTCAATTTTCGAATAAATAAAATCTCAATTAGAAAAATAAAAATCTCAATCAATTTCCTCCAAAACCGAAAACTATTATAAAAATTGAGCTCGAGCCCATTTCAGGGCTGTGTTCGGAATCATGGCATTGGTCTTAGGCCTTCTCATCTCTAGTACACATTCGGATTTTAAAATGCGTATCTTAAAATAGAGTTGTACCTCAATTCTAGAACACAAATTACTCCAAAGAATGGTTCAAGAGCCGAATCCAAAATTTACAATAAGAAATAACGAAAACCCGTTTAATTGTTAAAAGTTTTAGAATCAGATTAAATTTTTATCTTTATACACCATCAATAACAACCCAATTCAATTTGAAACTCATATTTAAAGGTTTCTCAAATAGCGATTTTTTTTCAGTTTGTGAATAAATAAAATTCTCAATTAGATACCAAACTCATCCGAGCCCGAAGACTATTATAAATATTGAGCTAGATCCCATTTCAGGGCTGTGCTTGGAATAGTAGCATTGGGTTAAGCCTCAATTCTAGAACATAAATTGCTGCAAAGAATGGTTCAAGAGAAGAATCCAAAATTTACAATAAGAAATAACGAAAACACGTTTAATTGTTTCCCACCTTTTATCTTACACTTTATATTTGCCTCTTCGAAACAGTACTCTGCATAGTACATAACAATAAAATATGAAAACGCATTACAGTACATGAAAACCTGTCCAATTTTTCTAAGCACGGGAACACCTCAGTTAGAGGAAAATAATGAAAAACACAATTATTCGTGTGACTCGGAACCTGAAAGAATTGTATTTCTGTAAAGCAATAGTAGAGATATGCACACGGTTTTACATCTATAAGTACACACACCTTACTGTGGCAAACATAATCCCCTACGATTTAGGGGCTCCATATAAAAGTAATTTGTATAAAAATATAAACAATAGTAAATTTAGAATTACATTTTTCTCGGAGGGGGACCATCTCAAGATTCTTTGTTGTGGGAAGATCCGGAAACATTAAATGTGTCTCTACAAAAAAAAAAAAAAAAAAAAACAATTATTGTAAAGTACACATCCTGAAAATGGCTTTTTGTAATTTTTTAAAAAGCTTGTAACAAGAAACATACGAAAGAGGTCAAGGACGATTTAAAAGGGTGCAATGGCGCCTTCATTGGAAAACCGTGCTGTACATCAGACAATTCGTTGACAATTTTATAACATTTCAATCAGTGGCGTAGCCAGGGTGGGTGGTCCAGATGCTCCTGATATCAGTAATTTTTTAAAGATTTCTTTGACTTATCTAACTGGAGAACTTTCTGCGATAGTCAATGCGTTGAAAACTTTACATTATTACTGGTATTCGGAGCATTTGGACCCCCTCCCTGGCTACGCCGCTGATTTCAATAAAGTTTTAACATAAACTGCATATACACCTTTATTGCTGAATCTTTAGATGACTTGAATTCTAAAAGAAACAGGGTTGCATTCTTATTTTTTTAGATCATTAGGCAGTGTGCATGCAAATCTACTAGAACATTTGAACAGTATTTATCGCGTCATTTAATATGAGAAAAATATTTCAAATGCTGCAATGTGATGTATCAGTTACAAAGTTTGCTATTTTTTTATGAAATAATAAATTTCTAATCTTAAGGAATGCTGCCAAACTTCTTTGAAATTCTAAAAAGTGTATGCGTCTTAATTAGGACCGTTAGGTTAACTCAGTCTGTTTGAATCTTAAAATGAAGTAAATTTGTTAGCATCTAGATCACGATGTCGCATGCATGGGCTTCGGTTCCGCCAAAATAATTAAAATAGCAAGACTAAAAAATAAATGAATAAATAAATAAATAAAAATGACGCGTCTAAACTGATGACGACGATTATTCAAAAATAGTGGTAAAAAATTCCTCTAGGATGATCGATGTTGCCTTACCTATATTCAGAAATATCGCATGCATGACATTAGGAATTGCGCTGAACTTGAATCATTGATAAAAACCTGATCTCACAATAATAAACAATATTGAACTTAATTTCAATGGAAACTATATGCATGTGCTTACAAATGGTCTATTTACTGAATTATTAGGTGAATTTAATTTTTGTTGTAATTTACAGCGTTCTGACTATACAATAGAAATATTATTTATATACTCGATAATAATACACTCATTATACACAAATATTTACATACATAAAAGAAATTGTCACCGCAAAATTTACAGAGAAAGAAATGGTTGGATTAACTATTTGACAAAATCCTCTATCTTCGTTTGGCATTAAGGAATTATGTTCTTGAAATCGTGTGCTGTCTTTGGAGATGGTACCGGAGAATAAAACATGAAAAAAATGTGTATACTCTACTAAATAATTAAATGTTCAAGTGAGTGTCAAAACGAAGTGTATTGCGATGAAACCTCCATAAGAATCATTCCCGAATAGTGGACACCTCTATTGAACGAATACCCTTTTTCAATCCAGAACACATACATATTTATATGTATTTACCTCTGAAATGCGAACACTTACGAGTATTGGATACATTCCTTTGTCTTTCGATGTCCCCAATCAGAAAAAGTGTTTATTAGTCCTTATATTATAAATTTGCATTTTTGTTTTTATAAACTATAAATCGTTAAAGTAGTAAACACTTCATTTTGTTTTTACATGAAAACAGGTTTAAAGGTTTATAAATATCGAATACCACTTCATTTACTCTATTTATTTGCAAAAATCTGCGATTAAGAGGATTAATCTTAAAAAATAGCGGTATTCTATGTCCGTTAACTTTATACCTATGATCGTTTAATAACAGAATTAGGTGTATTAAACTAGTTTTGAAAATGTGTCAAAATGTATTTCAAATATGGATATTTTAAAAAGGGAGAAGAAGAAATCTTACAAATCTTGAATAAAATAATTTGGAGTTCTCTATTTATTATTCAGAAAATTCAAAAGAGCTTCGTAACTTGGCTAAATGAAATTTTGAGAGTGACATCATACTTAATGTAATCGAGTTTCACTCAGCATGAAATTTGGACTATGAATATATTATTGTACATACAGTAATTATTAGCGAGCTGTGGAATTTCATTAGGCTTAAGATTAGAGAATATCTGAAGACGTTGATTCTGATAGTCTGTAGTGGCTCGATTACTCAGTTTAAAGCAACTGAATATCCATTTTATTAACTCCATGTTCCATTTATTTTATTTCATTTTTATTTATTAGCTGTTAAAATTATCGGAACATTTTTGATTTGAAATCTGGCAACGGTCCAGGTTTTTGTTGTCATTAGAATGAAAGAAAAAGAATAAAATGATCGTTTGGCTGCTGTATTTTTGTGATATTTAATAAGTTTTATAAAGACGATTATCTACGAGAATAAATATATTATTCACGCTACTTTCTAACATTCTACGAGCCACACCCCACATAAACTGGTGACCCGTTAAGTTTTAAAAATGTCTACGAGTGACAGTGAACCGGAAAAGAACGATTCGCCTTCCACGGTAAAGCAGGAAGTTAACAAGGTGAGTATTAAAATTCCACCTTTCTGGATTGATAGACCAGAGATCTGGTTTTATCAAGTTGAGGCTCAGTTTAAAATTAACGAAATCACTAAAGAGGAAACTAAATTCAATTATTTAGTTGCGCAACTTGAGCCGAAATTCATAGAGAATATTTGGGACATAATAAGTAGTGAAAGCTTAACCAAATATTCCGATTCGAAAACTAGATTGCTTAATTTATTTAAAGAAAGTGAAAATGTTCGAATTAAGCGATTGATAACCGGAATTGAACTTGGCACTATGAAACCTAGTCAGCTACTTCAAAAGTTAAAAACTGTCGCTACTGCTGATGTTTCAGAAAAGTTGATTAAAACGCTTTGGCTTGAAAAACTGCCCGATTGCATAAAAAATATATTGCTTGTTAGTGAAGAAGATTTAAATAAATTAGCTGTAATGGCAGACAAAATCAGCGATATGAATCCCAAAACCGAAATCTTTGCCACAAGTAATAAAACTGAAATTGTTAATGATAGCACGACGTCGTTTGCCAATAATGAACTTTTAAATCGAATTGCTTCTCTGGAACAGCAAATTTCGCAACTGTGCGTTTCACGACAATCCAGGCCTAACTTTCGAAATAACGAAAACCGTTCTCGCTCCCGAAGCAGGTCTCGTCAGCGCTACAATCCTAACGGCAAACTGCGTTATTTTCATTTCCGTTTCCGTAATCGTTGTTTCCCTGATAAATGCATTCAGCCATGTGCTTGGAACAAAAAAATCGATTCCAAACAGGAAAACTTGGATCTGCAGTAGATCTAGCGGCACATACTACTGCAGAAAATGTCGAAAGTTGTCGCAAATTTCGATTATATGTGAAAGATTTAAGAACAAATTTGCGATTTTTAGTTGACAGTGGTGCTGATATAAGTGTTCTTCCAGCCACTGGAAAAAACAAAGAATCTTCCGATTATAAGCTATATGCAGCAAACGGAACAGAAATAGAAACTTTTGGCATTAAAATTCTAAATCTAGACTTAGGATTTCGAAGGGATTTTCAATTCCCTTTCGTGATTGCTAAAGTCACAAAAGGAATTCTTGGAGCAGACTTTTTGAATAAATATAATCTTCTAATTGACCTGAAAAATAAACAGTTAATTGATGGAGAAACAAAACTTTGTGTAAAAGGTGAAGTTTCTTCAATTGCTTTTAACAATATTGGCACACTGAACAAAACTGTTAAATTTCAAAATTTATTTTCTAAGTATCCTGATATTGCGAAGCCAAATTTGCTAATTTCAACATCCAAGCATGATGTGAGGCACTTTATCTGTACGGAAGGTCCTCCAGTGTACAATAAAGCTCGTCAACTCGATTCAAAACGACTGGCAATAGCCAAAGAAGAATTTAAATACATGCTCGACAATGATATTATTCGTCCTTCTAAATCCCAATGGGCAAGTCCATTACATTTAGTGGTTAAAAAGGATGGATCTTATCGTCCTTGTGGTGATTACAGACAACTTAATTCCCGTACCATTCCTGACAGATACCCAATTCCCAGAATTGACGATTTTCATCATATTTTGAAAGGTGCAAACATTTTCTCAAAAATAGATCTTTTTAAAGCTTACTATCAAATACCGATTGTAGAAGAGGATAAATGCAAGACAGCTATCATTACTCCTTTTGGATTATATGAGTTTAATGTCATGAGTTTTGGTCTTAAAAATGCCCCCGCAACGTTCCAAAGATTTATTCACGAAGTGTTAAGAGATCTTGAATTTGTTTTTCCATATTTAGATGACATACTAATTGCTTCTGCTGATGAAAACCAACATGAAAATCACCTTAATTTAGTTTTTGAAAGATTACACAAATACGGACTCAGAATCAATATTTCCAAATCAGTATTTGCAGTTCCAGAAATAGAATTTCTAGGTTATCTTATTACACCCGAAGGTTCACGTCCCTTACCAGAAAAAGTTCAAGCTATTTTAAATTATAAATTACCAGAAACCATTCATGATTTAAGAACTTTTCTTGGCATGATTAATTTTTACCGTCGTTATTTAAAAGATGCTGCTAAACACCAAGCATTACTACATGAATACCTTAAAGGTTCCAAGAAAAAAGATAAAAGAAAAATTGACTGGACTGAAGAAGCACGAATGCAATTTGAGATTTGCAAACAAGATCTAGCAAATACAGCTTTATTATCCTTCCCGAATTCTGATTTACCTCTAGGTTTGTTTACAGATGCATCAGATTTGGCCATAGGCTCTGTCCTGCGCCAATACGAAAATAAATCTTGGAAACCTATCGGTTTTTATTCGAAGAAGTTAAGCGTCACTCAACAGAATTATAGCACATACGACCGTGAACTATTAGGCATTTACTTATCGGTAAAATATTTTAAATACTTACTTGAAGGAAGAACCTTTACGATTTATACGGATCATGAACCGTTGGTGTATGCCTTTTTGCAAAAGCCTAACAAAGCATCACCAAGACAGTGCAGACAACTACAATATATATCCGAATTTACTACTAACATCAGATACGTCAAAGGTAAAAATAATATTGTAGCAGATTCATTATCAAGACTTGAAGAAATTACAGTAATCGATTATGATGAAATAGCAAAAGAACAATATCAAGACGAAGAAATTAAAGATTTGCAAAAGTCTAAAACTTTACAGTTAAAACAATACCCTCTTCCTTCTGGTCAGAATCTGTGGTGTGATGTTTCTACTTCCAATATTCGTCCTTATATACCTCATACTTACCGAATGAAGATTTTACAGAAATTTCACGGATTATCCCATCCGGGAGTAAAATCAACAGTTAAGCTAATAACATCGAAATTCATTTGGCCTAACATTAATAAAGATGTTACAAAATGGGCTAGATCATGCATTTCATGCCAAAAAGTAAAAATTACTCGTCATACAAAATCAACAATTGGTGAATTTCAAGAGCCCTCAGAGAGATTTTGAGTAGTCCATATTGATCTCGTTGGTCCACTACCGCCATCAAATGGCAACATCTATTGCTTAACCTGCATCGACAGATACACCAACTGGATGGAAGCCATTCCACTGGATAACAGCACGGCAGAGACTGTAGCAAAAGCCTTTTATAATAATTGGATCTCTAGATTCGGAACACCTTCAAAGCTCATTTCTGATCGTGGAGGTCAATTCTATTCAGAAATAGTACAAGCCCTTTCAAGATTATGCGGTATTAGGCTACAACATACAACAGCCTATCATCCGCAATGCAATGGCAAAGTAGAACGGCTCCACAGATCACTAAAAGCTTTTCTGAAAGCGCATAATCAAATAAATTGGACTGAAACCTTACCTACAGTTCTCTTGGGTCTTCGCACAGCAATTCGAACAGATACTCCCTATACTATAGCAGAAATGGTTTATGGAGAGAAACTTCGGCTGCCCGGTGAATTTTTACAGCCGAGTACCATGCAAGTCTCACCAGGAAGTTTTATTCATAAATTACAAGAGCAGATTCAACTAATTGGACCAAGAAAAATTCAACACAAATATATTCCGAATATATTTGTTCATAAGGATTTGGAATCAAGTACACACGTTTTCCTAAGGATAGACAGAGTACGCAAACCACTAGAACCACCATATGAAGGTCCTTATGAAGTAATTAGTCGCTCTTCAAAATATTTCACTATAAAAATTAAAGGTAATAATGTGAATGTATCTATAGATAGACTGAAACCAGCATATATTCTCTCAGATGATCCCAAAATAGATTCACACCCTGAACAAGCAACCCAGTTACAAGTTAAGACTTCATCTACACAAAATCTGAACAATAGAAACTTTATTCAACCTGGTAATACAGTGGAAAAGCCTGTATCTGTTTTGAAACAATCACGAACTGGTAGAACAATTGAACTTCCAGTAAGATTTAGAGACTAAAAATTTGCTGAAGTGTTTTATAACTATTTCTTTTGTAAATATTTTGAATAATTTTAAAATTGTATTTATTTTGTATATATATTGTTTTCTATATGTTTTGTACTTTCCTACCTTTTTTTAACGTAACATTCGTTACTGGTAGGGCAGTAAATGTAGTGGCTCGATTACTCAGTTTAAAGCAACTGAATATCCATTTTATTAACTCCATGTTCCATTTATTTTATTTCATTTTTATTTATTAGCTGTTAAAATTATCGGAACATTTTTGATTTGAAATCTGGCAACGGTCCAGGTTTTTGTTGTCATTAGAATGAAAGAAAAAGAATAAAATGATCGTTTGGCTGCTGTATTTTTGTGATATTTAATAAGTTTTATAAAGACGATTATCTACGAGAATAAATATATTATTCACGCTACTTTCTAACATTCTACGAGCCACACCCCACAAGTCTACCTGAACGAAGTTTATTTAAATAACGCTCATAGGGATAAGAGCGTAAATTAAAAGTAAATGTTATATGTAGTCCTACTAATGCTTAAAAGGTTTAGCAAAATATATAATTTTAATTATATATAATTATTATATATAATTACTCTATATTTATTTATAATTATGGAGTAATTATACATAATTATAGAGTAATTATTATTATTAATTATATATTTTTTATATAAGTACTCTATAATTTTCAAGAAATTGATTTTCGTGTTTTTGTATCTCTGTGCAGGGCCTGATTACCAACGGGGCACACTTCCACCAGTAAAAAAGAATAGAATTTTTTTTCTTATTCCTGGCAGTAATTTTGCATGAATAGAGCGTTTTAATAGGACGAAAATTTCTGTTAAACTTTACTAGTGGAAGTGGTCCCCGTCGATAATCAGGCCCTGTCTCTGTGTGGATAATATTTCCTATTATCTTAACCATTCATTGGGCACACCTCATTTTAACAGAATCAGTGCAGTAAAAATGTGGTACAAACTGTCTTACATAAAGTACTGTCTTTATATGTTGCCCTTCATTTCACTTTTGTATTGTCATCTTCCATGATTTCGTAAACACATAAATGAGTTTATTAACACTTTGCCGTCCACAATTTTGTCCACAACTTTGTCTCGTAAAAATACTTCTATTCGTAAAACTTAAATGATTGATTGACACCAGAATTTAGAAAATATGTAAAATCTTTTCTTCATGTACTTGATAAAAGGGAATTTTCAATTCCAAAATTCTGGTGCCAATGTAGTATTTAAGGATTAAAATTAAGTTACTTTACGATGACGCCATTGTGGTGTCGTCGAACGGCAAAATGTTAAATAATAAATAAACATGCTCAGACAGATATCGTTAATACTCAAAATATTAAGAACAATTGAATACTTTAAATTAAGGCATAGTAAATGAAATACAGATTTGACAGAGACATGGCTAATGTAACTGAGTTCACTCTGTGTGAATTTTGGACATTGAATGCGGTGTTATATGCAGCGTATTATTCAACACTGATGAGATCTGCTTATGTGTCAATTGAAGGAATATTTTGGCATATGTGAATGTAATGACTATTGCGAATGAAGTTCATTAAAATAACAGTCAGAGAAATCACAAATTATATTTTTTACTTTTGAAAGAAATTCACAATCAATTATTATTTAACATGTTAAATTAAAGCAAACAGAATCCGTTAAGATGGCAAATTACAATTTCGAAAATTATATGAATGTATGTCATAATTCATATAAAATAGAAAAGGACGACAGAAACAAGTACAACATTCTGCAACTTGAAGGGGAAAAATGGCACTACCGCATTCTATTTTATCACTGAAATGTTGTAGAGAATGGTGAGATGTACCATTTGATGTACAGAATTGTGTTTTCTAACCGAATATGACTGCAACGTTTAAAGTAGTTGTCGTCTACATATTAAAATGGGTACCGACATTACATTTTCAAATAGTAACGCCTACTTTTGATACTACATTTCCGTTTTTCAGATCAAGGCACCGAAAAAAGAAGTTAATTACGATGATGGAGCACCGTACGACCCTGCGATTGTTTTATTATTCTATTTGTACCACATTTTGAAAAAAAATCTCTACCCTACTTATATTAGGATATTTTCAAAAAATTTCTACCACAAAGTGTTTTTTCTAAATTGTGGAACGACTGCGATTAAAAATAGTCTCCTGTCCTGGCCCGTAATCAAAAGGTTAATGTCGTCTTAAATCTTCATCCAGGTGTTTACATTCCTTGGAGTTTTTTAGGAGTCTGCCACCGCTACTTGAGATAAGAAAATTTCTTTTTAATATTTAATTTAACAGAAATTATAATCACCTCGTTCATTTAGAAAAACAGTACACATTTTCTGCGATTAAATAAGATGGATAAATCTATTAAACAATCGTGGTACACTTCTTAAACGTCTCTGATTAGGAATTAGAAGAGGTCAAAGTTTTAGGATTGTAATGTTAAATTCACATGATAAATTTTAGCTTCTTGCTCCCCAAAAAAATTATACGATTGTAATTGTCTTGTAATGAGATACCAAGAATATACTCAAAGATAATGCAAGCAGTTTTTCGTTTGAAAAAAATATTTTTATTTATGGAATTTCAATAAATTGATATTCAAAAGAATTATTAAACATGGCCTACACTACACTCCTTTATACGTTTAATAAATCAAGATCGTCAAAAACACAAGTGCGTAAGTTTACGGGTATCGGAGCGGTGCCTTTTTTGCCCAACACTAATTATTTTAAATTAATTTCGTGAGTGATAAGAGAAAGGTGCATCATGTCGTGGGTTTCTGCGATATTCTCAAGATAAATCTAAAACGAAAATTTTCGTAAGGCAATAGCGGTGGTCAAAATTTTGATTAGGTCACTTTTTAAAGAAACCGCTCCGAAGCCAGAGTTTACAGCCCATTCCAAATATTAGTTTCCGAGATATACATAAGTAATTTTTTAGTTTGGATTTTCTAAAATAGTAGTACTCACTGCATGACAACCAATTACATTATGATCTTTGCTTTATGATCAATTCATTACATAATTATCCCCCATTACATTATGATGTATGGCGGAAAATCGGTTGCGGTGCTTTTTAATGATGTTATGGTCCTTCAAACGAAATAAAAAAGGAACACTGAGATGAACTGCAACATTTCTTTCAAAATCATGAAAAGCGTAGCATATATCTCTCATTTACAGAGACGTACAAAAGAATTCGGTTACAGAACTGACAATGATCAATAATTGATAGAAATTCGTTTTCTGCTGTGGTATGCATTTTAAAACTTGTATAATTTTTATTGCATTGTGTGTATAAATTATAAGATCATATTCCGAGCTGCACGATAGAATTCGCATACATTACAGCATATTAACAGCAATTATTAGAAATGGACTTTTAATGCGTCATGTATTTTTTAATTCCTTATTTAGAAATCAGATTTGATTATAAGAAAAAATGAAATTTCTAATTACTATTCTATTAGTGTTGGAAAGTGTTTCCTGATCGATGTCTGGTGCATGATTTTTCGTTCTTGTTTATTTTTTCACTGTGTTTTAATTTATAGCTGTTAGTCTAGGAGTGACGCATTCAGATCCTGTTCTTAAAACTCTATTTTTTTTCTTCCACATGACTGAAGTTGGAAAACGCTTCTACAATGTGTATAATAGATTCTAATTGGTTTCTAGAATGTGCATAATAAATTCTAATTGGTTTCTACAGCGTCTCTAGAATGTGCATAATAGTTTCTAATTGGTTTCTTAAACGTTTCTAGAATGTGAATAATAGATTCTAATTTGTTTCTACAACGTTTCTAGAATGTGCTTAATAGTTTCTAATTGGTTTCTTAAACGTTTCTAGAATGTGTCTAATAGATTCTAATTGGGTTCTACAACTATGTGTTTATGTGTTTACAGAGACACTCTAAAGCAGTGGCGACTCGTGACTGGCTATTTTTGGGGCACTAAATACATGGTTGTAAAATTTATTATTTTCGTTCCATTATTTTTAAAAGAAATCTTTTACTTGTTTAATCGCAGAACTTTCAGCTAATAAATGAGGCAAAGATTTCTTTTGAAAAATAGTGGTCAGAACAGAAAGAATTTTGGTAGTCATACATTTACTGCCCCAAACAAAATCAGTCACGAGCTGCCACTGCTCAAAAGTATTCTTTTCATTATGATAGATGGAGGGCAAAATAGTTTGAAATGTATTTTTATAATGTTACAATATTACAAATATTGAAATTGATATATATCGGTGGGTTGCATAACAAAGTGCTTACTATTGAATGTGGTGTGCAGTGCGTTTATCATTCATATACAGGGACACACAAAATGTTTCGGTTACAGTACTGTCTATGAGCGATTATTGCTGGAAGTGCGTATTCAGTTATGGTATGCGTTTTTATATATAACAATTTTTTTGCGTATTTTTTTATGTGTATAAATTATATAGATCCTGTACAGTGCTATACAAAAGAATTCAAAATAATTTCCGTTTATTGTTAGAAATTACTGAAAGGGAATTTTCAACTGTTATGCGTTTCCTACCTGAACTAAATGTTAGCATACTAGGTAATATATATACAAATCTATAGATCATATACAGAGCTGCACAAAAGAATCCAGATATTTTCCAACTGTCTATAGTAATGTATATTTCTTCTTATATATTCATATAATTCATATAATTACGAATAAGTTTCTTTTTAAAAATTGTAGTGGACATTTGTCTAGGCGATATTCAGGCCTTGATAAGAATTACTTTCAGTCCATACTAACACTTTTCATACATGAAATATGTCAATTGATTAATATAAACTTGCTTGTTGAGAGCTTTTCAAGAATTACATATTTCAAAGAAGCACATTGGGCAGTGGAGAGTTAACCCACTTGCATCAATGGCGTATATATGCGTCAAGTCACGAATTTGTTTTATATTTAGACATTACGAATTCGCACCAGAAAATTTGAATAGTAATTTTTGTTTTATTTAATGACAAAAGTTAACTGATTACTAAAAGTAAAAAAAATATTTTTTACAAACCCCCAAATTATTCAAAGTAGACGGAACACTCACTACTGCTTTTCGAAATAACTTTTAAAAAAATGTTGTAGTGACATAAAATATAAAAAAACTAAACAACATAAAATTAGAAATAAGTAAGGTAAGGAAACATTACCATAAAATACGTAAGTAAATGTTTTGTCATTTTCAAAAGTAAGTTAAATAAGGAAGATATATCATATTTTACTTAAATGTAATAGAAACAAAGAATATAAAATAAAACTAAGTTACCTGAGGCGTATTTTGACATTCTCTGATTTTTCAAAATTAGGCACCATCAGAAAATTATATTTACAAGTAACTGGCAGTCATTATTTGAAAAGGGATCAAGAAACATAACAGATAATAACAAAAATAAAGCAAAAAGGGAGAAAATTGCACATTTTGTTAAATATAATGTTACCGTTAAAGTTCGAAAACCATTGATGTACAGATTACCTCATTAATATGCAGACTACTTCGTTAATGTCCAGATTAACGAGGTAATCTCTAGATTACCTGATGTGTTTCGTTAAAGTGCGGGATCATCTACAAAATAGGATTTTTCCGAACTCCAACTAGGTAATCTGCACATTAACATGTTCCGAATCGTTCAAGTGCGAAGAGGACTAATATCGACAAGCATGTAAATGGGCCTTTTTTTCAGAGGTGAAAATGAAATTACTTTTTTTATATTAAATTTTTTTATTGCTGATTACATCCCATTCAATATTATATAACATTTATGATCAGAGCTTTATTGTTAAACATATATTTTTTGTTCTAACTAGGATATTTTTCACATTTCACAAATTTTTTTATTGTTTTTCACACCTTTTTTACAAAGAGCGAATGTCTATACCATTTTTAGTATGTGTTTATGTGTAGGGTATATACCGTATACAGATTTATAAAATATTAAAATAAACGCACTTCAATTCGCTCAAAACTCAAAAGGCTTTATTTTACAAACTGTACAAAATTTATAGCCGAATCGTCAGATGCGGCTTCACTGCGGAGAGACAAAATGTTTTTGGGTTCTGTTTGTGTGCCTGTTTTGTCATAACTGATGCAAAAAGCATCGGATTAGTTTGTGTAGCTATGTTGGGGAAATTTTCGAATTTAGCTGTATAATTTATGTTTTCAATTAGCTTATTCGTTCAAAAATTACAAAACATTTATTTATGCCATATTGATTTTCTACGCGTATAATTTTAAACGTTAAAAAAAGTAAATATTCAAGATTCCTACACTTCTTGGAATTTTCAATGAATAACTAATTTTTGATTAGAAATTTTCTATTTAATATTTAAATCTCAGAATTCGTAACCACTTCATTTAAGTGTAGAATTTGTAATATTTTTCTGCGGTAAAATTTTATTAAAAATTAAGAAAGAACTGTACACCTCTTGGATAATGTTAAAGATTTTATTTTAATTTTTAAATAAGGCCTACAAATTTTGATATTTACTAAATACCGACATTTTAAAGACTTGATACAAATGTGCTATGTTTAACGTTCTCTGTTTGTGGAAAACCGATAAAGATGTCTTGTATCTTGAATAAATTGAAAACTAGGACCGTATCCTTTTTTGAGGGTATCATTAATCAAATTCTAGCATTTCAGAAGTGTTTTTTAAAAACACCGTCGTTTAGAATTGTTAATGTAAACAAAATTCGCTTTTTAACTTATTATTGACCAGCAATATGTTTTAAGCATAGGCTTTGAAACTATACATGCACTGCACGTTTCTTTAACCGTTGGTGTTGTTGATTGCAGAGACACATTATCTGAAATGTATGCATTAGTCTTGTAGTTATTTTATAGTCTTAAAACATATGGATTAATAAAATATTTCTTACAGTGTTACAAAATATCCCCAAATGTATGACATAAACATATTATTTTTCTGGTAAGAACTTTTAATTTATTATACAAGAAACATCACGGGATAGCTAAGTATTCAGGACCGCCTTTCGTCACCTATGCAGGTTTAAAACGGTGTTGCCACTACGTTACTTAAAAAAAGAAAAACGATTACTTGATTTGTACCACTTTTTTGAAATTATAATGTTAGCATTATTTTATCTGTCATGTAATAAGGCGAGTATTTTTATTTATCTTATTTTTATTATTTCTCAATATAACAAAAAAGTAGCAGACAAGCAACATTACTCGTGTATATTCGTGATCGGATCGTGGTTAGAAACTCCTCTCGTTGTACTTGCTATTGACGAGTTAAAATGATTACATGCATTAACCCCTTAATCGTCGCGCCCTTTAAGTGTAGGCTACTTTTTAAAAATTCAGATTGCTTGATTACCACCAATTTTTTTAAGTAGAAATGTTCGTCTTATTTAATAGACAGATAAAATAATGCAAAAAAAAAAAAAGCCAATAATACTATTTAAAAAAAATTGGTGGAATCAAACAATCTGAATAAAACAGGCGTAACCTACGCTGCCCGTGAATGTCTCGGGCACGACGATTAAGGGGTTAATGCTATAGTAATTACAAAACCTTACAATACATTATTTTTCAGATAAAACTGCAACACCAGAATTAAAATTATTTATAATAGTGTTTGAACACAAAATTTTATCCAATTTAAGAAAATATTGTTAATATAATATTTACAATTATCATTTAATTTATTGAATTTCTTTTATGGCAAGATTGATAATACTTATGCAGTACAGCGTTTTGTCAAAAATTCCAAATTTCTTATTAGTGTATACATGGCTTTCTTGAGTTAAAAAATAAATTGTAAAATTTGTAAATCCTGCGTATCTTTAAATGCATATTTAAAGTAACAATTCAAAAAGACAGAAAAGCATATTTTACTTTTCCAAAAACAAAGCATATTTAGACTGTGCATCAGATGCATCAATTTATTGAAGAGATTTATGATGCCGATTTTCCGCTCTACGACATTTCTTTAAGTTATTTTTCCTGTGTGAAGTAAATAATGACATAAAACGAAAACAAATGAAATGTAAATAGGCATTTCTGTGCGCGATCCCTTCTATTTTCAAGTTTTTGTATTTGACGTATGTTCTTTAAATTGTTCCAACTTGTTTTTGTTGTATGTATTTTTTATAGTTGCGGAATGGAATGTATACATTCCTTTTGAATCAACATTAACTGATAAATAGTAAATGTCTTTTTTCGATTTGTAAACTGGATTCGAATGCATCATTGATATGGTAGCATATCTGCAAGCGTTTAGATGTTTTTTTTCAAAATCAACTTATACCAGAAATTTTAAGAAATAAGGGAACTTAGTAACTAACCGTATTGCAAGAATGAACATTCAATGGAATAATTTTTCTGGTTCAAATTATATTTATTTGACATGAGAAAAACTTAAAGGTTAGTAATTATGCTGTAGCAGCAATAAAATAAAGATCAATATTTTTTGTATCGGCAATATTTGTATCTTGTCAACTATTGAGAATATTGGAGGGAAAATTATCCCAAAATTAAGATATTTACATTTCCTCTAAAATCAAGCAGAGTAGAGATGCTTATTGTTTAGTAACACTATTTCAGAATAACTATCTTTGCCTAATTAAATCTCAGACTCAAAAGTAAGTACCTCAGCGTACCCTAAAATATTGGTAAGAATTAATTTATAATTTTATTGCCAAGTTTTTGGAAGTATTTGCCTTTCATGGTTTTTAGTATTTCTAATGCAAAATCAATATTTTTGTAATTGTGATACTTCATTGCAAATGTTTCCATTGTAAATATAATATTAAATCAATTTTGGCCTCCAACATAATTGAAAGTAGCTCTCTGCTGCAGTGTCGCCAAATTACACATTTTTTTTTTTTTCAAAATAGCTAACGTTTTTACGATCTTTGCTTTGTTTAATAACAGAATGGCTGCCTTTAAATAAAAATTGCTATTCAAAATATCTACTATTTTTATGGACTAGTAATCTTCTCTTTATTTAATTCCGCAATTACTGTCGTTAAATAAAGCGAAAATTACTGTTAAAAATTCCGTCAAATATTCTTTTACTGTTAAGAATTCCGTTAATATTTTTTAAATAAAAAAAGTTTGTCAATTTGCAACAGTACTAGTAGGTTATTAACACTTTGCAGTCCAGCGACACCACAGTTGTGTCGTACGTAAAGTAACTTAATTTTAATCCTTAAATGCTACATTGGCACCAGATTTTTGGAATGAAAAATTCCCCTTTATCAAATACACGAAGAAAAAATTTTACACATTTTCGAATAAATTTGTTTCTAAATTCTGGTTTCATTCAATCATTTTAACATTTTACGAATAGAAGTATTTTTACGAGACATGCGGACGTAAAAATCATGCAAAGTGTTAACCATTTTATGTATGATTATTCGACTATACAATCAATATTTATCCTTCCAAATCCTGCCACATTTTAGAAAGTAACTCGGGAGTAAAGTCCACTTTATTATTTATTGTATTGAAAATTTTATATTCAAATACTGAGCTGTTTTTTTAATGTTATCTGCATTTATTTAAAACAATAGATATTTTTCCTTAATTGTTTCTTTTATCATTAATCGTATGATATCGGCTCATATATAAATATATTTTAGGACATGGAATTAATTTTTAAGACACCACTATAATACAATTTCAGTTATTAACTTCTGACATTCTTGAGCTATAAAATTTCGATTTTCTCCAGATCAACTGAAATTATTCTTAAATACTTTTTTGATTTCTTTTTGATATACGCATCGAATTTCCGATAGATTTTTAACACTTTCATATATAGCTTAAATGTGTTTATGAATTCGGTTTATCTGTCTAACCGTGCTCTCGCATATATATGATCGGATTGTCATGTAAATTATATATGATACTGAGCTTTACTATGGAATGTTCGGAATTGTAGATGAAGTTTTTAGCCTTTATTGTTCGTTTACACGGACACTCAAAAAATTGCGTTACATTACGATGTGCGTGTATGGGGGACAATCGGTTGCCATGTATTTGAATGATTTTATTCTATTTCAAACGTATGGAAATTTATAAACATCAATGAGATGCAGTAAAAGAAACTTACTGTAGGATATGGTGTGCATAGAATACTATCGTTCATTTACAGGGACACACAAAATAATTCTGTTACCGTACTGTCTATGAGCGAAAACTGCGAAAAGTGAGTTTTCAAATTTAACTACAGTAAAACCCCGGTTATCCGAGAAGCATGGGCCCAAAGGATATTCGGATAGCCGGGATTCCATAGGAATTTTCGGATAACCGGGAGGCTTCCTATATTTATTCTACCAGACAACACTACTCACCCTTCTCATTCCCACACAGTCAGGTAACGCGATCCTGCCTGTAGATGTAGCTAGAGTTCCTATAATAGCCTTATAGGAGCCTTACATGCAGTGACAGCAAGAGTCCGTATTCTATTCATTTTCCTCTTCCTGTTTACACGTGTTTTAATTTCTTCCAAACATTATTTATGATGAGTAATACTTTAGCCTTTTGATTACAGGATTGGGGCATGTGTCGCCTTAGAGACTATTTCTTTATTCTATTTGCACCATTTTTTCAATACCATTACCTTCCATAAACTTATACCAAGGTAATTTCAAGAGAAATCTACCACAAAGAAGTTCTTTTGTAAAATGTGGTGCGATAAATGTGAATATAAAAATAGTCGTCAGTCCAAGCCCGTAATCAAAAGGTTAAAGCACATATGGATTTTTATAAGCATGAAGATCTCAACGCGTAGAAAAGTGTTAATAATGGTACTTCAATTGCAGTGCGGGAAGAGGCAACAGCAGCATCAGATGTATTCTTGTTTAACCCTTTAACGGGCGGTGGTCACAAATGTGACGACTTAATTTTAATTGAAAACTGTCAAACGACACCCAGAATATTTTAATGAAATTTTGCTTTTATAATGAACTTGAAGCAAAGCAATTACTTCGTTTCTGAGAAATTCTTTTGTAAATTCTGGTGTCAATCAATCATTTCACCATTTTACGAACAGAAGTAATCCGCGCCTGGAAGGGTTAAAAAGTAGCGTGATAAAGCAGCATTGAAACAATGCAAAGTTGAAAAACAAAACACAACTTAACATGTGTAACAACTGTGTATATGCAATAAAATGGCTGCATTTACGCAATGTTCATATCAGTAAGTCTAATCTTTAATTATTTCAGAAATAATATGCTTGTATTAAAAAAAGTTTTAACCCCTTAATTCTCGCGCCCGTCATATTCACGGGCTGTGTATTCTACTTTTTTTTTAATTCAGATTCTTTCATTCCCACCAGTTTTTAAAAGAGTGAAATTAGCTTTATTGTCGCAACATTTTATCAGCCAGTAAATAAGGTGAATATTTCAACTTCAAAAAAGTGGTGGCAACCAAACAATTTGAAATTTAAAAAAAGTAGCCTACATAAAAATATAGCGACGCTGAAGGGGTTAAGGTGTTTCGGTTAAGCCGATTTTCGGATAATCGGGGTTCTACTGTAATTTGTTTCATACTACTTGGTGTGCATAAATTCTATAGATCATATACAAGGTTGCAGAAAATAATCCGTGTACATTTCCGTTCATTGACGGATATTTCTGAAAGGGAACTTTCAACTGCGTTCTGCGTTTCCTAAACGAAATAAATTTTAGCATACATTTCCTTAAATTTCATTTTCCCATAACATATAATAATTTTAAGTAAAAAAATATATGTAAATATTTCTGAAAATTAAAATGACGATAAAATTACTTGCCTAAAAAGTTATTCACTGCAAAATAAAAACAAAATAAAATTAAAGATTTCAGTATAAAACTTAATTTTGTTTACCCGTAAAACAGGGTTCATACACCTTTACAACAAATTTTAAATAGAAATATTCGCCTTGGAATTTCCATAGTCTGGCACCACCATTTCTGATTAGAAAATGTCTAGTTACTGTTTAAATAGCAGAAATTGTAGACGCTTTGTTTCATTGCAGGTTTAGTAATGATTTTCTGCATTTAAATAGGGTGAAAAGTTCTATTAAAAAATTGTGGTAACAGCGTATGAAACAAGTAAAAAAGCACGTTTTTAATATTGAAATACATGTTTTCCTAATTTTGCAATTCTTCAAATACATTTTTATCCGTTCATTTGAAAAACATGGAGAAATATTTTTTTTCTACTTTTCCAAGAACAAAGCATATTTACTCTTAGATAGACGCATCATTTCATGGAAGATATTTATGATGTCGATATTCCACTCTGGGAATATTCTATTCGAAATTGTTCTACAATCATTTTTCTTTTGCGATGCAGAGAATTACGTAATACGAAAACAAATGAAAGGTAAACATTTATTTTTTTATTTCCCCTTTTCCATATTTTCAAGCATATATACTTCCTGTGCGTTTTTTGAAATGTTTTAACTTATTCCAATTCTTTCACAGTTGAAGAAAATAATCTTTTATTTTCTGCTAAATACAGGGTGTCCCACAAATAAGTTGACATTATAAAAAAAAATCATAAAAAAATCGGGGAACAAGACAAGTTTGAAATGTATAAAACTGACGGAAGTTTGATCGTAAATTAGAAAACTTGACATTAATTTAGTTTATTAGTCTTATTGCATTTATTTATGTTTTGTAGAAAGAAGAAAATATTTGTTAAATTGTAAAAACACAATAACAAAAGTGTTAATAATGTACGACAAAATTAATCTTTAACACTAGTTTTACCACGATTCTGAAGTCCATGTTCCACATTTCTTCTTTATACTGCTTATTAGTGTCTTGATTATCCCTGAAAAACAAGCAAATGTTTTGAATTTATTACAAAATTATGATCTGTTTTTGTAGATTTAAAAGTTTTTATTATAATTTTTTAACTTTTTTGCCATTTGGGAAAAGCAATCATGTGCTATATAAATTATGGCAAGAGTTACCTGGTAATAGAGCTCTTAACGACGTAAATTTGCGTCTTGATTTTGTAACGAATTAATTTCTCTTGAAGTAATTCTTGACGTAAATTTGAGTGTAAATAAAACATGTTTAATTTTTCTCACCTGCTATGTAACATTAGCTCTTTGTGTTTACCTAATTCAAACAATGCAATGTATAGTACATAGCAATAAAATATAAAAACGCATAACAGTACTGTCCAAACTTTCATTAACCTGGTGAACTAGAGGAAAATAATGAAGGGCGCAATTAGTCACATGACTTGGAACAATAGATCCATAAATATAGAGGAAGAGACATATACAGTACTATCTACACTAGGCCGCACACCAAGGTGACACAAGGAACACGACGCGCAGAAGAGAATGGTTGAAACCAAGTTAAAACAAATATGAAGCCTGTATCAGATCGTTTTTTCTCCTAAGATGCGGGGCATGTTGCTTGTGTCACTTCGGTGTGCGGCTAGCCTACTAGTTTCGAGGGAAGTAACTGAGGATGTAGACATAAGATGTAGGCTGTTGTTTCTTTACACCAGATAAACAGGGCCTGATTAATGACTGTCCAAACTTCCATTAGTAAATTTAAATAGATATTTTCGCCTTATTTAAACTTTTTAATCCTGTACTAAATAAGGCAAAAATTTCGGTATTTTTTTACTGGTGGAAGTTTTCCAGCAGAAGTTTAATCTCTATTACTGATATCTACAGGAGAATTGTTTATGTTGACACAAATTTGCAATCTCAGGTCCTGGGCTCGTTAGAGCCTGACTACGGCCAAGGTAAACTTACAAATACAGGTAAATATAGGTAAAACCTAATAGCTATTTTTGCATTAATTAGGACAAATTCTGCATCAACAGGGCGTTTAACCTTCTCACCGCCGCGACCTGATACATCCGTTTACTATGTTGCCCGCATAGCATGCACAGTCACAGTGATGTCATTGTGATATCAATATGAGTCACGTACGTCACGTCACATCTGTGACCAAAATGCCACGACTTTGTAACGTCACACTGTGACCAAAATGTGAACGTCTTGGAGATCTAAAGAAAACTTAAAATAAACTTTAGAACATCTTATAACATAAAGAAAATTACTTTTTGACAGCTTTAGAAATTTTTGTGACGTTGCAATGACGTCACTGCAAGTCACATAAGTCACGTAAAACCTACGATCAAAATGCCAACACTCTGTGACTTCACGGTGTGATCGGAGAGTGAATTTGGAAAAAAAAAACTCATAAAATATAGATTTGAATTATGTCATGTACCTAAATCATTAATAAAAATA
Organism: Maratus michaelseni; assembly: GCA_963931845.1. Lineage (NCBI taxonomy): Eukaryota > Metazoa > Arthropoda > Arachnida > Araneae > Salticidae > Maratus > Maratus michaelseni. The sequence continues at coordinate 251,235,157 of OZ007600.1, read as the reverse complement.
TTGTGACACACTATTTAAATATAGTGAGTATTTCCAAAATAAAATAATAAATAAATATCTGTCTACATATATGAGGCAGATATTTTTTTACAATTTTCATTACCATTTTCATGAAATTTAACAAAATATATTATATAATACACAGGTAAAAATCCTTAAATAGAAATTTAGTTATTTATCGAGATATAAGCAATTCGTGTCACGTGACGACCAGTTTTTCGCCTGTCTTTCACTGTCACGTCGGATATTCAAATCAAAACGCAGACTTTGACATTCTTTTCTGAAAGATCTTCTGCTTTTAACAAAAAATGGAAAAAGTTTTTCAATAACATAGTTTCTGAACAAAACACGAGCCAATTTCTTGTATTTCCGAGCAAAAATGAATTAAAAACATGTTATAAAGTATATGTCATTCCTATAGCAATTTATCCAAAACTGGCCAGTGCTTAGTAAGATGTCACCTCTATTAAATATATTGCTCTTTTCGATAGAGTGTAAAAAATAAAAAAATTGTACTTAGGAAATTTGATTGCAATTTAAATTTATATCGAAATTACTTTATAAAGCCTATTAAATCAATTATTATTTAAAATTTATCTTTACTTTTGACGTCTAAAGCAAATGCAATGGATTAAAAAATATATAAAAATGTAAATTTTCACAGCTTATTTCTAAGAATACAAAACTCTCTCATATAAAAAAAGAATATTATAGCATCATTAGAAGTTCATTTTTCAGCCATATAAATTATAAAGGTTTTGAAATGTCTTTATTTAAATTATTTTCTTCCTATATCATTTGCGGTAAAGTTGGAAACATCTGCTAGCTGTTATTTTGTTGTGATTAAACAATACTGCGCGCGCATATTGAAGGCAGACGATTTTTTCTCATTCGAAGTTAGGATAGGATTAGCGTGTGTTGCGTTCTTTTAAGTTTGTAGATTTATACTGTGTAAGTAAATTAACGTTTTAAAGTGAACAATCTCCATTTTAAATTAAACCATCCATTTTAACATCTCCCTGTGTCTAGCCGGGTGCGTTCATAAGGCCTGGGTGATATTTGATTTCTCAGATCTATGAACACACCTCTCTGCTGGAATAATTTGAAAATTATTGTAGTGGATGTACAGTCTAATTTTTCAATGAAAGGGAAGCAGATAAGGAGCATTCAATAGTAACACCTTTACCTATAGATCAGCAGGTAACTTTTAATGTCTTCGCAGTTTTGTTAATAGTGCATGTTTAGTACTAGTACATTTAATATTGCATTATTTAAAAGTTAAGATGTTTAAATTTTCTTTTAAAAAATCACTTGTATTATATTTTATCTTTAATGTTTTAAATTTTTTTAAATAGACTATTTGGAAAAAAGCTTAAAGTATTTACTAACAATATGTATTCTAAATGTAAAGTGTTATGTAAAAGGAGGAATTTATTTAATGTTTTGCGTTTCTTAGTTCAATTTTCATACTTATTCATTATAATTAAAAACATTGCAATTTTTAAAACTATTAATATTTGATTTGCAATTTAATAATTTCGTTGCTAGTATAGGTTTCCAGAAATAATTTTCCGGTATATTAGAAAAAAAAAATGTGACATTTTAATGCATTGAATAGTTTATTTGTCGAGATATGTCAATGTTAGATGCACAAAAATAATAAATATTGATGAAACAATAAAATAACTGTTTAGTTAAGGTAATTTTTCCAGCTGTGTTATCGAATGTTTTTACTGTAAAAATTGATATTTAAGTTCTGCATTTAGTATTCTATCAAAAACTATAAATAAAATAATTTGTAAAGAAAAAAAATATATAATTTTTTTTTGGCATTTATGATCTTAAGTTCTATATTTCATTTACAACGAAAACTGTTTTACTGCTTGATACAATGTTTATTATTTAATAATATCGCACAATAGGTATATCTATTATTTAAATTGATTCCTAATATAAATTTTTCAGAATGCTTATTTGAAAATGTATACTTATATTTTCTTTAAAGTTGTTCTCAAATCCAAAATAGTTAATTTCTGGCATATTTCTGAATTCATTTTTATTCGGAAATACATGAAATTGGCAGGTGTTCTTATTCAGAAAAGGGTAGATGTGCCAGTAATGGACCGCCTTCCAGTAATGGGACACCTTCAATGTTTTTGGTTTATAAAAAAATAACCAATAAAATTTCAGCTTTATTTATTTCATTAATATGCTATCTTTAAATTCTAGTTTTAAATGCAATCATAATATCAGTTATCTATTACTTTTTGTGAGGTGTCCATTACTGGAGTTTAGGGTGTTTTGATTTATTTCTGTTATTTACAATTAAATTTAGATTCACATTGGGAAATGTGACTATGAGCATGGTTAAATATTGTTGGTAGAGTAATCTAATATTAAAAAATGTTGAATATAACAATTATAACTATTAATTAAAAAATAATTGTTAAAGAAATTCCTTAAGGGTGTCCATTACTGGCACATCTACCCTATATATAATCGAATGGCGTTATCCATTTTTTGGTAACGGCAGATGATGTTTCAGAAAACACTATCAAAGTCGGTGTTTTGAACCAAATTTCCGACGCGCAGCGTCATAAACTGGTAAAACGTGACCGACATTGATCTTAAGTATTACATTTATCTAAAAATGGAAAACGCTATTCATTCCAAATAGCTTTAATAATCAGGCATGCAAGTGCCATGCGTTTAAAAGTTTGTTCATAAATGTGTCAGAAAGTTTCGTGTTAACCGGTTTCTCAATCAGATGCAAAGTTTTAATTTGAATACGAGTTGCATCAATAAAAATGATTGCCGGTCCAATCCTTATCGTCGATCTTATCCGTATTTGGTGAAATCTTGTTATCCGAATCTATGCGAAATCATTTATCAGGTTCGGTCGGGTTGTGGGCTTACAGATTTTTTTTTTGTTGTTGTTGGGTTAGGGTAAGGATACGGGTTGAATCAAAATATAGTTTCAGTCAACCATCATTCATGTTCAAGTTGACATTCAATCATGTTCAAGAAGTATATAACCGGATTCGTGTATGACTCTAGATCCAAGCCGACATCAGAAATTGTATCGTAACACAATTTCTGATAAAATCTGGTTACTCGGTCGTATGCAAGATTCTATTCCAAACAAGACTTACAGTAAAAACATTATACCCGACTCGGGTCAGATCGAGTTCACGAATATCAGGTCACACGACAACTAATCGAAATCTATTCTGTAGCCAAACAAATCCAAAAAGATCGATCCGAAGTTTCTGGATTTGGGTAAAATCTGGTCACCCGACCCGGTGCAGTGTCGTCACAAACGTCACAAACTTGAACCATAAAAAAATTTTGATCCGAACAATCCGTATAGGATTCGGGTAAAATCTGGTCACCCTATCCGATGCAGATTCGTCACATTTTTCACATTTAAGTCGCACGGTGACTTCACAAAGTAGTCACATTGTGAGGTCACAGAAAGCCTTGAAAACGGCCATAACGACCTCGCATTTACGTCACAATGACTTCACATCGACGTCACTTGACGTCACGACGACGGTCACAAAGTCACAGTGTGACTTCGCAGTGACGTCGCAGTGACGACACCATGCCTTACGGGTGTAGGTTTCATAGCAATACAAGGTTTGTTTAAATTAATATAATTCTACAAATATAATGCATTTTCAAAACATCAAGTAATGATTGATACTCTCAAGGATTATACTTATATACGTAATTAAGTTTTTTATCTCAAGTTTGAAAATTTAGATTTTTTAAGCATTTAAAAAAAAATACAGAGAAAAGAACATTACAAATTTGCCCTTTTGCTCGGCGGTCAGGAGGTTAAATAAGGAGAAATTTCCTATTCAAATTTACTGATGGAAGTTTGAATCCTATCTCCCGAAGATGGCGATAATCAGAACCTGCGGGACCGTTTACACAATGGCGTAGCCAGGGTACAGCGCCAAGAACACATAGCGTGGAAAACGGCTACAAAATAGTACTAAAAAATTTAATCCGATAAATGTAGAACGATACTGAAAAGATAACGGGTCGATCGCAGTGACATGTTCTAGCAGTGGCGTAGACACGGTGGATATCCAGATGGTTTGGATACCACTAATTTTATACAAATATTATTGCCTTATCCAATCGGAGAATTTTCTGAGATATTTAAAGCGGAGAAAAATTTATAATATAACTAGTTTCCAGAGCATTTCCCCCCCCCTCACAACCCCTCTCTGGCTACGCCACTGTCTGCTAGCTCTTTTCAACGAAAACATTGAATAAGAATCGAACTGAGAAAACGTTTCAGCTGGTGGTAAATATTTTAAATAATTAAACTATATCCTATTTCCTTTGACTTTTCAATCACATGTCGCTGCGATCGCCCTATTATTCGACCGCAACGTTTATCGGTTACAATTTTTTAGCACTTTTTAAAGAATTACCAGTTTGGCTTTTTCTAAATTATTAAATTTCGCATTCACAACAGAAATTACGTATAATGTTCCTTTCCTTACTTAATGGCAGATATTTCGTGGCTGCTTAAAGTAAAAATTCTTGTTTCAGAATTTCCGGTTTGAATTCGAAAATTTTGAATTATCCCCTTACTTCACGCTCCCGTCAATATCACGGGCTGAGCTGTTGTTCGTTATTTCTTGTGACGGTCATATTTCCGGGCTCAAGATTTAACTGTTGAAAAAAACTTATGAAACCAGAAAAAATTAACTGGAATTTCCATGTGAAGATTTCATTGCGCTGATTCCGATGTTGGACTTTGTATTGCATGTTTCGAAATATATCATATTCAGAAAAGTTATTGGTAATCAATGTTTAATGTATTTGTATTATATTAAATATTATTTGTAAAAATTTGTAAAGATGTGAAAGTTAAAGGTCTTATTCGCATTAATTTGTACGTTGTAAAGCTAGCATGAACCTCTTAATTCTTGCACCCGTGATTTTCACGGGCAGTGCAGACTACTTTTTAACACTTTCCAACCTAGTTGAAAAGTGTTTATGACTTCGGTTTGTCTGGCCGTCTGTCCGTGCTCTAACTCCCGTAAATATGCTCGGATTGCCCTGCAATTTTTATATGTTATAATCGTTATCTATAGCATGTTCCCTATTTCAATGGAAGTATGTAGCACTTATAGTTTTTTTACAGGGACACTCAAAAGAATTCCGTTACATTGCGGTCTAAGGGGGAAAAATCATTTGCGGTTTATTTAAATAATGTTTCACTATTTTAAACGCACTGAAATTTATATATAGCACTAAGGTGCATTATAAGAAGCTTAATATGGAATAGGGTGTGCATAGCACTTATACTTACTTTACAGGGGCAGTCAAAAGAATTCCATTACATTACGTCTATGAAGAAAAATCGTCTGCGGTTTATTTAAATAATGTTTCCCTATTTTAAACGCATTGAAATTTATATAAGGTTCATTACAAGAGACTTACTACAGAATATTGTGTGTATAGCAGTCATCGTTCATTTACAGGGACACACAAAAGAATTCTCTACTGTATGTTAACAATAATTCCTGGAAGTGCGTTTTAAGTTACTGAACGCGATTTTAATTTTAAATCGCTTTTTGTATATTACGTGGTGTGTATAAATTCTGTAGATCTATACAGTATATTCTATACAGGGAAGCACAAAAGTTCGGGAACACATTTCCGTATTATTTAACTCCAGACGGAGAATTTTAAACTGTGCTACGTGTTTCCTAAGTGAACTAAAATTTAGCATCCTATGTAGTATATATACAAATCTATAGATCCTATACAGGGCTGAATAAAAGTATTCGGATTACTTAGATGTTATCTTTTAGCTTATTAAAGAGTATGATTCGTAAAATTATTTTGGAAGCGTTGGAAAGTGTTACATAATCTATGCTTGACGCATGATTTTTCGTTCTTGTTTTTTAATTCAGATTGTTTGACTCCCACCAGTTTTTTTTAAATAGTGTAATTGGCTTTATTTTCGCATCATTTTATCTGCCGTAAAGTACGGTGAATATTTCTACATCAAAAAAGTGGTGGGAATCAAATAATCTGAATTATAAAAAAAAGTAGCCTACACTTATCGGGGGGCGGTGCTTAAGGTGTTAAGACACAGAATTCTCGCATGATGGCATTTCTACAAATGTGAATTTGTTCTATAACATCTTGGTTTTTTTTTGCCTTAAAAAAAACTAATTGCATATTTTATTTAGAAACCTTATAATTATTCAATTTCTGTAATAAAAAATAGGTACTTTTTTGAAAGTTTTTTCAAATATTAAACGACCCTGAAGGGGTTAAAAAAAGGTAAAACCGTTTTCCACACTTTTTATTCTAGATTCTGTAGCCAGGGTGATAGTCCAGATGCATCACTAATTTTGTAAAGTTTTATTTCATTTATCTAATCGGAGACTCTTCTGCGATAAATAATACATGATGAAAAATTTTCATTATTACTGGTATCCAGAGCATTTGGACCCCTTTCCTGGCTACGCCACTGGTTTACAGCTGAAGCTTTGCCATTTCCAGGATATGTCCATTCATACTTATGCATAGTTCCATGCTCGAAACATGAAACAATAGTATATCTCTATTGTAGTAGTAGAGTTCATACACATCTTATATCTATCTATATGCACATACTTGTCATAGAGGAAGAAATAAGTCCACTGGAATTCAGGAACACTATGCAAAAATAATTTGTAAAAAGAAAAATCTTAAAAAATTTAATAGATTTTGTTGTAATTTTTCTGAGAGGATGCCTATCTCAAGAACATTTGTAAAAGAAATAGCCAAAACCATTAGCTGCGTCCAAAAACATTACAATAATACTGATTTTAAAGAAAATACCGTTCAGAATATATTTTTAATAATAATAAAAAAAAATAGTGACAGAATGTTTTCGAAAGCGCGTCAAGAAAACTTTGAAAGGCCGTGATAGTGCCCACAGGCGCATCATTAAAAATCCCTGTATTTATATTAAAAAAGATATTGACAGTGTTACAACATTTCAATAAAAGTTTAAGATAAACCGCATCTGTACCTTTATTAGTGAAACTTTGCATGTCTTGAGTTTAAAAAGGAAGGAGGGGGTGGGAGGCATTCTTATTTTTTTTTAGATCATTTGGCAAGGTGTGTACAAATCTACCAGAACATTTGAACAGTATTTTTAGCGCCATTTCAACACAGAAAAATACTCCAAATGATTCGATGAGACGTGGTGACGTGCTATTTTATTATGAAATAGTAATGTTCTATTCGTATCCAATGTTGTCAGACTCCTTGGAAATTCAAAGGTGTGTGCCCCCCTCCCTTATTACGACAGTTAATTTAACTCACTCTTTATGAGTCTCAAAATGAATTAAATTTGTTAGCATCGGAATCACCATGCCGCATGCATGGGTTTCGGTTCCGTCAAAATAATTTTAGAAAAAGAAAGAAACAAGAAATAAAATAAAAATAAATAAACAGTATGTTTTAAAATAAGATAGTAACTACTATTATTGAAACATAGTGTTGCAAATATTTCTCTAGGATAATAGCGGTCTGCTTCCATGTTCTCCGAACATTGTTCTCAAATATCAAACGCCTAACAGTACGGATTGCGCTGAACTAGTCTCTTCGATAAAAATTGATCTTGCGCCAATAAACAGTATTGTACTCGATTTTAATGAAAGCCATACATATGCAGTTACAACTTCTTTATTTACTGAAGTATAAGGATTTCGAAATCATTTTAAAAGAAATTCACTGACAACATTCTGACAATACATTAGAAAATTTATTTATTTTGACAATAATATACTCACTATACACAAAATACTTACAATCACAAAATATATTTCTCACCACAAAAGCTGCAGAGAAACAATTATAAGAATTAATTGTTTGTTAAGCGTCTAGCTAAGATTAAATCTGATGATTTCTGTCTTGAAACTGTGTCTTGTCTTTGAAGACGACACAGAAGAACGAAACTAGGATGTCACTCTTCTTTTTTAAGTCCGTGTTATGAACCTAATCCATATCACAAATAGCTTTCGCCAAGTGAGTCGTCATGCTCTTGTATACGCCACATATAAACCATACGCTCATATATGTCATATACGCTATAAATACGTCTTAAATTTCATATTTATGTCACATATGTCCCATGTATATATATATATGTGTGTGTGTGTGTGCGAACGTACATTGTATATCATAAATATGTCATATATGACTATTACTTGGTCATATACACTATAACTTGGCAGATACATTATATATTACTTTATTTTCATATATGTCAAATAACTTGGCGATACATCACGATTACTTGGCATCTTCGGAATCGCTATAAAATTAAAATACCAAATTTTATCTGAAAATTAGAAAATTCAGTTTTACAGTTTTTTTATCAAAGTTATAAAAGTAAAATTTTGTCCAAACATACTGCAAAAATGTAGATTAAATTAGAAGATTTAAAATATATTCCGCCACCTTTCGCAGAATTAAGTCAAAAGGCAGCTTTCACATGGCTATTCTTAATTTGAATACAAAATAAGGAAGTAACTACAACACTAATGAATAATTCTTCCGTAAGTATTGTAATGGCTGGGATTTTCAATTCGAACGAAATAATTACACTTTATTTACTTGTTACTTTGAGCCATAACGTTAGCTATTAATGCTGAAAATTAATAAATATCAGGGATCGTACGCTTTCACCACAACTTTTTAATAGAATTATTCGCATGATTTGTAATAATTTTCTGTATTTAAATAACGCAAAAGATTCTATTAAAAAATGTGGTAAAAGCGTGCGAACCCTGAATATACATGTTAATTAAACTAAAAAAGTTTTTTAATTATTTAATTTTTTCTAAAAAATGTGACATTCTCATTGCAACATGTTATCTACCACGATATACTTTTTTACTGAGTAAATGACTAGTTAAATGATAGGCGATGCAAAAAAATGTTCCTATCATTTACATGGCTTGCAATTAAAAAGAAAAAACGCCCCCAGGACGGTTTTCCTACAGTTGGTCGTAGTTTTGGTCAGTCAAGAACTTTACCAGGATTGTAGCAGATGTTGCTGTCATTATTTTAAAATTCATTTCAAAATTATAAATTATAAATATTGTATACGTGGCGACATCAAATAAATGATTCTCTCTCAGCCCAATTTTGTACAGATTCCGTATGGACTTCTCTAATACAAATATGGCAGAAATGCATAAGTGATGGTTTCCAGTAATTCTGGGAAAGGACTTCAAGCAGAATATCATGATAGATAAGTGATATTCTACGGATTCTTAAACTGACTAACACTGACCGACCAAGGTCTTCAGAATCTGATTGCATATTTCTACTTATATCTCATTCAGTTGAATTTCAAACTGATTCTAAGAGAATTTTTAACCATTTTAAGAAACGATGACTATAATCTTGTTTCTCAAATAACACCTGGCATGTTTATTTATTTTCTTTTTTCAATTTGTTAAAAATAAATTTTTCACTTTGAGCTCGATTCAAAGTATTATATAAAAATCCCTGACGGCTCGGTTGACAGGCACAGGTAGATTTCGAAGACGTAGACCGTGGGGCACCTTTTTGTTAAAAAATGAGGAAGAAATGACCTTTTTTGCCATGATGCGGTAGTTGGCACCGCCCACTTATAAATCTAACTTTTTTGCAGGCGGAGCCGGCAAGGACATTTTTGTTTTATTTTTATTTATTTTTTTATTTTTTATTATTTTTATTTTTTTGCTATAAGGGTTGGTCCTATAAAAAACTTGTCAATATAAAAGTTTTAGATAATATTAAGAGGATTTATAATAAATTTCAGCGGATTTGATATCTTGTGAATTGATGAAGTTATGATTTTTTTTTCTTCTAAAACTCCCGTTTTCCCCCTCTCGGGGCCATTTTTAATGATGTCGAAAATCTGCCATACATAAATTTTTGGCCCTTTTCCTAGAAGTAAGTATAATTTTAAACAGATTCGATACATGCCATAATAAAGAAATTATGGGTTTTTTCTCTTTTCACAAAAAGCCCCGCCCCTCCCATTTCGCCCCCTTATTTCGATTTTGCCCATTCACGAACTTGACCGAGATTTTTTTCCCCTTGATTTTATGTATCAGTCTGGAAGAGATTTGTGCAGAATTATTGGAGTTATCGTGTCTATAAAAAAGTGATGCACACACATATATATATATATAAAGTTTTGAACTGGGGGTGGTTTTGGGTTCTGGAAGTCACAATCGGCGTAGATCTGCAAAAATTCCAACTTAGGGGAGAATGTAATAGGTAGTATTTCTTACGAAATCTACCTAAAAATCAAGCCCGAGCCCGTTTCTCGTACTGGCTTTTTTTCGGCTGACGCCGTTCCATCTCTAATAAATATTCCGCTTTTAAAAATGCATATCTCATTATTCAGTGGTATCTCGGGACTCGAACATAATTCGTTCCAAAGAATACTGCACATCAGGCCTTTCCAACTTTTCAATAAGCAGGAGAGCACCTCATCTTGAGAAAAATAATGAAGGCGGTATTATTCACATGATTCGAAACATAAAACAGAAGAATTTTTCTATAGTATAATTAGAGGCACACGGTCTTATATGTATAGGTACATACATCTTACGGTGGAAGACACAAGTCTCCTACGACTTAGGAACACCTTGTAAAAATATTTTGTATAAAGAAAAGAAAAAAAAAATATTATATTAAATTAAAAATTACATTTTTGTTAGAAGGGGGAGCATCTGAAGCATTTTCGAAAGGGGAAGATAAAAAAACACTAATTACGTCTTTAAAAATATATTATATGCTAATATTATTGATTTTAAAGAAAAGATACTTTAAAATGATTTTTTTCTTTTTAAAAGATAGCTGTTAACAGAAAACATGGGAAAGGGCGTAACGAAATTTTCAAAAGGTGGCATGGCATCTCCGGATTGACAGCCCTCCTGTACATTACACGCATCGTTTATAATTTCGTAATATTTCGAGAAATATTTTATAATAACTTTTTTTATCATTAGGTAGAAAGCGTACAAATCTACCAGAACTTTCGAACATTATATTTCGCGTCATTTAATTGCAGAAAAAGTATTCCATATTCTGTCATGAAACTGGGACAACGAATTTTGTTATTTTATTAGGAAATATAAATTTTCTAATCTGAACAAATAGTGCAAGGCTCCTTAAAAATTGGAAAGAGTTTGTTCGCATTGATTACGATCTTTAAGTTAAATCTTTAAGTTAGATCTTTAAGTTTATTATATCGGTATTTTATTTGTTGCTTTGTAATACAAAAAACATAATAAAAATTATCAGAAAAGTAAAATAAATAGTTATGGTATTCTAATTTTCTCAAGTCTAAAACACTTTCAAAATATTATTAGTTCAGCCCGCGAATGTTTTGGTTTTGGCGCAATAAAGTTTGACAGTTCTTTTTTTTATTATTCGTTCAGAAACACATTTGCCGCCTTGGACATACGTTTTATTTTGATATTTAGTAAAAAAAATATCGATTCAATAATAATTGAACAATCGATAACGATTTTTGTAGAAGGGAAAAATATTTCCCTTGAGCGTGAAAGGATTAAATGCCTATTTCTCAAAAACCATTTATAACTTGTACAGAGTTTCAAGTCTCCGGCTTTTTGCACACCAGTAATTTTTTTGAAAAAATGTTTTGATTTTAAATCGCAAAATGCTCCGATTAAACAAAACAACATTTTCTGTACTAAATTACTGGTATCCAAAGCCTTAGACTTGGTAAGTCTGCTTGTAGTATAACTGTACTTTTTGATTTTATTCAATTTTGAATTAATTCATTCTAGAAATTGTATTTTGTTATTTCTAATGATGTTCATATATGGGCAGAGAATTGAGGATTCTAGATATTACCTGATGTATGTAAAAAAAAAAGTAAGTCGAAAAAATAATAAGTAAATAAATATTAATAAAATTTAATATAATAAAATTTAATATTATCCTAATCGAGATAATTCTTCAAATTCTTCGGGTACATTTCGTCTAATTTCCTGTCTTTTTAGGGCTTTAACGCTTTGAGGCACAAGTCATTGTGCTTTTGCAATGTTGAATTCAGACCAACATTTTAGAAAAGTTTTAGATACTTTCTTGCTATAATAGCGGCTAACACAACTGCCATTATGCCAAGTTCAGAAATAAGATTTCGGCAATGCAGACCCCATGACCATTTATACGCCACGTATATGCCTTACGTTCATATATAGCCATACACGCAATAAACACGTCTTATATTTCATATATATGACATGTGTAGTACATCCCATATAGATATATATATGTGTGTGTGCGAGCATGTATTGTATATAATAAATATGTCATATATGAATATTGCTTGGTCATGTACACTATAACATGACAGATATTACTAATATATAACTTTCAAATTGTATGTGTCAAATTACTTGGCGATACATCACGAATACTTGGCATCTTCGGAATCGCTATAAAATTAAAATACCAAATTTTATCTGAAAATTAGAAAATTCAGTTTTACAGTTTTTTTATCAAAGTTATAAAAGTAAAATTTTGTCCAAACATACTGCAAAAATGTAGATTAAATTAGGCGGGTTAAAATATATTCCGCCACCTTTCGCAGAATTAAGTCAAAAGGCAGCTTTCACATGGCTATTCTTAATTTGAATACAAAATAAGGAAGTAACTACAACACTAATGAATAATTCTTCCGTAAGTATTGTAATGGCTGGGATTTTCAATTCGAACGAAATAATGAAACTTAATGAAAGTACTACTTCGAGGAATGACATTAGCTAATAATGCTGAAAACTAATAACTATACTTGTTAAACTAAAAAAGAAGTTTTCTAAGGATTTCATTTTTCTTTTAAATATGTCATTCTCATTGCAACATGTTATCTAACAAGATCTATTTTTTTACTGAGAAAATTTATATTTCAATGATAAAAGATTAAAAAAATTTTCACTTCATTTACGTGGTTTTGAATTGCAAAGGAAAAATGCCCCCAGGACGGTTTTCTTATAGTTCGTCATAGTTTTGGACAGCCATAAACTTTACCAGGGTTATAGCAGATGTTGTCACTATCTTAAATTTAATTTCAAAATTATAAATTATAAATAAAATATACTTGGCGACATCCAATAAATGTCTTTTCTCCCAGCCCAATTTTGAGCACATTCCGCATGGAGCTTCTCTAATAAAAATATGTCAGAAATGCATGAGTGGCGATTTCCAGTAGGACTTCAAGCGGAATGTGAGGATAGATAAGGGGTATTCTATGGCTTCTTAAAGCTACTAACACTGACCGACCATAGTCTTCACAATATGATAGCATATACCTCCTGATATGCCATCAATAGCAATTCAGTTTTCTTTTAAACTGATTCCAAACGAATTTTAAATAATTTTAAGAAACGTTGACTGCAATCATGATTTTCAAATAGCATCTGGCATCTGGCATCTGTTTTTTTTTTTTTTTTTTTTTTTTTTTCAATTTGCCAAAAATTACAATTTTCAGTTTGAGCTTATATAAAATTCAAGACCAAGCCCGTTTCATGTCCGGGCTTTTTTTCACGAGTTAGGGCTGAGGCAGTCTAATCTCTAGTATGTATTCGGCTTTTAAAAATGCGTATCTCATAATGCAGTTGTATCCCGAGTGTCGAACACAATTCATTTCAAAGAATACTGTACATGACTTTCCAATCATTTAGTAAGCAGTAACGCACCTGAGCTTGAGAAAAATAATGAAGAGAACTATTATTCAGATGACTCGAAACATGGAACAATAGTCTTTTCTGTTGTAGTATTAGAGGTACACGTACGTCTGATATCTATAGGTACATACATTTTACAGTGGAACAAAAAAGTCTCCTACGATTCAGTAACTCCGTGTAAAAAATATTTGTAAATAAACATAAATCATGGTAAATTTAGAATTACAATTTTCAGAGAGGGAAAGGGGTCCATCTCAAGAATTTTTATAAAAGGAAGATCCAGAAACAATAAATATAACAATAATTATTAAAACAATATATGATAATATCATTGATTTAAAAAAGGATCATTTGAAATGGATTTTTATCTTAGAAAGAAAGCTTGTAACAGGAAACATTGGGAAATGCGTCACGAAGATTTTCAAAGGGCAGCATGGTGCATGTGGACAGATAGCCCTGCAGTATATTACACAAGTCTTTGACATTTTTTAGACATTTCGAAAAATATTTAACATAAACTTCATCTATACCTATATCGGTGAAATTTTGAATGACTTGAGATTAAACAGATTAGGGGGGTAAATTTCATAATTTTTTTAGATCATTAGGCAGGGTGCGTACAAATCTACCAGAAATTTGATCTGTGATTTTCACTTCATTTAATTGCAGAAAAATATTCCGAAATCTGTGAGCAGGCAGGGCGACTACGAATTTTCTGAATATATTATGAAATATGAAATTTTCTAATTTTAAGTATTGGTGTCAAATTCCTTAAAAATTTCAAGGGATGTATGTACCTTGATTAGAACCATTAAGTTAAATCCTTCTTTTTGATTCTCAAAATGAAAGAAATTTTATTAGCACCGGTATCACAATGTGCATGTATTGAACACCGTCAAACAAAAAAGTTAATAAATATTCAGTGTTAACACCTTGAAGGGCGGCGGGGTAGTATATAGTCCACTTACTTGCAATTCCTAAATGTCTCACTGGCACCAGAATTTTCGAATAAAATTTCGCTTTTATATGTCACTTGAAGAAAAGATTTTGCCTTTATTTAATACAATTGTTTGCAAATCCTGGTGTTATTCAATCATTTGAACGCTTTATAAACAGAAGTACTTTTATATATTAATTACAAAAGGAAAGAAAGAAACACCCTCAAAGTATTAAAATAAGATGACGACTATTATTTAAATATAGTGTTGAGAAATTCCCCTTAGGATAATCGGTATCTGCTTCCACGGTTCCTTAACATTGTTCAGGAAATGCACATGTAGGAATAATGATGAACATGAATGACTCTTTGGTAAAAACCTGATCTTAAGACAATAAAGATTATTGTACTCGATCGCTTGCTTTTAGAACTATTCTATTTATTGAATCATAAGAAGAATTTCAAATTTTTTGACGAAATTTACACTATTGTCACAATACATTAGAAAATATATTAATATATAGATAATAATACAGGAAATACTTACATTCACAAAATATATTTCTCACCACAAATGTTACAGAGGAGAATTAGTAGTATTAAATAATTACTTAACAGTCAGCATCAATTTCTTCAGAAAAAACCTGATGCTCATGAAATCCTTCGTTGTGTTTTGTGAAGACGACGCAGCGGTACAAATTCAGAAGAGTACATGTCTTGCATTCGATGTTACAAGCATAGTCCCAGTTTTAATAAAACTTCTATCTTACCAGAATTTCTTAATAATAATTTTTGCTCTATATTGCCAACATCCCATGATTAAATAAAACAAAAATTAAAGTCAAGAAATTCTAGCAGGTATTTTGAATTAAAAAACCCACTAAATTGACAACATTGATCAGCAGAGTCTCCGAACTTTGTGATCCTACTAATACATTTTTAACTTTAGAAACTTTTTCTCTTTTAAAAAGAGTGAAAAGAAAGATATTGATTAGATTAATTAAACTAGACTGAATTAGACCATAGTACAACAGACCCAGAGCTGCCATGTTTTACACTTCTTATAACCGTCTTTTCTGATTTTTCCGAGATTATATAGAATGTAACAAATTACTATTACTATTCACAGAAATTTTTTACAAAAAAGAGCAAAAATTAGTAGCTACGCAGGCATATTATTAAACAAAATTTCTGCTTCAACGGATGTGCATCTGATTTAGAAAAAAGGAAGGTTGGCGGCTATACTTATTGTATTCTGCCGTTGCATCTTCCATAAATAAATAATTTTAGCAGAGGTGTCAAGCTCTCACTAATCTTCCGTAATATGTGGGTTAATTTAACTTAAGGATAATACGTTTTGCACCAGAAATCCTTTTAAGAAATGAAATTAAATAAATTCCTTTTAGAAATCTGAAATTAACTACCGTAATTTCCGGCGTATAATCCGCAGCTCAAAGAGTCGTTTTTTGACCCAGAAATTTTATTCAATAATTGTACTTAAATATTTACAGCGATCTTCTAAGTTACATTTTATAAAATAATATTTCTGGGTCGAAAAACGACTCTTTGAGCTGCGGATTATACGCCGGAAATTACGGTAAATAAAGATTCATTTAATAATTTTTCTGGTTCGAAACGTTGTCAAACTGGGTCCAATTAATCCCCATATTACGGAAGATTAGTGAGAGCTTGGAACCTCTGTTTTAAAAAACAGAAAATAATATTTATACACTACATAAATAAAAATAAAAATTTCAACTGCTTCTCAAAATAAATAAAATTTGTATTACAGTAAAGCCTCCATAAAGGACACTCAAGAATGGCGGACACCTCTATTTACAGAATACCTTTTTCAATCCACAACACATACTACATATTTGTACCTATTTAAACAGGTCACCTCCGATTATGTCGGACAAATTCCGAGGTCCTGAGGTGAACGCTATAGAGAGGTTTTGCTGTATATATATCTCAATGGAATCCTATTTTCTCCTACAGTATATTATACCTTTCTCAATTGTTATATAAACTGCAAATCGTGAAAGTTGTATACACTTAAATCTGATTCTATACGACCACAGGTTTATAGTTTTATAGACATTGAATACCGCTATGTTTATAGCAACTTTTGCCTTTTTTAATCGTAAAAATTTCCCAATAGAAAGGGGGAGATTATTCTTTAAAAAATGTGGTATTCAATGGACTTTAAACCTATCGCCATCAACCTTTAACCCCTTAATCGTCGCGTAATTTTCGGAAAATTCGTTCAAATATCGTTGTTTTTTCTTATTACTCCATTTTATTATTCATAAAATTCAGTGTTAATTAGTAAACTAAACATTGTAACTTGTTTTTTTTTTTTTTTTTAATTTGAGGATTTCAAGATGGATAAATGTTTTAATGCCTTCGCGACGAGCGTCTTTTACAAAATTTTTAATCTTTCACCACCGGTTTTTCAAAACAGAAATTTTCGCTTAACTGAATTTCAAAAATGTTGTTACTAAATAAGGCAAAGCTTGCAATAAAAAGTAACTGGTGGGAGTAATCGAATATTCCGAGCATTTTATGCGTCCCGTATACGTGTCGCTCGTCCCCCAAAGGGTTAAAAAACACAATTTTACTTACCTTATATTTGGCTTTTTTTTGTACATAAGCGACAAGCTACTTTCTCTTTAATTTCAACTAATCAAAAGTTTCATCAATAAAGGCAATGTTGCCAGTAGGCAACTTTTTTAAAATTCCGATTGCTTGACTGCTACCACTTTTTTGAATTCGAAGTATTCGATTTATTTAACAACATGTTAAATAATGCGAGAATAAGTTGAATTACACTATTTTATCAGACAATCTGAATTTTAAAAGAAATAGCTTACACAGCCGTCAGTGTCACGGGCGCGATATTTGTTTTATTTTATTTTATTTTTTTACATATGATTATCCGTGAAGGTACCGGACACGACGATTAAGGGGTTAAACCTATGATCGTGTTAATTATTGAATAAGGTGCATGGAGACATTTTAGAAAATGCGTCAAAATGTACGTGGAATATGGTAATTTTTAAGGGGATATTAAATGCAAGCTAATGTATTATAATAAAATATAAAATCAATTGAATTGTAAAAAAATATCAATTATCAGGATGCGTCCACTCCTTAGAACTTTCACGTCGTATGCACCTTTTTATCCGATTATAAATTTCATTCTTATTTAATCCCTGAGTTTGTCATAATTTTCTGTGATTAAATAAGACAATGACCTCTATTCCGAAAAAGTGGTACGCATTTGGAAGAACTGTACGTTTTCCGAATATTATACTTTAAAATGGAATTAAAAACGGAATGTAAACTTAATGAAAATCATTTTGATATTACTGTATATAAATGCATCTGATTTGTGAATGAAAATCTCTTATGTTATTTTTATGTTGTTAATTTTATTAAAGTATTTACTTAGTACTCTATTCAAACCTTTATTTACTGCAAAATATTATGTTTTAATGGTTTATATATCGTAGAAAAAGCTACAAAACAAATGTTATGAATCTAGAATAAAATAATTTGAAATTCTATATTATTCAAAAAAAATTATAGCACTTTGCGGAGCATGTTATACAGATTTACATGCAAGCATGACAGAATCTTTTAGTTCCACTTTCTACAGCCTTGTGGCGACAAATCTGAATCATAATTAGCTATGTATATATTAAATAGTTCGTGTCAGTTTTTTTGCTTAAATTAAGAAAAGTTAGAGTCCAATTTTCACATTTTGCACTTTCGGAATCAGAAAAATAAACTACGTATATACTGTGAGTGTCAAATCGATACGTCATAGCATTTCCTTAATATTAGAGGATTAGTGGAAATGACATTATTTCGTTTTCTGGGATTATCAGATTGGTAATTTATTGTGCGATAAAAACAGAAATTTTGGGCGCAAGCACAGGAATCTCTTTTAGTTCCACTGCCAGAGGGGCATTCCGTTATGAAAAAAAAAACTTCGAAACGTGTCCCCGTTGCCCATGGCACCGTACGCCAGGCGTACTTCGCACGCGCTGCAAAATAATTTACTTCCAATTTTCACCACCAGATGGCGCCAAATCTATATCTTAATTAGTGCATGTTTAGTTGAATGAACAAATGCCCGTTGAAATCGCGCCCACAGAACCCCAGAAAATAAATTCTCACTACCCTGGAGATTAATATTTATAAATGGTGGTAACCAAAGGATGAAAAAAAATGATTCCCAAATTTATTTAGTACTTTCGAGATCTAGGCAGAATGATAGAAAAAGTTGAATCATACGAATTTTAAATTCAAAACCTTTTAGTTCCACTTTTCTCCGACAGGGTGCGCACTCTGTTCTCTCAAACCGTATTCCGAATAAAACTCCGGCACGTATCCCCGCTGCCTACGACACCGAACAGCAGGCGTGTTGTGCAAGCACTGCAGAATCTTTTAGTTCCACTTTCTACAACCAGGAGGCGCCAAATCAGTGTCTTAATTAGTTATCTATATCTTAAATAGTTCGTGTTAAGTTGAATCAACCAATTGTGGTTGAAATTGGGCCTATAGAACTCGAGAAAGTAAATCACCCCTCCCCGATAGATATTAATGTTCAGAAATAGTAGTAACCAAGGGCTGAAAAAATTATACCTAAAATTATTTAGCCTCTGGGGGACCTGAGAAGAATGTTAGATACGGTTTCTTTGAATCGCACCAATATTAAAAAGTTCTGATTTCGGAGGCAGGGGGGGAGGAGGGAGTTTCAACCAGAGCATTAACGTGATATTTAAATTACGACCGGACACTCTCCGCCCCCCTCAAAATTAAACAAAGGATATATAATATTGAGATTTTTTTTTAGCTTTTGAAACAGAAACAAAATGGCGCAGAAAGAGAATGATTTTTTTGGGGGGAAGGGGGACATATACCAATACAGAAAGTTATCATGTCCAATTTCTGAAATCAAACACATAAATGACGTTACGTACATGAAAAACCTTGAAAATCTCATAAAACAAATCGCGAAAAATTGTCTCATTTGAAACTGCCCTATGGTTGGTTGGTTAATTGGGGTTTTATGGCACAAAGTCCCTTTAGGGACATGCTGCGCCAAAAAAGATTAAAATAAGAACATAAATACACATCAATAACACATCGTCTAATAGAAATAAACACATGTTTTCACAATTAAAATAGAAACAATCTTTAAACTAACAATTGGTAAAATATTCAATAAACTAACAGTTGGTAAAATTTTCAGTAAACTAACAGTTGGTAAAAATTTTAAAGTTTCCAGGAGAAATACATTTACAATCACGTAGGCTAGAATTCCTCAAAAACAGTATTATCCTCATCATTTGAGTCAGAGCTGTAAAAATCTGAATCCATTTCTTCCTCTGCGTAGTGCAGCAGCTGTTTGGAATCCTTTGTAGTAGGAAGCGGTGTATCAAGACAAAATTTCTTATTTTTGCCCTTCGCAGTTTTCCACAGTGAGGAGGGTTGGGTTGAGGTTTTCTTTCTCTCTTTCTGTGTACATGATTTTTGTTTTGCATTTTGTGTAGGGGAATCGGGCTTTTTCAAATTGTTTGCAGATGAAACAGAGGTTTGACCTGTATCATCTTTAATGAACTGGTTAGATTGACTATTATAATATTCTATTTTTACAGGTTCAGAACAAACATACTACGGGTTTTTTTCTTCATAGTGCTTTTTAGCGATGAATATGAATCATTCGGTGGTAAAGAGAACTCAGTTTGGGTGCTTATATGTCTTAATGATTTTGATTGTTGCTTGAGTAGACTAGAATATGAAACTCCTATGAAACTGCCCTATATATATATAAAAGATTGAAAATGGATGCATTTTAATAATGTGAAACAAATGCTGCAAAGCATGAAAAAACGTGAAAAAGACGCATAAAAAATGAAAAACAAAATCTAATTAAAAAATCTATAATCTAATAAAAAAATAATGAATAATCTGCCCTTTGCTTTTTAAAATCATGATTTTTTATCTGAAAAAATTAGGAACCCTCTCCAAGCTGAAAAGAGAAAAAAATGACGATTTTGGACATAACTAAGGGCGAAATGGACGCAACCAACCTACAAATGAAGCAGTCTGGAGAAAATTTCTTAGTAAAGAAGTTAAAAAATCGCCAAAAGTTCAAATATCATTGTACAAATTTCGGATAAACTTTATTGAAAATAGGACAAAATTTACTACATTGGGCTAAATGATTGGAACCGGATTCCTCTTACTAATGTAGAACAGAATTCCCAAGTCTTCGGATTTTTGTGCATCAGTATTTTCTTAGAGGAAATGTTGTTCTTTTAAATCGCAGAATGCTTCGATTAAGGAAAACAACATTTTCTGTACTAAAATACTGGTATCCAAAAATCCGGCGACTTGGCAACTCTGGTAGAAAAATCGCAACAAAACTTGAAAAATCAATAAAAATTAAATTTAAAAAATCTAAACAAAAATTCCAAAATGGGACTTCGAGGTGCAAAACTACATACATAGAGGTACGTTCCCACCAAATTCTGTAACTCTGCGTGCAGTGGTCTCTTCAGAACACAGAAAGACGGACAGACACACAAACAAACATCTTTATTATTATAGATTATAAGATTAATTTTGTTGCCTTTTTGAAGATAAATTAGCCATTAAGATTCTGCACTAAATAAAGCTTTGAATTGAGTAGTAGAAAATTAAAGAAAACAAACAAAATAAAATTAACCCAAGAGCAACAGGATGCGAAGTGTTACCAGTTTTTCGATACAATTGTCGGTAATTGGCGGGGATATTAATTAAATTACTCGAACAAAAGATTTCTTTTTATATATCATGTATCGTTCTAAAGATATCGTAACATTGAACTGAAAAATATATTTGTCAGGATTGCTACGGGTCAGAGAATGTTTCAGGGAATACTACCAGTATTTTCTTACTGATAAATTCGTCTAATTTAATTACGCGAAATTTCTCCCTTTGTTAAGACGAGATTTTCCATAAAACAATACTGGTACTTTCCCCGAAAAATTCCCTAACCCTTAGCAACCCTGATTTGTTTTAATTTTAGATATTATATTTTCAGGGATATAGTCGAAATTTTATGCTGGAAAAATATACAATACCCAGAGGTGCTAAGTTCCCACTAATCTTCCGTATTATATGTTTTATTCTGACTCAGTTCAACAACGCTGCAAACCAGAAAAGTTATTGGATGAATCTTTATTTATTTGATTTTATGTTTCTGCGTGGAATTTATTTAATTTCATTTCTTATAAAACTTTCTGGTGCGAAACGTGTTAAACCTGGGTCAAATTAACCCACATATTACGGAATATTAATGATAACTTGGCACCTCTGCCATACAGCCTCCAATTTCCCAATCTACTGAAACTAAAATTATGGAAAAACTAGGGGTAATAGTAGTTTATTAATTAATAAATTGTTGTACGGCCCCCTTTTGAGCGCAGGTTATACTCGTACTTGACCGATTTATTTAAGAAAAAGATTTTAAAAAATCATACTTGTTTTTATTTATTTATTTTTAGCAAAATATAGTAAATATTTCTGTAACTACCTGACTAAACCAAATACTAATCCGACGATAGCACAATCTTATTGAAGAAATGTCATTTGATCGGACAACACCAGACACCTATAATCTCAGACACTTAGACATTTACAAAATTTCCGAGAATTCTCCAATACTGTTCTAACCATCGTTCGTTACGTTTTTTTTTTTTTTTTTTAAATTCAGATTGCTTGATTGTAACACTTTTTGGAAGTAGAAATAGTCGTAGACACACAGACAAACATTTATCTTCTTCATTATTATAGATTATAAGATTTATTTTGTTGCTTTTGTAAGATATATAAACCATTACGATTCTGCACTATATAAAGCTTTGCATTGAGTACTAAATAAATAATTAAAGAAAGTAAACAAAATAAAATTAACCTAAGAGCAACAGGATGCGTAGTGTTACCAGTAAACTACATTTTTAATTCAGAATGCTTGATTAAATCACTTTTTGGAAGTAGAACTATTCGCCGTACTTAATAACAGATTAAAAAATGCGAGAATAAGACCAATTACAATATTTTTTTTAAAAGTAGTGGGAATCAAACAATCTAAATTTAAAAAAAAAGTAGCCTACAAATAAAACTGCAGATAAGTACAATTTTACCACAATTGTTAGTTAAATTTTTTGCCATTTTTAATTACATGAAAATATTATTCTGGAACTAAACGAATCGAATACAATTCTGCAATTTATATATTAAATAGACGTTTTCCAATCTGGAATAGTGGGCTATACTTAGTGGGATATTCCAATGAGTGCATGAATATGGGAGCCATTGTCAAAAATTATTATCGGGATACCTACGATCCTTACTTTTGTGAGCAACTTTTCAGAATGGAATTCTTCACTTGATTTAATCGCAGTAAATTATTAGAAAATTCTGCGATTAAAAATGACGGAATTTTCTAACCATAAAAACTAGTTTTGTGTTCCTTGGAGAATCAAAGGAGTGTACGCACCCTGGATTACTGATATATTTATTTAATTGTATCGATTTTATATTTTATTATTATACTTTATATTCCATTTAATATCGCCCTAAAATTATCCATATTTCTAGTACATTTTGATTCATTTTTAAACATGCTTGAATACACTTAACTCTGCTTTTACACAATCATGGGCTTAAAGGTTTATGGCCATAGTTTTAAAGGACTCTCTTGATCAGTGTTGTCAGTTTACCCCCATTTTTTATTCAAAATACACACCAGAATTTATGAATCTATTTTTTTTTACTTAATCACGGAATGTCTGCTATTAAATACAGCAAAACTTTCTATTAAAAAGTTCTGGAACGACGGCATTTTCATTAATCAATCTGGTGCGAAGTCAGGTGCTGTGTTGTTTTTACGGCCGATTATCTACTTGAGGAATATAGGCCGAGTGGGGATGCCCTCCGTGGGATCTTTCTAAAGGAGCCTAACCCGTATTTACGCAAAGTTACCCAAAGAAAACCATCGATGCGGAGCTAAGATCACGGACTAAAAAGCAAAGATAATTCCCCAATTTTGTCCCTCCGTGTCATCTCTAAAGAGACCACACGATTCCCTGAACTAAAAATCAGCTAGATTTAATACATTTAAAATTTAATATTTATTTAATTCTGATCATTCTTTTTCTGTAGCTTTTCTGGTGTGTGTATTATTGTTTATATAAATTAATTTTCTAATGTATTGCCATAATGCATTAAAAACACATTATTGTGAAATTCTTGAGATATGATCCAAACACTCCTTATAATACAGAAAATAGAATAGTTATAAATGCATGCATATGGTTTTCATTAAGATAAACTACAAACTGTTTATTTCAACAAGATCAGGTTTATATCACAGACGCAAGTTCGGCCTATATATGCATTTCTCAACAACGAAACGTTAAGGCAACATGGTAGCAGATCCCGATTATCCTAGGTAAAATTTTTTACAACAGTTTTTGAATAATAGTCGCTAACTTATTTTAATATATAATTTAGTAATTTTTCTTTTTTTTTTTCTATTTTTAACTATTATGATGAACAGCGAAGCTCATACATGAGACATAGTGATACCAGTTTGAGATTCATAAAGATTGAGTTAATGTAATGGTGCTAATCAAGGTTCCTTCACTCCTGGCAATCTTGCAAGGAATTTGGGTTACAAAATTTCTCTTTTATAACATAAGAACAGAATTTGTAGTCGCTACGTCTCATCGCAGAATTTGGAATAATTTTCTGCGACTAAACTATGACGTAAATACTGTTTCAATGTTCTGGTATATTTGTACCCCTTCTCCTTAATCTGTAGGCATACAAAGTTTCACCAATAAAGGTACACATACAGGTTACGTTAGTTCATTATTTAACCCATTCGGGACCGGCGGCTTTTACACAAATTTTATTCGGTTGGCACAACTTTTTTTTAAAAAGCTACCTTTACTTAAACTATCGCAAAAATGCTCTAATTAGAGAAAGCAAATATTACTATCATTTTTTACTGGTGCCTAAAACAAATTCTGTATGCTCTTTTTAAGGGTGCATATATGCACCCATGGTCCCGAACGGGTTAAATGTTATAAAATCGTGAAATGTACAGCCGTAACTGTCCAATTTGCACCAGTGGGCGTCACGGCGTTCTTTTATACTCTTCTCGCACTTTCGAATGTTTCCTGTTACTAACTTAAAAAAAATATATAAATTCATTCTAAAAGTCGCTTTCTAAAAAAAATTAGAATATTTGAATTTTCTTTTTTAGACAGACGCATTTATGCTTTCTGTCTGATTTTTTTTTTTTTTTTTTTACAATTGAGTTAATTTCGCATTTGACCTACTGACACTCCTGATATTGCCCGGATTCGTCATATAATAACACGAAACGCGAGAAAATGCTAAAAATCACAATAAAATAGGGAAAACTTAAAAATAGCTGCACAAATTCCGAACAAATTTCACTGACTGAAAATAGAAAACAAAATTACTATATTGGGACAGAAGATTGAAACCGGATTCGTTTTACTAATATTAAAAATCGTAGCGAATCACGAAAAAACAGTAAAATATCGACTTTCGCAGAGGGCAAAATTAGTAATATATTAAAACAGGATTTCTTTCACGAATGTCGAAAAATCTTTGTGGAACACGAATAAACTATAAAAATCATATGAAAAATTCAAAAATTGCTGTACGAAATCTGAATAGAATTTATTGAAAAGAGGACAGATTTTACTATATTGGGCGAAAAGATTAAAATTGGATTCCTTTGCAAATGTAAAAAAATCGCCGCAAATTACATGAACTCCAGAAAAAAATCACAAAAAATCACTAAAAATTCAAACATCGCAAAAGGCAGATTTTATTACAGTGGACTAAAACATTGAAACCGAAATTTGTTCACGACTGTCAAATATCGGCGCTAAAATATGAAAAAAAATCAGATAATCGCACTGAAAATCGTAAATATCCAAATGAACAATATGAGGCTAAATGCTGGAAACGCAAATTCCTTTTACGAATGTCAAAAAATCACCGCGGATAGCGGAAAACGCTAAAATTCCCCAAAACCTTAAAAATCCCGGACAAAATTTACTATATTAGGATAAAAGTTTGACATCGAATTCCTCTTACAAATATTCAAAATTTGACGTATAATGCAAAAAACGCTAAAAATCGCAATAAGTAGTGCTAAAAAATCAACAGGAGATCATTTACTATATCACTCTAAAAAGTTTGAATACTAGATTCTTTTCCGGATGTCAAAAAATAACAGAGAAACTCGAAAAAAAATCCAGAATTCGCATTGATAATCGCATTAAAAATCTGTAAAATTCAAAGATCGCGCAGGCGAATATTTACTATATTAGGATAAAAGTTTGAAACAATTTTCCTTTAAAAATGTAAAAAATCGCCATAAAACCCCAAAAATCGCATTAAAAATTCCTAAAAATTCAAAAATTGAGGAGGGAAAAAATTACTATATTAGGCTAAATGTATGAAACCAAATGCCGTTTCCGAATGTCAAAAATTTGTCGCGGTACTTGAAAAAACCTTAAAAGTCGCATTGTAAATTGTATTAACACTTCTAGTATCAGGTTTTAAGTTGTAGCGAGTATTCTTCGTTTTGTATGATTTGATTCAGAAATTTAACTGTATTAAATGTAGCTTGGCGTCTTCGAACAAGGTGTCTATATAATTTTATGTATTAGGTTTAAATTACTATTTATTTTTGTTAGAAACTTAAAATATTCAAAACAAAAATTAATGGGGGTCAGAAATGACCCGGATGGTTTTCGGAGGGTTAAAAATTGTTCACATTCAAAAAACGCGGACATTTTTATATTAGAATGAGCATTTGAAACCTAATTCCGTTTCCGAAGGCCAAAAAATAGCCACAGAAGTCCTTTTGAAAAAAATGTTATATATCGTTAAAAATAAGAAATCATCGAGTAGAAAATTTACTATATTAAGATAAAAGTTTAAAGTAAAATCCCTTTCTTGAATGTCAAAAAGTCGCCACGGAACTGGAAAGAACGCTAAAAAAATGCATTACAGATCGCTAAATACTGACAAATCGTTGTGGGCGAAATTTATTATGATGGGGTACAACATTGTAATCGAAATTTTTTCATGAATGGCAAAAAATCGGCACGGAGTCGAAAAAAATTCTAAAAATAGCATTGAATATTACATTAAAAATCAAAAATCGTACAGGACAAAATTTACCATATTAAGCTGAAAGTTTTAAAACGAATTCCTTTTATCAATGTCAAAAAAAAAAAAAAAAAAAAAGAAAAAAAAACCCCGCGATTTCGTACAAAAAACCTGAAAATTTCAAAAATTGCTGTAAATTTACAACTGAGCTGAAAGACTGAAACGGGATAATTTTTATTACTGTAGAAAAATCGCCTCAAACCGAAAAAAATGAAAAAAAAAATGAAAAAAATCTAATAAAAAAAAAGGCAATATCCTGCTTCGAGGTGCCCAAATACATACATAGAAATATCTTCCTCTCAAATTTTGGTACTATTGCGTTTAAGACATATTTATTTTTGAATCATTAATTTCTTAATAATACCTGACCGGCGAAGAACGCCGACAGGTTGAATATATGATATTTATATATTTAACCTCGTGAATGGCCTAAATCGGTTAATTAATTAAATAATTGTTATGTTTTCTTTGTTTTCCCTATTAATTTTGATTGCACTTTGTCCATTTTGTAAGTAAACATCTCTGGCACCCTTAATTTTTGCTAATAACAAGAAACATTTCTATCTGATTTTTACAAAAAATTATACACTGATGTAAAATATTTTTCTACTTATTCTTTGAAAATTTCGAATATATATCTTAATTAGTTTTCTTATTTTTTGCCGATAACTATAAATTATTAATTGCTTTCCTTTCCTTTCGAAAATGAGATTACGGAATCGGCTGATCGGCGAAACATGATTCATTTTTTTCTTTTATCAGTTTTTATTAATATTACGTCCCTATTTCATTCTTTCTGCGATTTTGCAAGAAAATATCTTTAGCGTCATTAGATTTTGCTGAAAATATAAAAAAATAATTAAAAAATTACCATCCGATTTTTAAGAAAATTTATTCACTGGTTTAAAATATTTTTCTATTTATGATCTAAAATTTTCAAATCGGTTATTAATTAGTTTACTTAAATTTCTCTGCTTAGTACAAATTCTTAATTTTTTTTATTTCCGCTGTGAAATCAGGTCCAGAAGTACGTGCTCTGTTGTTATAAGGTAGAAAAAAATATTTCAATGCCTTTTTAATTAATATCTATTCTAATTATCAAAATATTTTAAATGTAAGCCTCAGGTGCATATGGATCTGTCTTGGACTATTCTTCTGCTATTCTAGGGGCGGTACATTTTCCGAGCCATTGCCGACAGACACACGGATTTTATTTAATATCATGTTAAAAACTTTCATATTTCAAGTGCATTTTAACACATTTTCTAAAATAATTTAATACACCTAATGCAGTAACTACACGAACACTGGTTTAAAGATTGATGTTCGTAGGTTTAAAAGCCGTTAAATACATTTTTTAAGAGTTATCTTCCCTTTTTAATCGTAGATTTTTACTATTTAACATGACAAAGGTTACTATAAATATAACGGTATTCAAATTCAATAAACCTCTAAACCTGAGGTCTTATAGAAACAGAATTAACCCTTCGCTTACCAGACGTTTCCAATGGATCCGACAGCTACATTCAAAATTGTTATTCTTACCATAATCAGAGGCGTAGCGTCAAGGGGGGGGCACAGATCACTTTACTACCAGTATTTTTATATACTATATTTGGCCTTATTTAATTCATGCCGTTCAAACATTAAATAAGGCTAAATGTAGTATATAATTATACTGGTAGTAAAATGATCGTGCCCCCCCCCCCTGACGCTACGCCACTGACCATAATTTGTTTCATAAAATAACTTAAATACAATCTACAGAACAATGGAACAATGTAGTTAGCAGGATAGAATACCTAGTTGCGTATCAACTGAACTTCCAGGTTAAAGGTAATTGGCTTGCGAGGCAAAAGAGATCCGTTAGAAATTTAAAAAGTTAAGAAATAAAAAAAATATTTAAAAATATAATAATGAAATAGAAGTTTAACAATAAAAAGTATAAAAAAAAATCCCTTATATCGAAGAAGATGACAGACAAAACCTACCGAGGGTCGAACTCATCTCAAAAACAGGAAAAAAAGACTCATTACAGAAACCATACATATAGTTTAAAAGTTAAAAGAAGTTAGATATTATTAATAAAAAAGCCAATAGGCAGACTAAAGAGGTGTCCGCTTTTCACAGTTAAAAATATATAAATATGTATGTGTTGTGGATTCAAAAAGATTTTCTCTCAATAGAGGTGTCTGCTATTCGTGAGTATTTTATTGGAGGTTTTAGTGTAATATGCTTTTTTTTTATTCTGACAAGCATTTGAATTTTTAACTCTTGCTAAAATATAAACATTAATTAAAAAATGGTTTATTCATAGAAAATGCAACCGCAGAATATAATAAGCGTAGCTTCCTTCCAGATTACAAAACCGGAATTGTTAAACCTTCCGGTTTTACAAAATCAGAAGCGCATATCGCGAACATTTTTTAAAAATGAAATGTTACTCTCATCTTTTGTAATACCTAACCATATATTTAGTCATATCTATCCCGTTCGTAACACAAAATATCTGGTTTAATATATGTTCAATTATCTTTGTAAAAAATGAAAGGTTCGCAGCTATGCAATAAGGCACGATATCATTGATAATTTTAACAAGCTCATTTATGGTCTATATCAGTCCTGGATATACTTCTCAATCCGTTTCTATTTATTTCGACATTTTGATTATACGAAATCGAAGAAAATTATATTAATGCATTGGGGTACTCGTATGTTTTTTTTTTTTTTTTTTTTTTTTTTTCGCTACTGCTTTACAATGCCTAAGTAGTTATATTTATTTTTTCCATACCCCTAAAAATATTTTTTGTGCATCTGCAGTATAAAATGGGACAGACGTACCTTTTTAAATTATGGCCTGTAAAGCTGGCAATTTTTACGCAACTTTTGTGAATGTTTATAATAGTTTTCTGTTTTTTATTTAATCGCAGAAAAATTAGAAAAAGTGGTTATGCAATCTTAAAGCGTCAGAACTCGTGTCTTGTTTCAGTAGTATAATTTAGTACTGGTTCAATTATTCTAATCCATTTTTTTATTTCTATTTTTTTAAGATAAAAATTTTAAAATTTTGAAAAGGCAAAAATGCACTAGCAGGACCAAAAAGTTTGAATACTCTGCTGATCAGTGTTGTTAATTTAACGCGTTTTTTATGCAAAATAGCTAGTAGAATTTCTTAACAGTAATTTTTCTTTTATTTAATCACGGAATGTCTGTCATTATATAAATTAAAATTTAATATTAAAAAATTAAGGTAAGATAAAAATTTTAAAAACAAAATGAGACGAAGTTAGCGACACGGACGTTATGAAAATCTCCAATTTTCTTCCTCTGTCCCATCTCTGAAGAGATCGCACGATTTCATGAGCCATAATTGAATTTTGTTTTACAATTAAGGTGAAGAGATAATTTAATACTATTAATTCGGTCTGTGCAGCTTTTGTGGTGAAAATTATATTTTGTGAATATAAGTATTTTGTGCATATTGAATGTATTATTATTTATATAAATTAATTTCCATTGTATTGTCAGAATGTATTAAAAATACATTATTGTAAATTTCTTCAAAAATTATTGAAACTGTCCTTGTAATTCATTAAAAACAATTGTTTTAAATGCATGCGTATATGGTTTTCATTACGACCCACTACAATACTGTTTATTATCGAAACATTAGTTTTTTTTATTAAAGAAACTAGTTTAGTGTCATTTTCAGATGTGCATTTCTGAACAACGTTAAATCAACGTAGAAGCAGGATCCCGATTATTCTATATGACATTTTTCACCACTACTTTTGAAGAATAGTTTTCACCTTATTTTAACACATAATTTTATTTTTTTTCTCTTTCTTCTTCTTTCTTTCTGTTTTGACGGGAGCAAAGCTCATAACATGGGAAATAGTGATCCCGGTTTGAGATTCATGAAGATTGAGTTAACTTAATGGTCCTAATCAGTGGCTGCTCATAACTCACTTTATTTGGGGCACTAAATGCATGTCTGCTAAATTTATTCTTTTGTTTTTCAACTATTATTAAAAATGAATACTTTATTTTATTTACTGTCAGAATGTTCTGTCATTAAAAAAGGAAAAGTTTTCTTGTAAAAAATAGTGGTATGAAAATAAGATGTGTTTCTTGCATGCATTTAGTGCCCCCAAAAAGACAATCACGCGCCGACACTGTTCCTAATCAAGACTCATACACTCGTTGGAATTTCGAAGGATTTTGGATTGTCAAATTTATATTTCATAACAAAACATCAGAATTGGCAGTCGTTAGAACTCATAGCAGAATTTGGAATATTTTTCTGCGATTAAATGATGACATACTGTATATACTCGTGTATAAGCCGACCCCAAAATTCCTGATGAAAACATGTTTAATACCAGTATTTTACAATAATGTTCTTCGCTTTTATATAATTCCCATTTAAATGAGATAATGCAGGGCGTAGAAAATTATTCTGAATTACTGGTGCTAAACTTGTTCGCATCTCGGTTTTGGGGGTCGGCTTATACACGAGTATATACGGTATATTCTTTTTTAAAGATCTGGTATATTAGTGCACCTTATTTTAAGAGGCTACTTCGAGCGAAGGAAAACACCCATTCCCCATTATTCATCCTTTGGGGCACTTATTTTATAATATCTCTTTTGCATTTCAATATTTTAAATGGTGTTTTTGCATTGTACAGCCGAGGTCAATCTCTATGCAGGTCGTTTTTCTTTTCGATTTTAGTTGCAGGGCTTTTATTTTTATTACGATACTTTCACTTCCGAAAACGGTATTGAAAATGAAAGTATCCTCATAAAAAAAAACCTGTAAACAAAATTGAAAAAATAAAATACGGCATGCATAGAGATCAACTTCAGATATCCAATGCAAAAAAATCATTATAAATACTGAAATACAAATGAGTTATTGTAAGATAACTGTCCCATAGGATTAACATTAGCGAGCGGATGTTGTCGTGTGCCTGAAGTAGCCTCTTAATCTAAAGTCATCCAAAGTTTCACGAATAAATGTGAAGATGTGGTTGGTTGGTTGATTTATGACGGCCTATTATCTACACTTGGGACATAGTTCCCTAGAAGTGCCCGCCGTGAGGGGGGGGGGTCTTTCTAAGGAATCCTAACCAGTATTTACGGCAAGGTGTGAAGAAAACCACGGAAAACTCCGAACGTTTGGGTCGACGAGCGCGGCAGGTGTTCATACCTGCCAACATTGCGATTAACTTCCGTACAATGTAGGTTAATGTAACCGAGGTTAAATACGTTTCAAACCAGAATATTTTAAAGAAATGCAATGAAATAGGTCCCATGTAAGAACATGAAACTAAATATATATTATTTTTTCAAATATATTTTCTGGCTGGAAATGCCTTTAACCTGGATGAAATTAACTCCGTTTGTACAGAAGTTTAGTTGAAAATTTGCAGGTATGGGTGTTTGAACCCAGCACCTCCTGTGTACCAGCTTTGAGAGCAGAACCTCTCAGCCACTGGTGGGACAGGTGGAGATGTGCATTACGTTTATCCTTTATTTAAATGTTATAAAATCGTGAAATGTACAGTCGCACATTGTGTAATGCCACACCTGCGTTCGCCATTGCGCTGTTTTAAATTCTTTAACGATTTGTAGTTTATATCAAAATTTATAAAGTTATAATACTGTCGAATAAAATATGATGCAATTGAGAAATATACAGTAAAACCTGTTAATAGCCGACACCTCGGATACGCCGAATTTTTCCGCAAATCGGAGATGTCCGCTTCTCATTTGTAAAAATATACAAGTATGTACGTGTTGTGGTTTGATAAAAGGAATTTCTAAATCGAGGTGTCCGCTATTCGTCAGTATTTTAACGGAGGTTTTAGTGTGCTTCTTTTATTCTGACAAGAATTTGATTTTTTAACTCTTGCTAAAATATACACATTAATTTCTATTTAAAAAGTCGTTTATTCATAGAGAATGCAACCGCAGAATACAATAGGCGTAGCTTCCTTCCGGATTACAAAACCAGATTTGTTAATCCTTCCGGTTTTACAAAATCAGATGTGCATATCGCGAACATTTTGTAAAATAAAATGTTACCCCCCTTCTATGTAATACCTAACCATATATTTACTCACAACTATCTCGTTCGTAACATAAAACTTCTAGTTTGATATATGTTCTTTGTAAAAAAGAAAGTTTGGCAGATATGTAATATGGCACGATATCATTGTTAATTCTAACCAGCTCAATTATGGTCTATATCAGTCCTGGATATATTCCTCAATCCGTTTCCATTTATTTCGACACTTTTAAATCCAAGAAAATTATATTAATGCATTGTGGTACTCGTATGTTGCTTTTTTTTCCATTACAGCTTTACAATGGCTAAGCAGTTATATATATTTTTCCCTACCCCTAAATGTATTACTTTGTGCATATGCAGAATAAAATGGGACAGACTTACCTCTTTTAATTATGGCCTGCAAAGCTGCCAATTTTTATACATTTTTCTATGCATTTTTTGTGACTGTTTATAATAATTTTCTGCCTTTTATTTAATCGGGGGAAATTAAATAAAATATGGTTATAACAATCGCAAAACCTCACAGCTGGGGTCTGGTTTTTGTAGTATAATTTAGGAGTGGTTCAATTATTCTAATCCATATTTTTAAATTCTATTTTTTTAAGTTAAAAATTTTTAAATTTTGAATTTTGAAAATGTAAAAATGCATTAGCAGGATCAAAAAGTTTGGAGACTCTGCTGATCAGTGCAGTGTTGCCAGCGGGCTACTTTTTTAAAATTCAGATTACTTGATTGGCACCACTTTTTCAAAATGGTATAAATCGCGTCGTTTTCACCTTATTTAATCTGTCATTAAATAATCCGAATTTCACTATCTCATAAAACTGGTGCTAATCAAGAAAACTGAATTTAAAAAAAGTAGCCCACTGCCAACACTCGATCAGTGTTGCTAATTTAGCGCGTTTTTTATTCACAATAGCTAGTAGAATTTCTGAACAGTAACTTTTGCTTAATCATGGAATATCTGTCATTACAAATATTAAAATTTAATTTAAAGAAATTCAGGTACGATATACGTTCTACAAGTAAAATGAAACGAAGTTAGGAACACGTACACGAGTAAAGTCCTATTTTTTTCCTCTGTGCCATCTCTGAAGAGATCGCACGATTTCAGGAGCCACAATCTAAAACATATCTGTACAACTTTGGTCCAATGATCATTTAATACTACTAATTCGGTCTCTGCATCTTTTGTGGTGAGAATTATATTTTGTGAATGTAAGTGTTTGGGGTATTGAGTGTATTATGATTTATATAAATTAATTTTCTAATGTATGTCAGAATGTATTAAAATTACATTATTGTAAATTTCTTCAAAAATTATTGAAACTCTCCTTATACTTCAGTAAAAATAATAGTTGTAAATGCATGCGTATGGTTTTCATTACGATCCTCTATAATACTGTTTATTATCGAAACATTAGGTTTTGTATTAAAGAAATTAGTTCAGTATCATTTGTAGATGTGTATTTCTTAAGAACGTTAAAGCAACGTGGAAGCAGGATCTCGACTATCTTAACGGACATTTTTCACCACTACTTTTGAAGAATAGTTTTCATCTTATTTTAACACATAATTTTATTCTTTTTCTCTCTTTCTGTTTCGATGGGAGCAAAGCTCATAACATGGGGCATATTGATCCCGGTTTGAGATTCATAAAGATTGAGTTAAATTAATGGTCCTAATCAGTGGCTGCTCGTAACTGATTTATTTGGGGCACTAAATGCATGGCTGCTAATTTTTTCGTTTTTAACCACTATTATTAAAAATGAATACTTTATTTTATTTGCTGTCGGAAAGTTCAGCCATTAAATGAGGAAAAGTTTTAAATAAGGAAAAGTTTTCTTGTAAAAAATAGTGGTATGAAAATAATGTGTGTTTCAAGCATGCATTTAGTGCCCCAAAAAAAGATAGTCTCGAGTCACCACTGGTCCTAATCAAGACTCATACACTCCTTGGAATTTTGAAGGATTTTGATTGCAAATTTTCTATTTCATAACAAAAGATCATAATTTGAAGTCGTTCGGTCTCATTGCAGAATTTGAAATAGTCTTCTGAGATTAAATGAGGACATAAATACTCTTCCAAAGTTCTGGTATATATGTACACCTTCTTTTTAAGAGGCTACTTCACTAGCAGGGAAACGCCCACTCGCTAATGTTCATCCTATGGGACACTTATTTTACAATATCTCTTTTGCATTTCAATATTTTAATTGGAGTTTCTACATTGCATATTTGAGATCGATCTTTTTGCAACAGTTTTTTCGATTTTGAATACAGAGCACTTTTTTTCATTACTACGATATTTTCACTTCCGAAACCGGTTTCCAAAGTGAAAGAATCCTCATAAAAAAACTGTAAACAAAATTGAAAAAATAAAATACGGTCTGCATATAGATCAACCTCAAATAACCAATGCAAAAAAATCATTATAAATACTGAAATGCAAACGAGATATTGTAAAATAACTGTCCCATAGGATTAACATTAGCGAGCGGGTGTTTTCGCGTGAGTGTAATAGCTTCTTAATCTAAAGTCATCCAAAGTTTCAAGACTAAAGGTGAAGATGTGGATTATATTTATCCTTTATTTAAATGTTATAAAATCGTGAAATGTACAGCCGCACACTGTGTAATGCCCGTGGGCGCTATTTCGCTTTCATGCTCTTTCGAATGTTTCCTGTAACTAGCTTTAAAAAAAAAAAATTCTCAGAATGGTTTTCTTTAAAATTTATAATATTAGCATTTTCTTTTTTAGAGAGACGCATTTATTGTTTTTGGATTTTTCCTCTACAATAATTTTTGAGACGGACCTCGTCTCATGAAAATGTGGTTCTATATATACCATGAATTATTGTTTTATTATTATTATTATTATTTTTTTACATTGAGTTCTTTGTAAGGTTCTTTCATAAGGAACATAGGAATCCCTATTTGCCTAAATCATTTGAAAACTATTAATACACAGATAATTTACAGTATTTTTAAAATAGCAACAAGATGAAGAAAAAGAAAAGAAAAAGAAAAAGAAAACATAATATTAACACTAAAATTACCATTAGCCGTCATTTTGACTGTTACCAAAGAATATATTCCAATTCGAACCAGAAATTTCTTTTTAAAATAAATTAAATATAAAACTTACAGAAAAACGTCAAATGAAAAAGTTAAGCAGTTTTAAATAAAATTTCTGGTGTGAAATAGTTAATAAAAAATTGAGTAAAATTTACGGTAGTTCTAGTGTTAAGTGAAACAAATATTAAAATGTTTTTAAGCCATTATGAAATTGCAAGCTACAGTTCGCACTTCAATATTTCTCCTATGTAACGAACCTTTTTTTTTTTTTTTTTAATTACCATAATTTCTGGTCTATAATGACATACTTGACAACCTCCAGTTCTTTTTTCTATTTTTTTTTTACGTATTTTGAACCAGGAATTTCAAACGACTACCACATAGAATTAAGACACATTTCATTAAAAAAAGTCTGGTTCAAAGTATGTTTTATTACTTTAAAAGTAGCCGGAAGTTTGCAAGTATATAATTATTGTGTGAAATAAATATGCTCGAACCAGAAATTATACTTCATAAAATGTAAGGCAATCTTTGGTGATAGCTCTAGGACCTCACATGCAGAGTAAATTTCTATTCCGAAACGTACTTTTTGCACGATAAATATAGTCTGCAAATTACGGTGAGTGATTTAATAGGTTTATAACACTGTAAAACACTGGTTCTGTTTTTAGAGACGTTTCCGCTATTTTGTTCGCCCGCGTCAAACTAACCGTTCGGAGTTTTCCGTGGTTTTCTTTGAAGCTTGCCGTAAATATGGGTTAGGATCCCTTAGACACAGAGTAAGGAGATTTAAACAGAGAATCAACTCTCATAGACTTCAATGGTAACTTCTTTAATATGGGATTACACATAGACAGTGGCGCTAGCTGCGGGTGACGTGAAAACTACAGCCGTAACAGAAGAGAGGTTGCTAAATAGAGCTATATATCGCTTTCTTGGCGACAAATGAGGGAAGGAAAAAAAAACGGCGACTACTTGCTTCTTGTTTTGGTTGGTTGGTTGGTTGATTTTAAGATGGTTGATTATCTATCTACGCGAATGAAAACAGATTTATTATTTTTAACATGTTCTGAAACAATCGGAAGTCAACTTAATTTTAAAATAAGTGCTGTGGTAAAACAAAATTTTTTTTCTTCCAAGTCTGAAAGGAAAATTTGATTTTTTTAATTCTTCAAAATGTAAGTTGTGATTTATTTTCATGTGTTATTTTTGTTCTTGTTTTACCAAGTTCCATAATGTTTGAAATATTTTATATATATTGAGTGTTGACAGAATTGTGCCGAAACGTCATGTTAAGGCTCACTGTGGAGATGCGAAATGTTTTTGGTTTCCGTCTGTCTGTTTGCCATAAAAATGGTCCGATTAGGTTGATTTTTAGTAGGTATGTTGGCAATGTATCCGGAATTAGCTGTATAGTTTTTAGTTAAATTTGGTTCATTCGTTCAGAAAATATAGAATATTTTTTTTCGGTCATAATGCTTTCTTATGGGGATGCAGACGATTTTTCAAATTTCATTTTTATCTGAAATGAAATTGGAATATTTGCGTAATGGATTTAGATGTAAAATTATGAATGCTAAATTTTTGATATGGATTTCCAATAGTTTTAAAATTTTGCTTATAAATTTAATAGAATTTAGAAATTAATTGCTTAAAATATTTGAAAATGTTTTTGCATCTGTTCGGGAAATATAAACATCTTACTTTCATATTTTTTTACACTTTTTTAAATCATTTTTTTTTTATTTACTACTTTAATTTAAGGATTCTAATTTCTGGAACATTCGAACAATTTTATATGCTTATAAACATGCATGCAATTGAAAAAATAATAATTGCGGATTATACGAAATTAAAATGATATTTAAAAAAACAATGATCTGCAGATTTTCTAGTATAGGAAAAAATTTAGTACCATGTTTACATTGCGATAGAAAATGTATATGAATAAAATTTTATACAGGGAAATTTTTTTTAACATGAATGAGATTTATGGTATGGCAGTTATTTTAACGATAATATAAAGTCAAAATTTGTTAAAAATCTGCCAACACTGAATATATATAAAATATTTCATACATAATGGAACTTGAAAAATAAAAACAAAAATAACACATAGAAATAAACCACAACTTACCGATTCTTAGGAATAAAAAATAACTTTGACGTCTTGTTCTTGCAAACAATACACTCCTCTCTTCGTAGCATTTTGAAGAATTATAATAATTATAATCAACTATTTGATCTTCAAAGAATAATTTTAATAATAAGTATTAAACAAGATTCGAAAATCAATTAGCGAACGCCGAAAATTTGCACATGCGCAAATGACAACAGAAAGACGCCAAGCAGAATAGGATTACATTTAAAATGAAATCACGAAGATAAAAATTGCCAAAGCGATGATTTAGTTCTTATGTAATCCGCCGCAGTCGCTCTTTTCAGGCGAAGTTGGATCTCTGTCTTACTCTGTGCCCTTAGAAAGACACCCATGGAGGGCACTCCCCCTAGGGCCTATATCCCTCGTGTAGATATTCAGGCGTCATAAATCAACCAACCAACCAACCGCTATTTTGAAATGCATATAGTGAGCCCTAAAAAGGGAAAATTGCTTTAAGATTTCGTATTATGCAAGAAGCAAAACTTATTTTTCGACTTCCACGAAATAGCAAAACTGTATATAGCAAATCTGTGTTTCAAGAGTCGATATCTTATACGCACTTATCTTAGTACACACTATCCACTCTGAATGGTAGTGCATACGAGGGTTGCTAAGTTGACCTCCATTTTTCTATAGAAATTCTGAGTTCCTACCAGAATTCTCGAAAGAAGATTTTTTATTTTACGTAGATATAGAATGTCGGTTATTAAATAAATTAAAATTTTCTGTTCAAAATTTCTGGCATGAATTCAGAATTTCTGAATTAAAAAAAGAGCCTAACTGGCAAGCCTGGTTTTTATCAATCATTGTTACCATTCCTTTACTTTTTGTAATTAGGATTGCTTTATTGCCACCACTTTTTTGAAATAGCATAATTCGCCTAAATCTGTCATTAAATAATGTGAACATCAGAATTTCAAATAATGGCGACAATCACGCCACTTAACAAGAATAACAGCAAACTTGTGACACCCTTCAAAAAATTATGAGTTGTATGTGCGAAGCGGAGAACCTCATATTGGTACTCTGCCGAGCGTGATAGTTTCAAAGCATTTGGGACGTTGACAACAGTCTAGAGGTCTATACTCCGTTCGCTGAAACGAGATAACGAAGTAAACAAATGTGCGTGCGGATTGGCGATGCTTAAACCTGGCGCTGTGCAAAAGCGCCAAACAGATTTCTTGAAGTGTTGAGCTTCTGCTTTTTTCCCAAACGTCTGTTTGTTGCTTGTCTTTCACTTTTAAAATTGAAGATTTTTTTCGATTGATTTGGTATTTTGTATACACAAATGGAGTGTGAAAATTCTTCTTTGAGCCCATCTAAGAAGAGAGTAAAAAGAAAAGCTTTGAGTAAGGTGGAGAAAGATATGATTTTAAATGTATATAAAACGGAACTTGAATCGAATCCTGAACTTCCGATTTCTCATATAGGAGATAATGCTGCTCGTATAACAGGCGTAGGTAAAGCTTCCGTTTTTCGAGTGTTAAGAGAGTATAAAAAATGTGGTGTGTTAAACTCGCCGAAGAAAATAAAATTACGTAAACGTGTTTTAGAAAATATAGATGATTTTGATAGGAATGCTATTAGGAGAAAAATCCACGAGTTCTTTTTCAGGAATGAATTGCCCACTATAAATAAAGTTTTGGAAGTTGTAAATGATGACCCTGATTTGCCAACCTTTAAAAGGACAACATTTTATCATCTCCTGAAAGAATTAAACTTTAGATATTCACGGAGAGGACGAGACAGTACTCTCATTGATAAAAACGAAATAATTGTGTGGCGAAGAAATTATTTACGGCAAATCAAATCTTTCAGAGAAGAAGGGCGCAAAATATATTATATGGATGAAACTTGGTTGAATGCAGGCCATACAGTTAGTAAAGTTTGGAAAGACACATCAGTAAAATCATCAAAACAAGCATTTTTATCTGGTCTTTCTTCAGGATTAAAATCTCCTTCCGGAAAAGGAAAACGGATGATAATTACCCATATTGGTAGAGATTCTGGTTTCGTGGATGGAGGGCTTGACTTATTCGAATCAAATAAAAATAAAGATTATCACGAAGACATGAATTCAGAACGTTTTGAAAAGTGGTTTGGTGATATCGTATTTCGACTGGAAGATAACTGTGTGATAGTAATGGACAATGCTCCTTATCATTCCCGAAAATCAGAAAAAATACCGAATACTTCGTGGAGAAAACAACAGATTGTTGATTGGCTTTTAACAAAAAATATCCCTTTTGAGGACGGAATGTTAAAAGCGGAACTGTTGCAGTTAGTGAAGCAAAATAAAAATAAATATGACAAGTACGCTGTCGATGAAATGGCAAAAGCACAAAATAAAACTGTCTTACGATTACCCCCCTATCATTGCGAGCTTAATTCTATTGAACTGATTTGGGCACAAATAAAGAACTTCGTTGCGAAAGAAAACAAAACATTCAAAATGCCTCATGTAAAAGATATATTCTCTCAAAGTATCAGCAAAATTGGCACTGAAGAATGGAAAAGATGCATTCAACATGTAACAAATACAGTGGAAAAACAAATGTGGGATTTAGATAATGCTATAGATAATGTAGTAGATTCCATGGTAATCAATCTAGATTCTAATAGTTCCGATACTTCAACTTCATCTTCTGAATGATTTGTGAGGTAAGTGGGCTTCAATAATGTAAGATATAAATAGTTTTGTACTATTTTGTATTTAACAAAATTAACTCCTGATGATGGTTTATAACAATGTTGAATTCAGAAGGTTTGCCCCGGGAGGAAATTCCGTTCGGGGCATTAAAACGTCCCCTCCCGGAATATTTCAGATTTTATACTTTTAATGGTCAAAAAGTATAATTCCCCCCCCCCCGCCGAAACTATATAATGTCTCGCCTGGACTCTCTTGATCAGTGTTGTCAGTTTACCCCCATTTTTTATTCAAAATACACACCAGAATTTATGAATCTATTTTTTTTTTACTTAATCACGGAATGTCTGCTATTAAATACAGCAAAACTTTCTATTAAAAAGTTCTGGAACGACGGCATTTTCATTAATCAATCTGGGGCGAAGTCAGGTACTGTGTTGTTTTTACGGCCGATTATCTACTTGAGGGATATAGGCCGAGTGGGGATGCCCTCCGTGGGGATCTTTCTAAAGGAGCCTAACCCGTATTTACGCAAAGTTACCCAACGTAGAAAGAAAACCATCGATGCGGAGCTAGGATCACGGACTAAAAAGTAAAGATAATTTCCCAATTTTGTCCCTCCGTGTCATCTCTAAAGAGACCACACGATTACCTGAACTAAAAATCAGTTAGCTTTAATACATTTAAAATTTAATATTTATTTAATTCTGATCATTCTTTTTCTGTAGCTTTTCTGGTGTATGAATTATTGTTTATATAAATTAATTTTCTAATGTATTGCCATAATGCATTAAAAACACATTATTGTGAAATTCTTGAGATAT
Organism: Maratus michaelseni; assembly: GCA_963931845.1. NCBI lineage: Eukaryota > Metazoa > Arthropoda > Arachnida > Araneae > Salticidae > Maratus > Maratus michaelseni. The sequence goes on along the minus strand of OZ007600.1, from coordinate 251,193,406 downwards.
GATCCAAACACTCCTTATAATACAGAAAATAGAATAGTTGTAAATGCATGCATATGGTTTTCATTAAGATAAACTACAAACTGTTTATTTCAATAAGATCAGGTTTATATCACAGACGCAAGTTCGGCCTACATATGCATTTCTCAACAACGAAACGTTAAGGCAACATGGTAGCAGATCCCGATTATCCTAGGTAAAATTTTTTACAACAGTTTTTGAATAATAGTCGCTAACTTATTTTAATATATAATTTAGTAATTTTTCTTTTTTTTTCTTTTTTTTAACTATTATGAAGACAGCGAAGCTCATACATGCGACATAGTGATACCAGTTTGAGATTCATAAAGATTGAGTTAATGTAATGGTGCTAATCAAGGTTCCTTCACTCCTGGGAATCTTGCAAGGAATTTGGGTTACAAAATTTCTGTTTTATAACATAAGAACAGAATTTGTAGTCGCTACGTCTCATCGCAGAATTTGGAATAATTTTCTGCGACTAAACTATGACGTAAATACTGTTTCAATGTTCTGGTATATTTGTACCCCTTCTCCTTAATCTGTAGGCATACAAAGTTTCACCAATAAAGGTACACATACAGGTTACATTAGTTCATTATTTAACCCCTTCGGGACCGGCGGCTTTTACACAAATTTTATTCGGTTGGCACAACTTTAAAAAAAAAAAACTACCTTTACTTACACTATCGCAAAAATGCTCTAATTAGAGAAAGCAAATATTACTATCATTTTTTACTGGTGCCTAAAACAAATTCTGTATGCTCTTTTTGAGGGTGCATATATGCACCTATGGTGCCGAACGGGTTAAATGTTATAAAATCGTGAAATGTACAGCCGTAACTGTCCAATTTGCACCAGTGGGCGTCACGGCGTTCTTTTATACTCTTCTCGCACTTTCGAATGTTTCCTGTTACTAACTTTAAAAAAAAAATTCATTCTAAAAGTCGCTTTTAAAAAAAATTTAGAATATTTGAATTTTCTTTTTTAGACAGACGCATTTATGCTTTCTGGCTGATTTTTTTTTTTTTACAATTGCATCGATTTCGCATTTTACCTACTGACACTCCTGATATTGCCCGGATTCGTCATATAATAACACGAAACGCGAGAAAATGCTAAAAATGACAATAAAATAGGGAAAACTTAAAAATAGCTGCACAAATTCCGAACAAATTTCACTGACTGAAAATAGAAAACAAAATTACTACATTGGGACAGAAGATTGAAACCGGATTCGTTTTACTAATATTAAAAATCGTAGCGAATCACGAAAAAACAGTAAAATATCGACATTCGCAGAGGGCAAAATTGCTAATATATTAAAACAGGATTTCTTTCACGAATGTCGAAAAATCTTTGTGAAACACGAATAAACTATAAAAATCATATGAAAAATTCAAAAATTGCTGTACGAAATCTGAATAAATATTATTGAAAAGAGGACAGAATTTACTATATTGGGCGAAAAGATTAAAATTGGATTCCTTTGCAAATGTGAAAAAATCGCCGCAAATTACATGAACTCCAGAAAAAAATTGCAAAAAATCACTAAAAATTCAAACATCGCAAAAGGCAGATTTTATTACAGTGGACTAAAACATTGAAACCGAAATTTGTTCACTACTGTCAAATATCGGCGCTAAAATAGGAAAAAAATCAAATAATCGCACTGAAAATCGTAAATATCCAAATGAACAATGTGGGGCTAAATGCTGGAAACGCAAATCACTTTTACGAATGTCAAAAAATCACCGCGGATAGCGGATAGCGGAAAACGCTAAAAATCCACAAAACATTAAAAATCCCGGACAAAATTTATTATATTAGGATAAAAGTTTGACATCGAATTCCTCTTACAAATATTCAAAATTTGATGTATAATGCAAAAAACACTAAAAATCGCAATAAGTAGTGCCAAAAAAATCAACAGGAGAACATTTACTATATCACTCTAAAAAGTTTGAATACTAGATTCTTTTCCGGATGTCAAAAAATAACAGAGAAACTCGAAAAGAAATCCAGAATTCGCATTGATAATCGCATTAAAAATCTGTAAAATTCAAAGATCGCGCAGGCGAATATTTACTATATTAGGATAAAAGTTTGAAACAATTTTCCTTTAAAAATGTAAAAAATCGCCATAAAACCCCAAAAATCGCATTAAAAATTCCTAAAAATTCAAAAATTGAGGAGGGAAAAAATTACTATATTAGGCTAAATGTATGAAACCAAATGCCGTTTCCGAATGTCAAAAATTTGTCGCCGTACTTGAAAAAACCTTAAAAGTCGCATTGTAAATTGTATTAACACTTCTAGTATCAGGTTTTAAGTTGTAGCGAGTATTCTTCGTTTTGTATGATTTGATTCAGAAATATAACTGTATTAAATGTAACTTGGCTTCTTCGAACAAGGTGTCTATATAATTTTATGTATTAGGTTTAAATTACTATTTATTTTTGTTAGAAACTTAAAATATTCAAAACAAAAATTAATGGGGGTCAGAAATGACCCGGATGGTTTTCGGAGGGTTAAAAATTGTTAACATTCAAAAAACGCGGACATTTCTATATTAGAATGAACATTTGAAACCTAATTCCGTTTCCGAAGGCCAAAAAATAGCCACAGAAGAACTTTTGAAAAATATGTTATACATCGTTAAAAATAACAAATCATCGAGTAGAAAATTTACTATATTAAGATAAAAGTTTAAAGTGAAATCCCTTTCTTGAATGTCAAAAAGTCGCCACGGAACTGGAAAGAACGCTAAAAAAATGCATTACAGATCGCTAAATACTGAAAAATCGTTGTGGACGAAATTTATTATGATGGGGTACAACATTGTAATCGAAATCTTTTCATGAATGGCAAAAAATCGGCACGGAGTCGAAAAAAATTCTAAAAATAGCATTGAATTTTTAAAAATGAAAAAAAAAGGAAAAAAATCTAATAAAAAAAAGGCAATATCCTGCTTCGAGGTGCACAAATACATACATAGAAATATCTCCCCTCTTAAATTTTGGTACTATTGTGTTTAACCTAAAAACATTACATTAAAAATCATTAAAAATAAAAAATCGTACAGGACAAAATTTACCATATTAAGCTGAAAGTTTTAAAACGAATTCCTTTTATCACTGTCAAAAAATCGCCGCATAATTAAAAAAAAAAAAAAAATAAAAAACGCGATTTCGTACAAAAAACAAAAAAATTCAAAAATTGCTGTAAATTTACAACTGAGCTGAAAGACTGAAACCGGATAATTTTTATTGCTGTAGAAAAATCGCCTCAAACCGAAAAAAAGGGAAAAAAAAGGAAAAAAATCTAATAAAAAAAAGGCAATATCCTGCTTCGAGGTGCACAAATACATACATAGAAATATCTCCCCTCTTAAATTTTGGTACTATTGTGTTTAAGACATATTTATTTTCGAATCATTAATTTCTTAATAATACCTGACCGGCGAAGCCCGCCGACAGGTTGAATATATGATATTTATATATTTAACCTCGTGAATGGCCTAAATCGGTTAATTAATTAAATGATTGTTATGTTTTCTGTGTGATCCCTATTAATTTTGATTGCACTTTGTCCATTTTGTAAGTAAACATCTCTGGCACCCTTAATTTTTGCTAATAACATGAAACATTTCTATCTGATTTTTACAAAAAATTACACTGATGTAAAATATTTTTCTACTTATTCTTTGAAATTTTCGAATATATATCTTAATTAGTTTTCTTATTTTTTGCCGATAACTATAAATTATTAATTGCTTTCCTTTCCTTTCGAAAATGAGATTACGGAACCGGCTGATCAGCGAAACATGATTCCTTTTTTTCTTTTATCAGTTTTTATTAATATTACATCCCTATTTCATTCTTTCTGCGATTTTGCAAGAAAATATCTTTAGCGTCATTAGATTTTGCTGAAAATATTAAAAAATAATTAAAAAATTTACCATCCGATTTTTAAGAAAATTTATTCACTGGTTTAAAATATTTTTCTATTTATGATCTAAAATTTTCAAATCGGTTATTAATTAGTTTTCTTAAATTTCTCTGCTTAGTGAAAATTCTTAATTTTTTTTTCCGCTGTGAAATCAGGTCCAGAAGTACGTGCTCTGTTGTTATAAGGTAGAAAAAATATTTTAATGCGTTTTTAATTAATATCTATTCTAATTATCAAAATATTTTAAATGTAAGCCTCAGGTGCATATGGATCTGTCTTGGACTATTCTTCTGCTATTCTAGGCGCGGTACATTTTCCGAGCCATTGCCGACAGACACACGGACAAACACACAGAGCGAAACTTTCTTTAATTACTATAGATTTTAATTATTTAGATTGCATTTAATATCATGTTAAAAACTTTCATATTTCAAGTGCATTTTAACACATTTTCTAAAATGCTTTAATACACCTAATGCAGTAAATACACGAACACTGGTTTAAAGATTGATGTTCGTAGGTTTAAAAGCCATTAAATACATTTTTTAAGAGTTATCTTTCCCTTTTAATCGTAGATTTTTACTATTTAACATGACAAAGGTTACTATAAATATAACGGTATTTAAAGTCTATAAACCTCTAAACCTGAGGTCTTATAGAAACAGAATTAACCATTCGCCTACCAGACGTTTCCAATGGATCCGACATCTACATTCAAAATTGTTATTCTTACCATAATTTGTTTCATAAAATAACTTAAATACAATCTACAGAACAATGGAACAATGTAGTTAGCAGGATAGAATACCTAGTTGCGTATCAACTGAACTTCCAGGTTAAAGGTAATTGGCTTGCGAGGCAAAAGAGAGCCGTTAGAAATTTAAAAAGTTAAGAAATAAAACAATTATTTAAAAATATAATAATGAAATAGAAGTTTAACAATAAAAAGTATTAAAAAAAACCCCTTAGATAGAAGAAGATGACAGACAAAACCGACCGAGGGTCGAACTCATCTCAAAAACAGGAAAAAAGACTCATTACAGAAACCATACATATAGTTTAAAAGTTAAAAGAAGTTAGATATTATTAATAAAAAAGCCAATAGGCAGACTAAAGAGGTGTCCGCTTTTCACAGTTAAAAATATATAAATATGTATGTGTTGTGGATTCAAAAAGATTTTCTCTCAATAGAGGTGTCTGCTATTCGTGAGTATTTTATTGGAGGTTTTAGTGTAATATGCTTTTTTTTTATTCTGACAAGCATTTGATTTTTTAACTCTTGCTAAAATATAAACATTAATTAAAAAATGGTTTATTCATAGAGAATGCAACCGCAGAATACAATAAGCGTAGCTTCCTTCCAGATTACAAAACCGGAATTGTTAAACCTTCCGGTTTTACAAAATCAGAAGCGCATATCGCGAACATTTTTTAAAAATGAAATGTTACTCTCTTCTTTTGTAATACCTAACCATATATTTAGTCATAATTATCCCGTTCGTAACACAAAATATCTGGTTTGATATATGTTGATTTATTTTTGTAAAAAATGAAAGGTTCGCAGCTATGCAATAAGGCACGATATCATTGATAATTCTAACCAGCTCATTTATGGTCTATATCAGTCCTGGATATACTTCTCAATCCGTTTCTATTTATTTCGACATTTTTATTATACGAAATCGAAGAAAATTATATTAATGCATTGGGGTACTCGTATGTTTTTTTTTTTTTTTTTTTTTTTTTTTTTTTTTTTTTTAGTTTTCGCTATTGCTTTACAATGCCTAAGTAGTTATATTTATTTTTTCCATACCCCTAAAAATATTTTTTGTGCATCTGTAGTATAAAATGGGACAGACGTACCTTTTTTAATTATGGCCTGTAAAGCTGGCAATTTTTACGCAACTTTTGTGAATGTTTATAATAGTTTTCTGTTTTTTATTTAATCGCAGAAAAATTAGAGAAAGTGGTTATGCAATCTTAAAGCGTCAGAACTCGTGTCTTGTTTCAGTGGTATAATTTAGTACTGGTTCAATTATTCTAATCCATTTTTTTATTTCTATTTTTTTTAAGATAAAAATTTTAAAATTTTGAAAAGGCAAAAATGCACTAGCAGGACCAAAAAGTTTGAAGACTCTGCTGATCAGTGTTGTTAATTTAACGCGTTTTTTATGCAAAATAGGTAGTAGAATTTCTTAACAGTAATTTTTCTTTTATTTAATTATAGAATATCTGTCATTATATAAATTAAAATTTAATATTAAAAAATTAAGGTAAGATAAAAATTTTAAAACAAAATGAGACGAAGTTAGGGACACGGACGTTATGAAAATCTCCAATTTTCTTCCTCTGTGCCATCTCTGAAGACATCGCACGATTTCACGAGCCATCATTTTATTTTGTTTTACAATTAACGTGAAGAGATCATTTAATACTATTAATTCGGTCTGTGCAGCTTTTGTGGTGAAAATTATATTTTGTGAATATAAGTACCGTAATTTCCGGCGTATAATCCGCAGCTCAAAGAGTCGTTTTTTGACCCAGAAATATTATTTTATAAAATGTAACTTAAAAGATCGCTGTAAATATTTAACTACAATTATTGAATAAAATTTCTGGGTCGAAAAACGACTCTTTGAGCTGCGGATTATACGCCGTAAATTACGGTATTTTGTGCATATTCAATGTATTATTATTTATATAAATTAATTTTCTATTGTATTGTCAGAATGTATTAAAAATACATTATTGTAAATTTCTTCAAAAATTATTGAAACTCTCCTTGTAATTCAGTAAAAATAATAGTTGTAAATGCATGCGTATGTTTTTCATTACGACCCACTACAATACTGCTTATTATCGCAAAATTAGTTTTTTTTATTAAAGAAACTTGTTCAGTGTCATTTATACATGTGCATTTCTGAACAACGTTAAATCAACGTGGAAGCAGAATCCCCATTATCCTAGGTGACATTTTTCACTACTACTTTTGAAGAATAGTTTTCATCTTTTTTTAACACATAATTTTATTCTTTTTCTGTTTCGTTTTCTTTCTTTCTGTTTCGATGGGAGCAAAGCTCATAACATGGGAAGCATAGTGATTCCGGTTTGAGATTCATTAAGATTGAGTTAACTTAATGGTCCTAATCACTGGCGGCTTGTGCACTGACTTTATTTGGGGCACTAAATGCATGGCTGCTAAATTTAGTCTTTTTTTACCACTATTATTAAAAATGAATACTTTATTTTATTTACTGTCAGAAAGTTCTGCGATTAAATAAAGAAAAGTTTTCTTGTAAAAAAGAATGGTATGAAAATAAGATGTGTTTCAGGCATGTATTTAGTGCCCCAAAAAAGACAGTCAGTAGCCGCCACTGGTCCTAATCAAGACTCATACACTCCTTGGAATTTCGAAGGATTTTGGATTGCAAAATTTCCATTTCATAACAAAACATCAGAATTGGCAGTCGTTAGATCTCATAGCAGAATTTAGAATATTTTTCTGCGATTAAATGATGACATATATATATACTAATACAAAGTTCTGGTATATTTGTACATTTTCTTTTTAAGAGCCTATTTCACTAGCAGGGAAACACTCACTCTCTAATGTTCATCCTATGAGACACTTATTTTACAATATCTCTTTTGCATTTCAATATTTTAAATAGTGTTTTTTCATTGCATAGCTGAGGTAGATCTCTATACAAACGTTTTTTTTTTTCGATTTTGGTTGCAGAACTTTTTTTTATTACGATATTTCCACTTCCGAAACCGGTTCCGAAATTGAAAGTATCCTCATAAAACAAAACCTGTAAACAAAATTGAAACAATAAAATACGTTCTGCATAGAGATAAACCTCAAATATCCAATGCAAAAAAATAATTATAAATACTGAAATGCAAACGAGATATTGTAAAATAATTGTCCCATAGGATTAACATTAGCGAGCGGGTGTTTTCGTATGCGTAGCTTCTTAATCTAAAGGTAGTAGCCTCTTAATCTAAACTCGATTGAACTCGATTTTAATGGACACTATATGCATGCATTTACAACTGTTCTATTTACTGAATTATAAAGAGAGTTTCAATATTTCTGATGTAATTTACAGCGTTCTGACAATACATTAGAACAGGGGTTCCCAAACTTTTAGACCGACGTACCACTAAATCGAAGTTCATACTTCTGCGTACCATCAGGCATCAAACGTAATATTAATATAGGAAAAACAGTGAAAGTGGAGCTTCCTATAGGTTGTTCGATTTCAAATCGACATTTTAACCCCTTGAAGGGCAGTGGGATATAATATATCCCACTTAATTTTAATTCCCATACGCCACAATGACACCGGAATTTTTGAATCAAATTTTGCTTTTATAATCTACGTGAAGAAAAGTTTGTACTTATTTTGAAATAAATTTGTTGTTAAATCCCGGTGTGATTTACTGATTTCAACATTTTAGAAACATAAGTACTTTGGCCCTCAAAAGGTTAAATACCTTTACTGTATTAAAAACCTAATTCCACGGAATAGAAAGAAACTTACACATTTGGTACAGAAGAAGAGAAAAATTTCAATTGACAGACTTAAATAAATAACGAAATAAAACTTCAACACTGAAATAACTAGTACAAAAAAATAAAATAAATAAATAAAATTGTGTTAACTCCTCCTAATTGAACAAGCTCCTCCTACTTTCACGGATTCAGACTTAACCTTCAGATAATACAATTTAAAAAACATGTTGAAAACACTTTTTCTGCTAATTAAAACTGTTTCATTGATTAATTTTTAAATTGGGTCTTTATTTACAAACTTTAATTTTTTCCCTCTGAAATGTTATAATTTACATGTGTTTAATTCTGGAAAACTGGTTGTATCATAAGCAGCGTCTGCGATTTCAGAAAGTTGGTATAACAAACATTTCTAGTAACAACAACAAAAAAAAGCGTTTACAGTCTATAATTTTCATTCGAAAATTCCCAAAGTGATAAATTCATGCCGTTTTTGATTTTATAATATTATGCTGGTATTTCATTTTACGTACCAGCATAGCACTTTCGCGTACCAGTAGCCAGAGCTTTACGTACCAGTATTGGTACGCGTACCATAGTTTGGGAACCCCTGCATTAGAAAATTTATCGATGTAGATAAGAATACGCGCATTATGCACAAACTACTTTCATTCATAAAATTTATTTCTCACCACAAAAGCTGTAGAGGAATAATCACTAGCATTAATTGTTTCACAAGCATTGCCAAAAAAAATGTCTGAAAAATCATGCTCATAAAATCGTTTGCTGTCATTTGAGCGGTACGGGTGAAAAAAAAATCGGGAAAATTATTTGTTGTGTTGCAGACAATACCATTTTTATTAATAAAACTATCATCTTATCAGAATTTTTTAATAGAAACATTTGTCTTATTTATCGGTAGACTTTACGTGATTAAATGAACCAAAAAATATTGTTCGGAATTTGTGGTAGGTATTTTGAATAAAAAACGCGCTTAATTGATAACACTGATTCGCAATGTCTCCAAACTTTTTTGATTCTACGAGTACATGTTCATCTTTTTAAAATTTTAAATCTTAAATCTTTGAAAAATATAATTTAGAAAATGGATTATAGTAATTGAAGCAATATTTAATTATACCATTACAGCAGGTCTTGAGCTCTGACTCTTTTCCACTTGTTATGACTATTTTTCTGATTTTTAGTGATTAAATAAAGGGAAGAAAATTATTATTACTATTCAGAAAATGTGTTTCCTAAAATGCGTAAAATTTGTCAGGTATATAGTGTAAGGTATTAACAAGGTTAACAAGGATTCCTGTGTCTAATTTTATATTGCATATGCACAAAAAATTATTTTCAAGAATAGAAACGAAAATATTATCCCTTTTAAAGCAATAATGAAAATTAAAAAATATAAACAGAAGCATTAGTGCAAGTAGTCTGCTTTTCTTATAAGAAAAATGTCGAAATAAATGGAAACCACTAGAGAATTTGATCCAGCATTGAGTTAAACCATAATCATGGTGGTTAAAATTAACAAGGATGTTCGTTCTTATTGCATAACTGCCCCCCTTCCGTGTTTTAAAAGTTAAATGAGCTCATATCAACCAGACATTTTACATTATAAATGAAAAGATATTAACTACTACATAACAGGAGGGTGATATTTTAGTAAATCAATTTCTGATTCAAAATATGTGCATTTGATTAAAAAAAAAACACAATGTTGGCAGATATTGTATTCTGCGGTTGCATTCTCCTTAAATATATAATTAAATACATATATATGTTAAATATGGCATTTCACAATAAAGAGATCGAATTAGCACTCGTGTATTCCATAAAAATAGAGCAGTGGCAGTCGTAAACATAGCAGTCGTAACATACATAGCAGTCATGATTCCTAAGGCAAGACGATGGATTATCAAAAACATGGTGTTTTTCCCGTTTAAAATAAAAAGATGAGGAGTTGATATCAGCACTTTATTGACACGATACTAAATATCAGACAATTCCACTAACGAATAATTTCAGAGTTCATATCTGAGGTTATTATGCATAAGAACAGCATGTAGATGTTAAAATAATTAGAGATAATTACACCAACTTGACACGATCCCTCCTCCAGGTGACGTGCTTTTATTGGCAGTAAGAAAAGCGTACAAATTCTGATCTACAAGCCTGTGCAACGGCGTTTTAAAGGTAGCGAGAGTATGAATATTTTTGCAATGCAGGTGAGCCAAATATTGGTGCCAAATATTGGTGCAGGTTAGCCAACAAGAAGCTTGCAAAGTCGGGGAACTTATTACTGTACACGGCATAATTTTGAGGTGAACCGGAAGACGCGCGAGCCGAAAGGATTATGGGATATCGAATGATAATATTAATAAAATTAAAAATTATACTAAGAGGCGTTCTAAAGAAATAAAATTTGAATGTTTCAAAAGAAGAAATAAATGAATGTTTTTACAAATACGTGTAGCTTTAACAGATTAAGATTTTTATAATAATAATTAAAAGAATATTTTGCTTACACACTTATTTTGCTTATATTTTACAAAAGAATATTTTGCACAGCTTTAATGCTGTGGAATAAAAATATAATTTAGATTTAAGTGATATTGTAAAAGACAGAAAAAAAATTAGAAATTTAAGAATTTGGAATAAATTAATTAAGAAAAAATGGCGAATTATTTTTATTATTACATATACATATATATACAGGGTGTAACTGAAATGCTTCAACAAAATTTGAGGGATGATAGTACTCATGAAGACGAACAAAAAATGCAATGGAACATGGGGTCGCAAATGACGTTTAACCCCTTCAGGGGCAATGGTATGTTTATGAAAGCGCTTAATTTTAATTCCAAAACGCCATAATGGCACCAGAATTTTGCTAGTGAAATATAGCCTTTTTCTTATTTACAAACAAATTTTTTTATAAATTCCGGTGCCAGTCATTTATTTCAACATTTTAGTACTAAAAGTAGTTTGCCCCTAAAAGGCTTAAAGGATAAAAATAGAGAAAATGCGTCTGAAAATGGACTGGCACCGGAATTTACAAAAAAAAATTGTTTGTAAATAAGAAAAAGGCTATATTTCACATAAATATTAAATGGAAAAGATTTTAGCAAAATTCTGGTGCCATTGCGGCGTTTTGGAATTAAAATTAAGTGGATTTTTAGACATACCACTGTCCCTGAAAGGGTTAAATGTCATTTGCGACCCCGTGTTCTATTGCATTTTTTGTTCATCTTCATGAGTACTATCATCCCTCAAAGTTTGTTGAAGCATTTCAGTTACACCCTGTATATACTACTTAAACAAGAACTAAAAACTGAAGTGCGTGCCAAAAAAAGTGAGGTTCCTGTTATTGTTTTACTATATATATTTCTCAATGGAATCATATTTTATTTGACATTATGTTATCTCTACCCTATATATCTCAGGTAGGCTGTCTTGAAATCGCAATTTTAGAGGAAAGGGAAAAAAACTGTGTACGCCTGTTTTTGATTTAATTGTGTACAGGTTGTTTTGGCTAATATCAATGTGTTTAATTGCGAAATGTGTTTTTTTGATGGTATAGAATAATAATTTGTACTGTTTCGTTTTGTGCAGTGAGTACTGTAATCTATATAATAGCGAACATTCTTTCTTGTACTGTTATGATCACTAGCTAAAACAGTTCGTTACCTTCCACCTTGACTTACACACTTTCTACCGGCCATAGATATCATAATTTCACTGTGAAATATATGGAAATGTATTGATTTGACAAAAAACGAACTTGTACATGTTATGACCGCCCTCCGAAGATATATAAAATTCTAATGAAACGATTTTATGAAACGACTGATAAAATGAATATATAGAATAAATGGCGGGTTTCTAGAATGCTAACAGTAATGTAATTTTATTATGTTATTACACTCACCTACAGCATTTTGCTTCTTGAAGAGGATGTTCATAGCATTTATAGTTTTTTTACAGGTCCGCACAAAAGAATACGAATGTATATTAAAAGCGGGGCTTGTAGAACTCTGATGGGAACATAAATTTATTATAATATATTTAATATATGTAACGGTTTTATGAAACGTATGTATGTAAAATGCGGAATTTGGAGAACCCGGATGGTAATGTAATTTTATTATTTTATTGTTACAGTCACATACACCCTGTTTTTTTTCTTGAAGAGGGTGTATATGAAGTAAGTGTATATCAAGTAGATGTATTCAAAATAAAAATATGTATTAGAGTGATTCAACACAATTTACTTTTACGTTTATATCGCCTTCTGGGAGGGAATAGAGTGACAAATTTTAAGTAAAATTAATTTTTTATGTTTCACGGTTTGATAGCTATAGTGAAATTAAAAGTAAATGGCAATGATGCAACGCAATTTTATTTTTTGTTTAAAGCGTCCCCTGGCAAGAAATAGTGTAACTAAATTTAAATAAATTGATTTTTTATTTATTTTATTTTAAATAAATTTTTAGAATAAACTTCTGTTACCATAAATTTATGTTTGATAAAAATTTTCACATTATAGATTTGTTTTACACTGGTAGCGCCTCAAGTGGAAAATTGGATAAATAAAATTCCAAAATGGATAAATTTTTTAATATAAGAACTTTATTAGATAATTCAGATTAAATAAAATTTTCTTTCATGTTTATAGTGCCCCCTGAAGGAAATAAGGTAAATAAATTTATATAAAAAGGATTTTTTTATGTTTTTTTGAAAGACAGCTAAACTGATGTTAAAAATAATTAGTACATGTTCAACTCAATTTTCTTTTGCGTTTACAGAAGTTTGTGTAATTTTAATTAGTATTTAAAAATTATGAAAATTCGAAACCACATTACTTATTTTTGGCGGTGGAAAGATTTCAAAAGGTATGAGACCTTTTTAAAGAAATTTACAATATTCTGACAATAGATTAGAAAACGCATTTACATAGATAATAATACACTCAAATACTTACATTCACAAAACATATTTGTCACCACAAAAGCTGCAGAGAAAGGAATTGTATTGTTAATTTCTTGATATAACGGACCTATAGTTGCTGCATTTGCAAATATTCTCATGGAATCGTGTTCTGTCTTTAAAGACGACACAAGGGAAAAAATTGAGGAAATTATTGTTAGTTTTTGTTGTAAACGTCACAGAGTAAGACAGAGATCCAACTTCGCCTGAAAAGAGCGACTGCGGCGGATGACTTATAAACTAAATCATCGCTTTGGCGATTTTTTTCGTGATTTCCGTTTAACACGTTCGCTGCCAACTACGAGTATACTCGTAGTGCTATCTACGTTTCTTTAATCTAAAATTAGTTATTCGCACCGAAAATTTCAAAAGAAGAATTTTTATTTTATGTAATCATGAAATGTCTGTAATAAAACAAAGTAAATATTGCTATTAGTTTTTTCTGGTATGAATTTGAACTTCCTAAATAAAATGAAAATTCCGGCATTTTTAGCTTGGCAGCGAACGTGTTAATTGTAACCCTATTCAACTTGACAGCTTTTGCTGTTGTCATTTGCACAAGTGCAAATTTTCGGCGTTCGCTATTTGATGTTTGAATCTTGATTAATATTTATTATTAAAATTACTCTTTGAAGATCAAATAGGTCATTATAATTCTTCAAAATGTAAGTTATGATTTATTTTCATGTGCTATGTTTGTTCTTGTTTTTCAAGTTCCGTAATGTTTGAAATATTTTATATATATTCAGTGTTGACAGATTTTTGCCGAAACGTCATGTTAAGGCTCACTGTGGAGACGCGAAAAGTTTTTGGTTTCCATCTGTCTGTTTTCCGTACAAATGGTCCGATTAGGTTGATTTTTAGTTTGTATGTTGGCCAGGTATCCGAAATTAGCTGTATAGCCTTTGGTTAAATTTGGTTCATTCATTCGGAAAATATAGAACATTTTTTAGGCCATAATGCTTTCCTATGGGGATGCAGACGATTTTTCAAATTTCATTTTTATCTGAAATGAAAATAGAATGTTTACATAATGGATTTAGACGTAAAATTATGAATGCTAAATTTTCTATATGGATTTCCAATACTTTGCAAATTTTGCCGATAAATTTAATAGAATTTTGAAATTAATTGCTTAAAATATTTGAAAATGTTTTTGCATCTGTTCGGGAAATATTAACATCTTATTTTCATATTTTTTACAAATTTTAAAAGCGTTTATTTTTATTTTCCACTTTAATTTATTCGTTGCTGATGAATACCTGTTTATTTTTAAAATTAAAAGAATAAGCAATTCATCAGAATTTTACACTATCATTGTATAACACCGTGTTTAACCTTCCTACCCTGAATGGGAGTCGAATAGACCCAGTTCTATAATTTATTTAATTCGATTGGAACCAGATTTTTTAGTAAGTTAAATAAATGTAAGTTAAAGTAGTAGTAAAAATAGTAGTGTAAGTAAAAAAAAAGTAAGTTAAATAAATGCTACACAAAACTATGTTAAATAAACATGTCAAGTCATTTTCAAAAACAAATACTGGTGTGAAATGTTTTTATCAACGTTGAGTAAAATTTCAACAGGGTACGAAGGTTAATTTAATGATTCTAATTTCTTGAACATTCGAAGAATTTTATATGCTTATAAATATGCATGCAATTGAAAAAATAATAATTGCGGATTGTACGATGTTAAATAATATCAAAAATAAGATTTAAATAACAAGCAGTCGCCGTTTTTTTCCCCTTCCCTCATTTGTCGCCAAGAAAGCGATATATAGCCGTTATTAGAAACCTCGCTTCTGTTGTGAACGTAGTTTCTGCGTCATCCGCAGATATCGCCACTGTCTATGTGTAATCCTATGTTAAAGAAGTTACCATTGAAGTCTATGAGAGTTGATTCTCTGTTTAAATCCCCTTACTCTGTGGTAAACGTAGTCCCAGTTTTATTAATAAAACAGAAATTTCTTAATAGTAATTTTTGCTTTATTAAATGGCAGACATTCCGTAATTAAAGAAAACGAAAATTACACTTTAGAAATTCTATTAAGCAACTTTAATTTAAAAAAATGCGCTATATTGAAAACACTGACCAGCAGTTTTTGATCCTACTCGTACATTTTTATATTTTAAAATTTTAAAATTTTAGAATGTTTAGCTTAAAAAAATAAACAAAATGGATTAGAGTAATTGGACCAGTACTGAAGTACATAACTACAACAGATCCAGAGCTGTGACGTACTGCGCTTGCAATAGACACTTATTCTGATTTTTCTCCGATTAAATAGAAAGGAGAACATAATTATTAATTTTTACAAAAAGTGCTTTTAAAAAAACATAAAAATTGGCAGCAATACAGGCCATAATTAACAAAGATACATGTGGCTTTATTTTTACTCCATATGCCCAAAAAATTGTTTTTATTATTCTTTATAACACAATAAGAAAAATTTAAAACTATACACCGAAGCATTAGTGTAATTTTCTACTGTTTCATATAAGAAAATTGTCGAAATAGAGACAGCTAGAGGACTTGATTCTTGGAGCTAGTTAAAATTAACAAGGATGACCGAGTCTTATTGCATAACTGCCTGTCTTCCGTTTTTTAAAATTTAAATGAACGCATATCAGCGAACAATTTTCTGTTATGAATGAAAAGATAGTACTACTACATTGTAGGCGGATAATATTCATCAGTCAGTCTTGTCAGTCTTCAGTAATAGCCTGCTGGTTGATATTTACTCTTTGAAGATGTGTGTTGCGCTGTTCTATGCTTTTTTGTGTAATGTTCCGATGAATTCTATTTGTTTTCTCAAAATGTCGTCAACGAGCGAGGATCAAAGTAGTGATATACATTGTGAACGGGGTTGTTGCTTCGAACTTTAATGCTCAACTCTTATCTGCTGCATTTCCTGAGTGGAAAATTAAAAATATACTGGCTGAATTCTTATCTTTTTTGTGATGAATAAATTGCAACTATCCTAAATAAAGATGGTTACCGTCGATCACAAGCTGATCAAACTGAGGTAAGAAATGTTTGCCTAGAGGTTTCCCAATTTCTTGAGAAGCATTATAATTACACAGATTCCGCTTATTTTTATTTTTTCTGTTTTTTGAAACTCAAAGTAATCCCTCAAACTTTATTTACTAAGGAAAATTTATAAGAAGAACGTAAACTCACCAAGGTGAATAATGGATTTAAACATAAAAATAAAGTGGAAAACTCCACATTTTCCCTGAAAATAAATTTAATAAACTTGGTTTTGATGATGATACCTTTATAGATCAAACTTCTCCTCTTTAGACCCAGACCAAAATTTTGTTAACTCTCAACACCGAATTAATCCCATTTATATTGATGTACAGGAAAATTGGACTGACCTTGAAAATGTATTAGTAACATTAACAAAACCAAACCCTAAATACTAGAACCGAGGGAAATTTTACTCAAGTTTTATAAAAATATTTTGCAAAAGAATTTTTAATCAAAGCTATTTATCTTATGTATTTAACTTAATTTTGTGCAGTATATAATATAAATTACTTGATAAAAAATGTCTGATTTAACCCTTTCAGGGGCGGTGGGATATATATTATATCCCATCTAATTTTAATCCGATTCGAACCAGAAACTTTTAATTAAATTTTACTTTTTAAACTTTGGCAGGAAAAAGATGAAAAAATGCTTTTCCTTATTTTGAACTAAATTCGTTCCTAAATTCCGGTGACAATTCAACGTTACAGGAACACAAGTGCTTGCCCCTGAAATGGTTTTGACTAGTATTCATTTCTTACGGGTAACAATAACCCTTCATCTTGGTTCTAGTGTTAATTACTCTCAAATGCAACCATCTTATGGTTTTGTGCAAATCAGGCGAAGACTTTAGGGAAACTCAACGTTTCCTTGATGAAAAAAAAAACTAAAAAAATATACTACCCTTTCCTCAAATGATCACAGTCTTTAAAAAATATGTATTAGTGTTTTCCCTGTTATACTGATAAGAAAATTATCATTAATAGTCTGAAAGAGTATGGTTTCACAGTAATTAGGGCTGCTTTGCTCAAGAATCGCAGAACTGGTAACATATATGGTGAGTATCCTCCCACGTTCCAACTTTAATGAAATCTATCAAACAAAAATTATTATATTTCTGTCTATATTACAGCCATTAATGATAGACAAAAAATAAAACCGTGCTATCGTTACCTGGGCTCTGGCCACGGTTCCGAAGTCTGCAATTTTACGCCGAATTGCTTAAAATGTACCGATAAACATATAACTCCAGACTGCCCACATAAGGACAGAATTACACCTAAATGTGCCAATTCCGGACGAACTGGTCACCCTACTAACTACTGTGGCTGTCTTAAAAACCCCTACCGTGTAAGAGGGAAAAACAACTCTTATTCTACTAATGAAAACAACAGTACTATTAAAGAGACCCAAATACTGGCTGATATTCTTAAAGAATTTAATTATAATAAAAAGAAAACCAATGTTGCACCTGCAGCTGATTCTCCAGATTCCAGCCCTGGAGGAGCTTCTCCTGTAAACTTTCCTTCCTCATCTACTAATGATAACACTAAAATTATTCCAAATGCTACTTGTAAATCTCATCAAATACAATCTAGTTATACTAATGAAATCTAAGAAATTTTCCAAATTTTTAACGATTTAAAAGAAATTTTCCAAATCTTTAAATTTCTTAAATGTATAAAAAATATTGCTACGTACAAAGAAGTTCAAAAACAAGTAGTTCTTAGTATAATTTTATTCTGTTTCTTATAATCAGAAATTTCATGTTATGAAAGAGATGCTATTACTACTACATAGGAGAAGGGTAACATTTTTTTTTTTAATGCTCGAGGTATGTTCATTTGATCTTGTAAAATCCGAACGAAAGCAGCTACGCTTACTGTTTCTGTGGTTCCATTCTCTATAAATAAACCATTCCTTAAAAGAAAAATTTCTGTTTATATTTTAGTACGAGGTTAAAAAATTAAATGCTTGTCAGAATAGAAGAATTATATTACGCTAAAACCTCCATGCAAATACTCACGAATAACGGACAGCTCCATTTAGGGAATACTTTTTTCAATCAACAACACATACAGATTTGTATAGTTCTACCTCTGAAAAGCGATTAACGGAAAAATCCCGCTGATCCGAGGTGCCTACGTCAAGAGCCTATTACGAAATTTTACTGTATATTTCTCAATTGGATCATATTTTACTCGGTAGCCTATTATATTTTTTAAAATTTTTAAATGAACTAGAATTCATATTAAACTTGTATACACTTCTATTTCTACAACACCACAGATTTAGAGGTTTATAGACACTGAATATCG
Organism: Maratus michaelseni; assembly: GCA_963931845.1. Lineage (NCBI taxonomy): Eukaryota > Metazoa > Arthropoda > Arachnida > Araneae > Salticidae > Maratus > Maratus michaelseni. Next base: position 251,174,574 of record OZ007600.1, on the reverse strand, counting down.
TTACACGAAGTGATCCCAAATTCATGGTACAAACTCTAAGTGTTGGTACAGGACACTGTAACAATCATTTATTGTATACGAAACCAGGCTTAGAAATCCATTTAATTAGTCATAATTACTCACTCCAATCCGAAGTCTCACTCCTATCCTAAGTCCCGTTTTCGTTCATAACTGAACATATTATTTTAACTGAAGATATTTTAACACGTTGACGGACAGTAGGAACAAGTGAAGTTCAGAAATTGACATTATATGTTTTTGTAATTTTTAGAATATTAGAAGTATAGTTTTACTCTTTCTGCATAAATAAACTTCAGTTTGATTAATTCAGCACCTTTAATTAGGTTGCACTACTCCCTTCACAACCACGCCAGGGTGGCTAGTGGTCAGGGAAAAATACAGTCAAAAGAAGTGATAAACACCAGTATATTCTTATAGAAAATTTTTTGTTGATTATTCGATCAAATAATCAATTTGAATTTTTCTATAAGAATATACTGGTAATTATCATTTTTTACTGTATTTTTCTCTGACCACTAGCCACCCTGCACATTGCAGCTGCAACTCGTATAACAGGTGGAAAACGAACTTCAACCTAAAAAAATGTTTCCAAAACATGACACTTGTACGTCGGTAAATGCACATTTGTGCTGCTATAGCCGTAGTGTCTAAAAACGACCGTTTCGTTTTGGACGGCTATTGCCGTCATGCCACATAGTGAACTTCGCTTTGACGGCTATAGACCAAAGAGTCCGTCAACGTATTAACCCCTTCAGGGACAAATTCCCTTGTAGCTAAAATAGTGAAATGATTGATTGACACCAGGATTCACGACCGAATTTATTTTAAAATAAGTAAAAGCTTTTCCTCATGTACCTTAGAAATTTAAAATTTGATTATAAAATTCTGGTGGCATTGCGGCATTTTCAGATTAAAATTAAGTGGTATATATAATATACCGGTGCCCTTCAAGGGGTTAACTAATCGGAAAACTTTCTTAAAAAATCAATGCGAAGAAAGCTTTACAATATTACTGGTATCCAGAGCATTTGGACCCTCTCCCTGACTACGCCACTGGAGACGCCCTGTAATTTTGATTAAATAAATGAACTTCTGACCCTGTTTTCCTATACAATTCATTTTTTTCATTATTAACTTTCATTTATTGCAATTCGCATTAGAAATGCAGTTCCGAATACAAAAATTAGCTTTAATTTTAATGTTTTAGGAGTAATTATTATAAAACTCAGATCGCTTCTATATATCGAAATTTCTATATATCGAACTTTTTCCGGAATTTTGCTACTTCGATATATGGAGGTTCGACTTCTGACCCTGTTTTCCTATACAACAAATAATTGTTACTGCGTATCATGTGTTACAATTTGTACCATTAATTCGGAGGCACCGATATACACTTAACTGGTAATAAATGTTATTTTGTGTTATCTCTGGAAGGAGCATAGCCTAATTAAAATGGCTGTAACAAAAAACAAGCATTTTTACTTCAATAAGATGAAGAAGAAAACACAATGATATGTGTTCACGACTAAAATTGCTTCCAGAAGTATTCATGTTTCCTTTCGGACTGAAAATATATTGAAATTATTTTAAAGTATATTAAAGTATATGTATGAAAATATATTAAAGTATATTAAAGCTAACAAAAATATCATGTAAAGCTAAAATAAATTGACTCAGAAAAGAATTTTTAAATAAGAAATTCCAGTGTTTTATGAAAAACGCATCAATACAGTTGATCTTCGTGTGGCAAATTTTCACGCAGGGTTGCAAGATTGATCACCATTTTTAATGAAACACTTCGCACTGATACCGGAAATTCCGAAAGAAGAACTTTTACTCTATGTAATCAGGAAATGTCTGTCATTAAATAAAGCAAAAATTGCTATTTGAATTTCCATGCATGAATTCGGCAATTCTGAATAAAAAAAGTCTAAAAAAAGTTGCCGAACTGGCAACCCTGCAACTCACGCGAAGAAACTCTTAACTCTTTAACGGACATTGGTTTCCCTACAAAACCACAACATTTTAATTACGAAATTCAACAATGACGGCTGAATTTTAACAAAAATATTTTACATTTATTATATTTATGAAAAATCGCTTTTTTGTTATATACAAATAAATTTGTTCATAATTTCCGGTGTCAATCATTTATTTCAACATTTTAGTAATTGAAGTGCTTTATCCGTTAAAGGGTTAAGCTAATGTTACACCTTTTGGAGCGTCCTTTTCAAGTTTCTCCCTTGCATTTTAATATTTTTAATTTTGTTTTGCATAGAATATCTGAGGTTGATCGTTAACGTAGTAAAGAACTTGAAAACGAAGTACCGTGAAGTAAAGAATGGCATTAAACGAAAACAAATAAAATGTAAACATCTATTTATTTGTACAATCCCTTCTATTTTCAAGTTTTTCTATTTGACGTATGTTCTTTAAATTGTTTCAACATGTTTCTGTTGTATAGATATATTTATAGCTGCGAAATGGAACTGACACATTCCTTTTGCTTCAACGTTAATTGATATATAGTAAATGTCTTGTTTCGATTTTTAGACTAGATTGCAATGCATCATTGGTATGGTATCATTTTGATGTTTTCTTATCGAATCAATTACCACCAGAAATTTTAAGAAATAAGGGAAATTAATATGTAACCGCATAGAAACAAAAAACATTCATTTAGATATTTTTTCTGGTTCGAATTATATTTATTTGACTAGTTTGCACTTTCTAAATTTTGGTAGCAGTTTTTTTTTTTTCATTTCCTTCCTTTTTAAGGTTTCGTTCATCTCACGAAACCCTATTAGTCCCGCTTCGTTGTCTGTCTGTCACAGAGCCGGCTATCTTAAACTATATAACTTACAGTCATGAAATTTATTGTACTTACAGCTGAATACCTACTATGAAGCTCAAAATCATAAAATTTGAAAAAATCGTATTATTTTAATATAGAGAGATAAAAAAAAAATCTAACAGCCTTTTCCTATTAAATTTAAACATTTTTCGTTATAGCAGTTGCCAACAATAAAAAATCCACAAAAAAATTCTTTTCACAATAATTAATTTTCTATTGAAAGACACGTGAAAACTGAAATTGAAATAAAAAGTTTCACCAATTGAAAAAAGATTAATAGGACGTCATATGGGTAATAAAACGGAAATTTTCAAACATGTCTCAATAATACAAGTGGTATGAGTATGTGTAAATACAGAAAGCAGCTTAATATGACGTCATTAGAGAATTAAAAAGAAAATTAATCTGACGTCTAACATTTTCAAGATCTCTCTACAACATGTTTAATTTTGAAATTGATTTTAATATTTTTTTTAATATCGCATTTAGTCTACATGACACAGTATAATAATGGGCTTTGCCCGATATCGAACCGGTACAGATTTTCGAAAAAACGAGAAAAACAGACCGGTAAATTTACGGGTAACATGACTTTATTTTTTTTTTTTGAAAATGAAATTTATTTGGATTTATTAAAGAAAGGATAAAGTGTTTTGAAAGGAATATTAAACGATACCCTTTGTGCAATCTCCGATCACACTTACCAACTTGCTTTTTTGTTTTTGTAATGAGGTTACTTTCATTTTCGGAACCAATCCCGAAAGTGAAAGTAGCAAGTAACCTTAAGGAAAATTCTGTAATCAAAATCGAAAAAGTAACAACCACACGAAAAGTATAGCACCGCAATATTAAACTAGAAATTTTCAATTTAATATTTAAGTAGCCGAGTTTATCATCACCTTCTTTATGTGTGTTTTTTTCTCGTAATTAAATAAGGTGAATAGTTCTATTAAAAATTACGGTAGAAATGCGCATCCTGGAAAATGTTAAAGATTTTATTTTATTTTTTAAGTAAAGGTTTTATCCACAATTTGATATTCATCCTATACCAATTTTATAAAGTCCTGGGACGAATGTGCTATGTCTAACTTTCCCTGTTCGTGGAAAATCGAAAAAGTAGTTTGGTATCTATTATAACTCGAATATTAGGTCTGTGTCGCTTTTAGGCGATCATTAATCAAATTCTAACATGTCAGAAGCGTTTTTAAAACAAGTTGGAAATTGTACGTCAAACGTGACAAATGAGGTGCGTTCGTACTGTAGCTAGTTATTAAATATTCAGATCTTGATGATTTTTAATTCTGTGAAATGAATTATATCGTCTGCAGATTAATTTCTGTCATAAAATAAGTATCTCGGTCGCTTGATCATTAAACATCGGAAGCTCCTCTAACAAGAAAGCACCGATTTTTTTTCTTTTAATTCAAATTTCTTAATAAATATTTTTATTAATAACTCTTAAAGTTTTAATTCGATTTTTAAAAAAATTGAAATGTCTCGACAAAATTCTGCAAAGATAATATATCTTAAATTCCAAACCATTCGGTTGGGTAGTTTTCGCGTTGTTATATGCGGACGGACGGACAGACGGACTGACAGACAGGCGGACCAAGCGACGACAATAGGTGCTACGTTTTTATATAATTACGAACGCACCTAAAAAGATCTATCGCACGGTGGAAGATTTGCCGATTCTAGCTGGCCAAAAGTCGATTTTTAAAAGTTTATCCAACTATATATTTTTTTTACCACATGTACCTTATATGTGCAGGTGATGGACACTGCAGATGTTTTTGATATAAATGCAACCGTACTTCCAGTAGGTGAGTATGAAGTTGGCGTTTATTAGAGGAGAATAAATCGATGACTTCTAGTATATTGTTTTAATACGTGAATGTTGAAGAAATTGGAAAAAATTGTACATTATGAGTGCTTTAGAACGAGGCATGTACTTTATTTTTTTTAATTTATATGCATAATTTTTTATTTTGTCAATAGTTATTTCACATTTAATGTTTTTAATGACTTTATGTATTTTTAATAAATTTCATTTTGAAAATTCAAAAAGTTATATGATAAAGCTAGATAAATCTCAACTTTTAATTTTAGTAAATAGTTTAGAGTCTTAGATATTGGATAAACGTTTTTATTCTAAAAACACTTTTTTTTTGTTTTTACCAGGGTCATCAGAATGTAAACCAATCACACGAATAAGCTTTTACAATATTATACAGCAGCAACAAGCTTCCACATTTAACGAAAAAATCGAATTGGCTGAAAATGTTTTGTTGACAAATGAAAATTATAACGAAGTACAAAAGAAAGTTTTCAAGCAGGAAATGATTATACAGAAGACCCAGTTTAGACAAATGTGGGCTGCTGTACATAGAGCGACATGAGAATTTTCTGAAAAAGTATGAAACTTGGCTGCAAAACGGTTTTGAAATACCTCGTTCAATGAGTACTCGTAACTTACTGAGGAAAGCCAGAATGAAGAACTATTTGATAGTGAATTGTCAGAAAATTTCTACGCAATTTTCTTATTCCTTTCTACATATAAGTATTACTCTTTAATATTTATTTTTTATCCCAATTTCTAATAGATTATTATAAAAAATTACTTTTATAATTTGGTATCATTTAATAAATATAATTATATCGCTTAAATCTTAATAATATTATAAAATTTCATAAATATTGTCCTTTTTAGTTATCAAGTAAAAGATTAACTCATTCATTACATGTTTTAAAGCTTTAAATAATTTAAATATTTAACTGAATGGTACATCATAGTAATATAATAAAAAAAATCACATCAGGGTGGCTAGTGGTCAGGGTAAAATACAGTAAAAAAAAAGTGATAAACACCAGTATATTCTCATAGAAAAATTCATGTTGATTATTCGATCAAATAATCTACATGAATTTTTTTATAAAAATATACTGGTGTTTGTAACTTTTTTTGACCGCATTTTTCCCTGACCACTAGCCACCCTGAACATCTAATGTACTACATTAATAATTTTTAATTAGATAGAATGATTTCTTATTAAACTACCGTTTAAAATTTAATATATTTTCTTTAAATCTGCCTAATACATCGTTTATATAAACGAAAAATAGATTTCATCAAATAGAAGTTGAAAAATAATTTTGGCCAGCTAGAATCGGCAAATCTCCCACCGTGCATCGTTTACAGTCGTTAATGCAAACAAAAGGCGTTTATTAACATATTATTGACCGGCAATTTCTTTTAAATCTAGGTTTTGAAACTATACACACTCCGCCTTTTTGTTAAAGTTTTGGCACTGTTGATTGCAGAGATACGTTTCTTGAAATTCATGCATTAGTAGATGTTTTACAATTGTAACATATGTATTATATATAAAAAAAAAAGTTTAACAAAATATCTCCAAATATATGACATAAATATATTATTTTTCTGATAAGAACTTTTAATCTACTATACAAGAAACATCATGGTGTAGATAAGTATTCAGGGGACGCCTTTGATCAACAATGCTGGTTTAAAACGGTGTTGCCATTCCTCTACTTAAAAAAAAAAAAATTACTTGATTGCTACCACTTTTTTGAAATTGTAATTTTTGCATTATTTTATCTATCATATTTATATAGTATAGTATTGTATATATTATTGTATGTAGACCTTTTATATAGTAAATATCTTGTTATTATGGCGAATATTTTCATTTCAAACAAGTGGTAGCAATACAGCAATCTCAATACAAAAAAAAAAAAAAAAAAAAAAAACCTAACATACATGCAAAATTGGTTTAAAACCCGAGTATACTCGTGATCGGATCGTGGTACGAAACTATTCCCTTTGTACTTGCGGAGCTAAAATGATTACAATCATTAACGCTAGTAATTACAAAACCTACAATACATTATTTTTTAGATAAATCTGCAACACCATAATTAAAATTATTTATCATAGTGTTCGAACACAAATTTTTATCCAAATAAAAAAAAAATATATTGTTAATATAATATTTACAATTATCATTCAATTTATTAAATTTCTTTTATGGCAATATTGGTAATGCTCATGCAATACAGTATTTTGTCACAAATGCCAAATTTCAAATTTCGTATTAGTGTATATATGGCTTTCCTTAGTTAAAGGTAAAATTTTATGTAAATCCTGCTTATCTTTAAATGCATATTCAAAGTAACAATTCAAGAAGACAGAAAAGTATATTTATTTTACGTTTCCAAATAAAAAGCATATTTATTCAGTGATAGATGCATCAATTTATTGAACAGATTTATGATGCCGATTTTCCGCTCTGAGTATATACGACATTTTTATACGTTATATTTTCCTTTGTGAAGTAAAGAATGACTTAAAAAGAAAAACAAATGAAATGTAAATATGTATTTCTTTGTACACTCCTTTCTATTTTCAAGTTTTGTATTTGACTATGTTCTTTAAATTGTTTCGGCTTTTTTTGTTGTATATATATTTTTATAGTTGTAGAACGGAATGCATGCGTTCCTTTTGAATCAACAAAAATTGATATATAATATCTTGTTTCGATTTTAAACTAGATTCGAATGCATCATTGATATGGTAGCATATATGCAAACATTTATATTTTTTTCCAAATAAACTAATACCAAAAATTTTAAGAAATAAGGAAATTTAATATTTAACAGCACAGAAACAAAGAATATTCACTTAAATAATTTTTCTGGTTCAAATTATATTTGACTTGAGAAAAACTAAAAAGTTAGCAAATAGTAGTAGCAAAACTTATTGTATTGGCAATATATGTATGTTGTCAATTATAAGAAGTGAAAATTACCCCAAAATTAAGATATTTACATTTCCACTAAAATCAGGGAGAGTACTTACAGGGTGCTTGTTTTTGACTAATACTATTTCAGAAAAAATATTTTCGTCTAATTCAATCTCAGACTCAAAAATAAATACCTCTTGCGTATCCGGAAATATTCTCCTGAAGCATCCTGAAATATTGGTAAGAATTAATTTACAATTTTATTGCCAAGTTTTCGGAAGTATTTGCCTTTCAATGTAGATATTTCAAATACTAAAGTCGATATTTTCGTAATAGTGATGTTTCATTGGAAATTTTTCCATTGTAAAATTAATACTAAATCAATTTTGGCCTCCAACATAATTTAAACTAGGTCTCTGCTGCAGTGTTGCCAGATTACATATTTTTTATTCAAAATAGCTAACGTTTTTACGATCGTTGCTTTGTTTAATAACAGAACGGCTGTCTTTTAATAAAGTAAAAATTTCTATTCAAAATATCTACTACTTTTTTCGACTAGTAATCTTCGCTTTATTTAATACCGAAATGACTGTCTTTAAATAAAGCGATTAAAAATTCCGTTAAATATTCCGTTAAATATTACGTTATTGTTAAGAAATTCCGTTAATGTTTTTTAAATGAAAAAAGTTTGTAAACTTGCAACAGTACTAGTAGGGTATTAACAGTTTGTCGTCCGGCGATACCATAGTGGTGTCGTATGTAAAGTAACTTAATTTTAATCCTTAACTCATTAATGCCGGTTGGTACGAAAATGTACCATTTAAGTGATACGAAACTTTTAAATATTAACACCAGTATCTTAGTAAAAAAAAAAAATCATATTATTTAATGTGAAACTATCAGAGATTCAATCAGTTAAAATAACAGTATGGGAAAACTGGTGTCAACTGGTGTCGAAGTATTAAAAGAAGTATAAAATAAGTCGTCAATGAGTTAAATGCTACCTTGGCACCAGAATTTTGAAATGAAAAATTCCCCTTTATCAAATACATACAGAAAAGATTTTACTTATTTTCGAATAAAGTTGTTTCTAAATTCTGGTGTCGATCAACCATTTCAACATTTTACGAATAGAAGTATTTTTACGAGACATGCGGACGGCAAAGTGTTAACCATTTTATGTATGATTATTCGACTATACAATCAATATTTATCCCTCCAAATCTGGCAACATTTTAGAAAGTGATTCGGGAGTAATGTCTACTTTATTATTTATTGTATTGAAAATTTTATTTTCAAATACTGAGCTATCTTTGTTTACACATGTTATCTGCATTAATTTAAATTAAGATTAATTAAGATTAATTTTAAGATTAATTTAAATTAAGATTAATTTAAATAGATATTTTTCCTTAATTGTTTCTTTCATCATTAATCCTAAAATTTTTTATCCTTTATAATTTTCGGCTCATATGTAAATATATTTTAGGACATGGAATTAATATTTAAGACTCCACTATAATACAATTTGAGTTTTTTTTCCAAAAATTTTGAGCTATAAAATTACGATTTTCTCCAGTTCAAATAAAAATTATTCGTTAGGGTGTACTCAAATCCAAACTGCTTATTTTGGGACTTATTTTTAAATTCATTTTTTCTCTAAAATGCATCGAATTGGCAGGTTCTCTTATTCAGAATCTTTATTATGTCCGTATTGGTCGATTGTTTGATAAAGGCAGATTATATTTCAAAAAATGATGTCAAAGTGGACATTTTGAACTGAATTTCCCGAAGCGATAACGCTGGAAACAAAAGACGATTTTCGTACTGTGAAAATAATTGTTTGTAAATCAATTTATAATTAATTGAATGAAAAATAAAAACACAAGTCACTTATAAATCTCTTCATAAATCACGACGCCAAGTTTCATGTTTTTACTTTTAAAAATGAGTCTGAAAATGTGTCAGAAATTTTTGAGTTGTTGAACGTGGAAAAACATTTTTATGAATACCGCCTGAAATACTTTTTTTATTTCTTTTTAATATACGCATCGAATTTCGGATACATTTTTAAAACTTTCCATCATAGTTTAAAATTGTTAATGAATTCGGTTTATCTGTCTGACTGTGCTCTAACTCGCGTATATATAATCGGATTGCCATGTAAATTATATACGATATTGAGCTTTACTATGGCATGTGAGAAATTGTAAATGAGTTGTTTAGCATTTATTGTTCGTTTACACAGACACTTAAAAATTTCCGTTACATTAAAGTGTACGTCTATGGGGGAAAATCGTTTGTAATGTTTTTGAAAGATTTTATTGTATTTCAAACGTATGGAATTTGATAAACATCACTAAGGTGCACTAAAAGAAACTTTCTGTAGACTATGGTATGCGTAGAAATTTATCGTTCATTTACAGGGACGTACAAAATAATTCTGTTACAGTACTGTCTATAAGCGATAATTGCGGAGTTTGAGTTTTCAAATATAACTAATTTATTACATAATACTTGGTGTGTATAAATTTTATAGATCATATACAAGGTTGCAGAAAATAATATACATACTTTTCAGTTTATTGAAGGAAAATCCTGAAAGGGAACTTCAACTTTGTTATGCGTTTCCAAATTCAACTAAATTTTTACATACTTTTTTTATAAATTTTATTTTCCTATAACATATAATAATTTTAAGGGAAAAATATATGTAAATATTTCTGAAAATTAAAATGTCGATAAAATTACTTGATTAAAAAATTGTTCAGCACAAATTATGACAAAATCAAATTTCAATATAAATCTTAATTTCGTTTACCCGTAAAACAGGGTTCGTACAATTTTATCACAATGTTTTAATTGAAATGTTCCCCTTAGAATTTCCATCACTGTCTGGCACCACTATTTCTGATTAGAAAATGTCTACTTAATTTTTTAATATCAGAAATTGCAGACGCCTCGTTTTATTGCAAGTTAGTAATACTTTTCTAAATTTAAATAAGGCGAAAAATTCTATTAAAAATTTGTGGTAAACACGTACGAAGGCTGTTAAAACGCACGTTTTATTTAAATGTTAAAATACATGTTGTCCTATTTATGAAATTCTTCAAATGTACTTTTATCCGTTCATTTCAGAAAGATGGAGAAATATATTTTTTCTACTTTTCCAAGTACAAAGCATATTTACTCTTAGATAGATGCATGAATTCATGGAAGAGATTTATGATGCCGATATTCCGCTCTGAGTATATACAAAACTATTCTCTACATTTTTTTTTCTTTTGTGAAGCAAAGTATGTCATAAAACAAAAACAAATGAAAAGTAAATATTTATGTATTTGCTTACTTTTTTAATATTTTCAAGCATTTGTACTTGATGTGAGTTTCTCGCTTGTTTATTGTTGGTCGTAGTCTTGGACTTATAAGATTTATCAGAGGTATAGCAGATGTTTATTTTAAATATGTGAAAGTTCATTTTAAAATTAGAAATTACCAATGTCTCTTTGACAACACCAAATAAATGTTTCATCCATCAGCTCAACGGTCCTGCATATTCTTCCATAGTATAAATTTTACTGAAAGGCATGAGTGTTGTTTTTTTAGTATATCTGGGAAAGGACTTCAAACAGAATGTAGGAATAGATAAGGGATATTATATGGCTTTTTAAAGACACTAACACTGACCGTACAAAAAGTTCAGAATAAGATAGAATAAATCACTTCGCTAACAATTCAATTCCTTTTGAAGATAATTTTTAAATATTTCTCAAATAGAATTTCTTTTCTTTTTTCGTTTTCAATTTGTGAATAAGCAAAATATTCACTTTGAGCCCCAAACCGCATATCCCAATGATTGCTATATATCCAGCTCAAGCCCGTTTCGGGCGTGGGCTCGGTCTCGGTGGCTCTGGCTGAGCTTGTCTAATCTCATTTTTTTAAAATTCGTAATCTCAGTTCTCGACACAATTCGTTGCAAACAATAGTTCAGAAACGGAATACAAAATTTATAATAACAATAAATAATAAAGGTACGCTTAACTGGTCCCCGCTTTCTATTCTATGCTCTATATTTAACTGTTTTAAAGAATACACTGCATAGTATATAACAATAAATTATACTCACTGCCGTATTGTGCATCAGGACTGTCCAACCTTTTCAGTAAGCATGGGCCAACCTGAACTTGAGGAAAATGATGAAAGACGCCATTATTCAAATAACTCGAAGCATGAAACAATATTAACTCTCCATAGTAGTAGCAGAGGTACACACACGTCTGATATCTGTATGCACACACATGTTACAGTGGCAGACATAAGTCTCCTACGAATAAGGTGTTACATATAAAAATAATTTGTAAGAAAACATAAATCATAATAAATTTAGGACTTTTTTTCTGAGAGAAGGTTTACCTTAAGAACTTTTGTAGACAGTGACGTAGCCAGGGAGGGGGTCCAAACGCAATAGATACCAGTAATATTGTAAAGGTCCTTCTCCTTGATTATCGCAGAAATTTCTCCGATTACGTAAGGCAAAGAAAACTTTACAAAATTATTGGTAACCAGAATATCTGGACCCCCCACCCCCCACCCCGGCTACGCCACTATTTGTAGGGGAGACCATAAACATTAATTGCGTCTCTCTCTCTCTCTTTCAAAATACAATTATGGTTGATTTCAAAGAAAGCATTATTTAAAATGATTTTTTTTAAATTACTAGCACGAGAAATTATGCAAAAGGGTGTCAAGAAGACTTTAAAAGTTTATCCGTTCGTCAGTACTTTATTGGCCACCACTATTGTTCGTTGCACGAGACGTTGGAAATGTTAATTATTGTTTAACACAAATTGCATCTATACCTTTATGGGTTAAACTTGGAATGACTTAACATTAAGGAGGGGGAGGGTTGCATTCTTATTTTTTTAGATAATCTACCAGAACTTTTGAACTTTATATTTCGCGTCATTTAAAGACAAAAAAATATTTCAAATTCTGCGATAAAGCATTACACTACGAATTGTGCTATTTTATTCTGAAATGGTAATTTTCTAATATTTACGAATGTTATCATACTCTTTGTAAATTTCAAGGAATGTATGCACCTTGATCAGAATCGTTAAGTTAACTCGTCCTTTTTGAAATCTCGAAACGAATGAAATTTGCTAGCACTGGGCTCAATGTGTTGCTTATATGGGATTCGCCACTGTGAAAAGAATTAAAAAAAGAGGGAAAAAAATAAATAAAAAGTATGTCTTAAAATAAGTAGACGAATATTATTCAAAAATAATGGTTAAAAATTTCCTCTAGGGTAATCGGGGTGTCCGTCCATGTTGCCTTAACATTGTTCAGAAATATCACATGCATAACAATGCAAATTGCGCTGAACTGGTCTCTTCGATAAAAACTTGATCTTGCGGCAATAATCGGTATTGTACTCGATTTTAATGAAAGTCAAACGTATACATTTACAACTGCTTTATTTACTGAACTATAAGGAGAGTTCCAATAATTTTGGGGAAATTTACAACATTCTGTCAATACAGTAGAAAATTTATTTTTATAGATAATAATACACTCACTATATACAAAATACTTACATTCATAAAATGTATTATCACCACAAAAGCTGCAGAGAAAGAATTACTAGCATTAACTATTTGTTTAGTGTTATCTGACCCAAATAATGAAAGCGTTTCATTTTCATGCCATCGCGTGCTGTCTTTAAAGACGGCATAGTGGAACGAAATCAGGAAGTTTTTCTCTGTTTTCCAGTTGGAGGTGCAAATCTTGCCCAAGCTTCATTAATAAAGCTGTCAACTTAGCAGAACTGTTTATTAGTAAATTTTTCTTTGTTTAATGGCAAACATTCCGTGATTATATACATCAAAAAATATTGTTCAGAAATTCTAGTACGTATTTTGAATAAAAGCTCGCTAAATTGAAAACAGTGATCAGCAGAGTCTTCGAACTTTTTAATCCTACTACATTCTTAACAATTTCCAACATACTTGAAAAGTGTTTATGAATTCGGTTTGTCTGTCTCCCTGTCTGCCGTCTGTCTGTCCGATCTCTAACTCGCATAAATATGCTCATATCGTCATGCAATTGATATATGTTATTGAGTCTTACTGTAGCATGTTCGGTATCACTTATAGTTATTTTACAGCGACGCTAAAAAAATTCCGTTACATTGCGGTTTATAGGGAAAAATAATTTGCGGTTTATTTTAATGATGTAACACAATTTCAAACATATTCAAATTGATATATATCACTGAGATGCACTGCAAAAAACTAATTGTAGAATGTGGTGTGCATAGCACTTATAGTTCCTTTACAGGGTACTCAAAAGAATTCCGTTATATTACTGTCTATGTAGGAAAATTGTTTGCAGTTTATTTTAATAATGCCTCACTATTTCAAACATATTGAAATTGATATACATCACTAACGTGGATTACAAGAAGCTTACTATAGCAAATTGTGTGTGTAGCTTTCATCGTTCATTTACAGGGACATACGAAATAATTCGGTTAAAGTACTGCTTATCAATAACAATTGCTGGGAATGCTTTTTCAATTGCTGTTTTTAAATTTAACTCATTTTTTCTATTACTTGGTGTGTATAGATTGTATAGATTGTATACAGGGCAGCACAAAAATTATCGAGTACATCTGCGTTTATTGTCGAAAATTGCAGAGGGGAAATTTTAAACTGTGCTACGCGTTTCCTAACTGAACTAAAATTTAGCATTCTATTTAGTATATATACAAATCTATAGACCATATACAGGGCTGCACACAAGAGATCGGATATTTTTCCGGATATTGTTGGTAATTCCTAAAATTGAATTTCTAAATATGTTATGCGTTTTCAAAATTGTTTAGTTAGATATCATCTTACACCTTTAGGTATAGATTAGAAAATTTATTTTAGAAGTGTTGAAAAGTGTTACATAATCTTTGCTTGACGCATGATTTTTCGTTCTTGTTATCTTTTAACAAAGAGAGAAATGAAATAAATGGATTTGAGTAATTATACTGAATTGGACCATAGCACAACAAGCTAAAAGCTTCCAAGTTTTACGCGTATTAAGATCTTTTTTGTGATATTCCTACGATTAAATAAACAGGAGGAATTAATTTTTACTTTTCATATAAAGTATTTACAAAAAATTGTCAGCTATAAGCACAAAAAAACATTTTTTGGAATAGAAAAGAAAATATCCGTCAATTTTTAGCAGTAATGAAAACTTAAAAATATACAGGGAAATATTAATATACTTTTCGACTATTTCGAATGCGAAAAAAGTCGAAATTTATGGAAACTGTTACAGAACTTGACTCAGCATTGAGATAGACCACAAAGGAGGTGGTTGAAATTATAAAATATACCTGTGTCGCTATTGCACAGAAGGTTGGCAGATCCTCTCGTTTTTTTTAAGTTATATGAACGTATATCATAACCAGAAATTGTATAATATGAATGAAGGATATTGCTTTTACATAGTAGGAGGGTAATATTGCAAGATAAATTTGATTGGCTGGCATACTTATTTCGGGTTGGCTAATGAAGTTCCCATTCGAATCTTTTACTTTTCTTTCCTTTTAAAGTGCATTTTGCTACATTCATATTTTTTTTCATGGCTCCTCTAAGTTGTGATATACAACTACTCATATACAGGGAGTTGAGTTGTTTACAACTGGGAATCCCATTGAAACAATCAACTGTTTCACTGTTTTTTTTTTTGTTAGATTAATATTTCAATAAAACATTTTCTATTTCAAAGTATGTGCATCTGATTTTTTAAAACTATACTGTTGCAGCTATGTTTATTGTATTCTGCAGTTGCATTCTCCATAAGTAAATTTTCAAAAATTTTCAAAATAGAAAAGAAATTGTACACTACTTGAGCTTATATTATTTATTGTACACTACTTAATAACTTTTAGATATTACTGTTGTTGAAGTTCGAGGGGTTGTACAAACGCTGAAGAAAAAATCCGCCTGCGACAGCCGCCAATTTTGTTAGCGCGCAAACTTAGTATTCAAGGTGCGGTGCAAAACTCCATGGGTGACGTCACGAGTGAAATCGTCTGGAAAATGACGTCATTTTCATTTAATTATTGTAAATTTAATCTTTCTGAACGAAAATGTAATTATTTCCATTTTAAAATAATTTTTTATCATCAATAGAAACTATAAAGTAAAAGCAGTATTTTCAAGTCACACGACAGATGATTTCACTAAAAGTTACGCCATTTTGTTGAATTTTGTGCATTTTCTCCTACTATCAGGTAAATCGTATATTTTTTCTTAAGAAAACGTGCTTTCTTATTTAAATATCTGAGCAATTTTATTATGATTGCGTAAAAGTAACGTAATTACTTCTGATTGTTGTTTTAACTATTTGTGGCTACGAATGTAAAGAGTTCTATTATTGTGATCAACGTGATTTTAAGGTATTGCATTTCATTTATTTTACACAGGTGTCCACCATGCTTAACACGGGAGAAACTGGGAGAGTGTGCAAGTACTATTTAATTGTTGTCAGTTACACAAGGTAGAAATAAATTATCCTTTTTGTTACGGAAAAAAATTAAAATGTCAATAACGATAAAATATTCTGGATTGCCTACTGTTGGTCGTAGTTTTGGATAGCCAAAAACTTTATTACAACTATTTCAGATGTTGTTATCAATATGTTAAAGTATATTTAAAAATTAGAAATTATCAAAGTCTACTTGGCGACTTCAAATAAATGTATATATTTCAGGTTAATATTGTGGAGATTCCGCATGTGCTTCATCAGTACAAATAAGGCAGAAAAGAATGACCCGTGTATTCCAGTAATTCTGGGATAGGATTTAAAACAGAAAGGGAAGATAGATAAGTGATATTCTACGACATCTTAAACTTAAAAACACTGACCATGCAAAGGCGTGAAAATCACATACAATATTTCTCATTAATAGCAATTCCAATTCTCTTTCAAACTGATTTTGAAATGTTTTCCAAATTGCAAGTTTTTGTTTTTGTTTTTTAAATATGTGAATAAATAAATCTCTTACATTGAGTCCGGACCCATCCGAGGATAAACCCGCCCGAGCCCGAAGACTAAAACAAAAATCGAATTCCAGTAGATGTCGCGCTGGTTTTGGAATCATGGTCTAAACCCGTCTTATCTCTAGCATATATTCGGGTTTTTAAAATGTGTTTCTCATAATGCAGTAGTACCGTTGGTTTTCGAACACAAATTACTCCATAGAAGAGTTCAAGAATCGAATGAAAAATTTACAATAAGAAATAACTAAAATACGTTTAATTAGTTGCCATTGTCTCTGTTTCTTTCATTATTTACGTATTTTAAGCAATACACTGTCTACTACATAACAATAAATTATAAAGATATATAGACACTTTACAGTATTGTACAACGGATTCTGTTCAACCATTGAGTAAGGTGGGGAACATTTCCGCTTCAGAAAATTATATGAAGGACGGCATTATTCACATAATTCGAAACATGAAACAATAGTATCTCTCTATAAAATAGTTGAGGTACACACATGTATTATATATATATATGTATAAATATATGCAAATACACTTCTCAGTGATATTCTAAGTCCTCTACAATTCAGGAACTCCAAGTAAGAATAATTTACTTAAAAAAACAACGAAAATTATAATAAATATACAATTTTATATACGATATTTTTATAAGAGGAGGTCCATCTTAAGACTTTTTGTAGGCTAAAGTGCTAGAAGAATTAAATGCGTCTATCTAAAAAAGAAAATGCAAATTTTATCAATTTTAAAGAAAACAACTTTTAGGATGGATTTTCAATATTTTAAAAAACTAGTAAGAGGAAATATTGGAAAGGCCGTGAAGACTTTAAAAGACCGCCATGGCGCCCGCGGGTGCAAATTGGACAGTGTGCGGCTGTACGTTTCACAATTTTATAACATTTAAAAAAATAATTAACATAATCCACATTTGCACCTTTATTGGTGAAACTTTGAATGACTTAGATTATATGGAAGAAGTTCAGATATACCAGAACATTGGAACAGTATTTATGTCAACATTTTATCGCAGAAAAAAATTCCAAATTCTGTGATGAGAAGTAGCGACAAAAAATTCTTTTCTTTTATTAGCAAATAGAAATTTTGTAATCCAAACTTCTTGGAAATTCCAAGGAGTGTATCCAGATTGATTAGGACCATTACGTTAGCTCAATCTTTATGAATCTCAATCCGGGATCTCTATATCGCATTTATAAGTTTCTTTCTCGTGAAAATAATTAAAAAAAACATGAGACAAAGAAAACAAATATATATTTTGAAATAAAATAACGAATAGTCTTGAAAAATAGTTGTTAAATTTTTTCCAATAGGATAATCGGGGTCTGCTTGCATGTTGCCTTAACATTGTTCAGAAATGCACATATTGGATTGGCGCTGAACTGCTTGGTCTCTTTGATAAAAAACTGATCTTACAGCAATAAACAGTATTATAGTTGTTGATCTTAATGGCAAACATACACATTCATTTGCAACTATTTTATTTACTGAATTATAAGGAGATTTTCAACTTTTGTTGACGAATTTTAAAATAATGTATTTATAACAGGGTTCGCACGCTCTGAAGCCACGCCCCATTTTGTAAGGACTCTGCCACCAGTATAATTGAAATATAATTTTCTTCCTAGTGGTATTCAAGATTCATTAGGTAGAAAATAGTTTTACGCGATTACTGGTGGAAGAGTCCTTACAAAATGGGGCGTGGCATAAAAGCGTGCGAACCCTGTTATAATGTATTCTGATGTTTTCTAACGTATTATGCTTTAGTAAATTCATTTATATAAATAATAATACACTCACGATACACAAATTTCTTACGTTCACAAAATATATTTCTCACCAGAAAAGCTGCAGGAAAACAATGGCTAGGATTAAATAATTATGAAAGGTTGTGTGAGAAGTATATGATTTTTCATGTTCAGGAAAGCGTGTGGTCTCTTTAGAGATGACACGAACGAAAACAATATCTGGGATTTGTGTTAACCAAAACCGGTCCGTGTTCCTAAATTCGCCGCAGTTTTATTAATAAAAATATCATCGTTTCTGAATTTTGAATAGAAAATATTTCTGTATTTAACCCATTAGCACCACGACGTACCTGCGTACGACATGAAAACCTCTATCTGTAACACCAGGACGTATGTGCATACGTCCAGTTTGGCCTTTTTTAAATTCAAAATTTTGAATTCATACCAAAAAGTTATAGTAGTATTTTGTATTTCATGTAATGACAGACTTTTCGTGATTGCATAAACTAAAAATATTCCTTCAGAATTTCCGGTACGAATTTTGCATTTTTGAATTTTTTTGTATTTTTGACGAAATGTAACGTAGCTGGTATTCAGCATACCACAGAGTAAGGAGATTTAAACAGAGAATCAACTCTCATAGACTTCAATGGTAACTTATTTAACATGGGATTACACATAGACAGTGGCGATATCTGCGGATGACGCAGAAACTACGCCCGTAACAGAAGCGAGGTTTCTAATAACGGCTATATATCGCTTTCTTGGCGACAAATGAGGGAAGGGGAAAAAACGGCTACTGCTTGTTATTTAAATCTTATTTTTGATATTATTTAACATCGTACAATCCTCAATTATTATTTTTTCAATTGCATGCATATTTATAAGCATATAAAATTCTTCGAATGTTCCAGAAGTTAGAATCATTAAATTAATCTTTGTACTCTGTTGAAATTTTACTCAACGTTGATAAAAACATTTCACACCAGAATTTGTTTTTGAAAATGATTTAACATATTTATTTAACGTAGTTTTGTGTAGCATTTATTTGACTTACTTTTTTCTTACTTACATTACTACTTTTACTACTACTTTAACTTACATTTATTTAACTTACTAAAAAATCTGGTTCCAATCGAATTAAATAAATTATAGAAGTGGGTCTATTCGACCCATTCAGAGTAGGAAGGTTAAACACGGTGTTATACAATGATAGTGTAAAATTCTTATGAATTGCTTATTCTATTAATTTTAAAAATAAACAGGTATTCATCAGCAACGAATAAATTAAAGTGGAAAGTAAAAATAAACGCTTTTAAATTTTGTAAAAAATATGAAAATAAGATGTTTATATTTCCCGACCAGATGCAAAAACATTTTCAAATATTTTAAGCAATTAATTTCTAAATTCTATTAAATTTATCGGCAAAATTTTAAAAGTATTGGAAATCCATATCGAAAATTTAGCATTCATAATTTTACGTCTAAATCCATTATGCAAACATTCTATTTTCATTTCAGATAAAAATGAAATTTGAAAAATCGTCTGCATCCCCATAGGAAATCATTATGGCTTAAAAAAATGTTCTATATTTTCCGAACGAATGAACCAAATTTAACCAAAGGCTATACAGCTAATTCCGGATACCTGGCCAACATACCAACTAAAAATAAACCTAATCGGACCATTTGTACGGAAAACAGACAGATGGAAACCAAAAACTTTTCGCGTCTCCACCGCGAGCCTTAACATGACGTTTCGGCAAAAATCTGTCAACACTGAATATATATAAAATATTTCAAACATTACGGAACTTGAAAAACAAGAACAAACATAACACATGAAAATAAATCATAACTTACATTTTGAAGAAATATAATGACCTATTTGATCTTCAAAGAGTAATTTTAATAATAAATATTAATCAAGATTCAAAAATCAAATAGCGAACGCCGAAAATTTGCACTTGTGCAAATGACAACAGCAAAAGCTGTCAAGCTGAATAGGGTTACAATTAAACGGAAATCACGAAACAAATCGCCAAAGCGATGATTTAGTTTATAAGTCATCCGCCGCAGTCGCTGTTTTCAGGCGAAGTTGGATCTCTGTCTTACTCTGTGCAGCATACTATCACTAAATTGAATATGGTGCTTAAGGAGTTAATCGCAGACATTCCGTGATTACATGTATAAAAAAATCTATTCAGAAATTCTGGATGTTATTTTGAATAAAAAACGCGCTAAATTGATAACACTGGTCCATGATCTGCAGATTCTCCTGACTTTTTGATTCTACTAGTACACTTTTAAATTTTATCTTTTAGAGTGAAATGAAAAAAATGTATTACACTAATTAAACTAGTACTGAATTAGGGTAAAGTACAACAGGTCCAAGTTTTATGCTTGTTATAACTACTTTTTCTGAAATTCTGCAATTAAATAAAATGGAGATAATTATTATTACTATCACAAAATATTTACAAAAAAGGTTAAAATATTGCAGCTATAAAAGCGATATTTAACAAAAATGCCTCTTTCCCAATTTATACTGTAGATGCACAAAACATTATTTTTAGGAATAGAATATATATATATATATATATATATATATATATATATATATATAACTGCTGAGTCAAACTGTAATATACAATAATGAAAATTTACAATAACACACCGATGCATTAGTATAATTTTCTAATGTTTTGTTTCAGAAAAGTAGCGAAGTAAACAGGCAACATTAGAAAGAGCGTGACGATTTTAAAAGAACCCCATGACGCCCGTGGGTGCAAATTAGACACTGTGCGGCTGTAATGTCACAATTTTATTACATTTAAAAAAAGAATTAACCTAATCCACATTTGCACTTTTTTTGGAGAAACTTTGACTGACTTAGATTATGGAGAAGGAGTACAAATATACCAGACGATTGGAACAATATTTATGTCACCATTTAATCACAGAAAAATATTCCAAATTCTGTGATGAGAAGCAGCGACAAAAATTCTTTTCTTTTATTAGCAAATAGAATTTTTTTAATCCAAACTTCTTGGAAATTCCAAGGAGTGTATCCACCTTGATTAGGACCATTATGTTAGCTCAACCTTTATGAATCTCAATCCGGCATCTCTATATCGCATTTATGAGTTTCTTTCTCGTGAAAATAATTCAAAAAAACATGAGACAAAGAAAACAAATATATATTTTGAAATAAAATAACGAATAGTCTTGAAAAATAGTTGTTAAATTGTTGCCTTAAAATTGTTCAGAAATGCACATATTGGATTGGCGCTGAACTGGTTGGTCTCTTTGATAAAAAACTGATATTACAGAAATAAACAGAATTATAGTTGATCTTAATGACAAACATACACATGCATTTGCAACTAGTTTATTTACTAAGGTTACTTACTATTTCTAAGGAGATTTTCAACTATTGTTGACGAATTTTAAAATAATGTATTTTTAATGTATTCTGGTGTTTTCTAACGTATTATGCATTAGGAAATTCATTTATATAAAAATAATACACACATGATACACAAATTTCTTACATTCACAAAATATATTTCTCACCACAAAAACTGCAGGGAAAGATTGGCTCGGTTTAAATAATTATAAAATGTTTTATGTGAAAAATACATTAATTTATGTTCAAGAAACCGTGTGGTCTCTTTAGAGATGACACTGAGATAATAAAAAAATATGTCAGTTGTCTTTGTGATAACGAAACCGGTACGTGTTCCTAAATTTTTCCCCATTTTATTAATAAAAATAACATCGTTCCAGAATTTTGAGATGTAATTTTTTCTGTATTTAATGGCAGACATTCCGTGATTGCATATATAAAATAATCTAGTCAGAAATTCTGGAAGTTATTTTGAATAAAAAACGCGCTAAATTGATAACATTGGTCCGTGATCTGCAGAGTCTCCGAACTTTTTGATCCTACGAATACACTTTTTAAAATTTTTATCTTTTAGACTGAAATGAAAGAAATGGATTACAATAATTAAACTAGTACTGAATTAGTACATAGTACAACAGGTCCAAAGCTGCCAAGTTTTACGCTTGTTATAGCTAGTTTTTCTGATTTTTCAGGTATTAAATAAAATGGAGACATTTATTATTACAAACACAAAATGTTTACTAAAAAGCTTAAAATATTGCAGCTATGCAAGCCATAATTAACAAAGATACCTGTACCTTACTTTATACTGCAGATGTTAATTTTTTTTTAGGAATATAAAAAAAAAGTAATATATATATATATAGATATATATATATCCAGCAATAAGATACATATATATATCCATATATATAGATATATATATATATATCCAGCAATAAGAGCTTGTTAAAATTAACAAGGTTAGCCGTGTCTTATTGCGTATGTATCAACCTTCCGTTATTTTTAAAGTTAAACGAACGTGTATCAGCCAGAATTTTTATGATATGAATGAGATGTTACTACTACATTTTATTAACTTTTATTCTGGTTCTCAGTATGTGCATATGATTAAAATAATTCCTGACGGCTCCGCTTACACGCACAGGTAAATTTCAAAGACGCAGACCGTGAGGTGCCTGTTTATTGGGAATTGCCGAAGAAATTACCCTTTTTGCCATGAAGCGGCAGTTGGGACCGCCCACTTCAAAATATACATGTGTCCGTAGGCGGAGCCAAGAGGGATATTTTTGTTTTTAATTTTGTTTTGCTGAAAGTGTTGGTCATAAAAACTTGTCAATATAAAAGTCGTAGATAATATTAAGAGGATTTATCATACATTTAAGCGGATTTGATATCTTTGATATACAAATTCCGCAGTCACGAGGTGTGCGCTATTGAGTTGTTTTACTCTATATATTTCGCAATAGAATTACATTTTATACGACATTATACACTATATTTGCAATGATCATCGGTCACTTGCGATTTTAGACGTTTTGTTAAATATCTGGAAAGATACATGAGGAATTATCCGGAAACTTCAGGAGCGTAAAAACATGATAAACGTCATATATTTCCGCGAAGATTTTTTTCCCGAAACCCCATAAGGGGCCGTCAACAAATTGAAGAAAAACGAATACGTTTGGATAACCCTGTAAAAATTAATATTGCAAAATCATTCAAACTGTAGATTATAATTAAGTGGCTTATTGTAATAATTTGGGTTCATTTTTATGAAGATAGCATGTGTACTCGAAGAGAAATTCAGGTTTTTATAAAAACAGTCCCAAATTTTACCAAGTTTCTTTGCTTATAATTTGCAGAGTTTTTAATATAAAAACAAGTTATTTTCAGAAAATATGACAAACAAAATTGTACACAATATCCTGCAATCAGAATTAAAAAATAATAAAAATTGTATGAAAAATGAGCAGGTTTACTAAATATTGTTTCACTGCGCATGCGCGAAATCAATCAAAATATACTGTGCATAATATATTAGCTAAATGTATAGACCAACTTTTATGAAAGTTTCAAAAACATAGCTTGAAAATTCTGATAGTAATCGTCGATAGAATAAGCTCGAATTTCGCTGTTCCCAAAAAGAAGCAAAAAGATGATGGGTTGTATCCAAATATACTAGCTTATGAAAGTTGACATAATAAGAATGAAGTGTCTCTCATTCTATATTTGATTAACATTAGCTAGCTTGTACACTAGCCTGTACTGTTATGATTACTAGCTAAAAGAATTCATTATCTTCCACCTAGCATTATACTCTTTCAACCTCCCATAAATATCATATTTTCAATGTGAAATATGGAAATACACTGATTTGATCCACAACTGATTTGTAATGTTAAGACCGCCCTCCTGAGACATATAGTATTCTAATGAAACGATTTTATGAAACGACTGATTAAAGGAATATACGTTAATTGCGGGTTTTTTAAACGCTGCTAACGGTAATGTAATTTTAGTATGTTGTTACAGTCACCTGCAGCATGTTTTTTTTTGAAGAGGGTGTACATAGATGGATATGTCATTACAAAGCTCCGCGATAGTGAACAACATGATTCTAAGATATTGCATTTCATTTATTTTTCCAGGATGTCGCCATGGTTAACATCGGCTAAGGAGGGAAAGTGTGCTAGTACTATTTAATTGTTGTCACATACACAAGTTACAAATAAATGTTCATTGTTGTTAAGACTCTTTAATACACGAAAAAAAGCCAAATTTCCAAATGAATTATAAAAGAAATTACAACAGTTAAACAAAAAATACAAATGTCCATAACGATGAAATATACCGAATTGCCTATTGTTAGTCATAGTTTTGGATAGCCAAGAGCTGTATGACACCTGTTCCAGGGGTTACTGTCATTATGAAAGATCATTTCAAAGTTAGACATTATCAATGTCTGATTTACGATATCAAATAATTTTTTTATCGTTCAACTAAATTTTCAGGGCTGCCACTTGCGACTATTTTTTAATTCTATCCCACACCAATTTTTCAAAATAAAATATTTTCACATACACTTTTACAACATGAGCAAGAGAAAAAAAATTAATTTTTATAAAAACTTTTATATCTTTTTTAAAAACTACAAAATTTAGTTTTTTAAAATGGTGCTGCTCATAGATTATAAAAATACTCACCAGTGGCACCTCCGAATTTTGTACATGTCAAGTACAAATGTTCCCTAGTACAATTATTGCAAAAAAACATGTGATGTTTTGCATATATAAAAATATTTTAAATAGAAAGTGGGAAAAGTTACGCTATATTCTACGGCTTGTTAAAGTTACTAACAATGACTGTGAAAAGGCTTCAAAATCAGCTATTTCTTCATATATTCCGTTTCTAACAATTTAATAATCGTTTAAATTAATTTTTTTTTTCAAATAGCAAGTATTTGTGAATAAATAAAACTCTCAGTTAGATCCCGAACCCTTCCGAGACCGAAGACTTTTATAAAATCATGGGCACGGGTTGAACCCGTTTCATCTCTTATATACAATCAGATTTAATGCGTATTCAATAATACAGAGGTACCTCATTTCTCGAGTACAATACGTTAGAAAGAATAGTTCAATAAACTAATACAAAACGTACAATAAGAAATAATGGAAGCACATTTAATTCGCTCCAACCGCCCATGTTGCGCTCTGTATTTACCCGTTTCAAACAATACACTGTATTGTATATAACAAAGAAATATAAAAGCGCATTGTAGTACCGTTCATGAGACTTGTCCAACCTTTTAGTAAGCGGGGAAACTCCCCAGCTTGAGAAAAATAATGAAGGACACACATTACTTGCGAGATGAAACAATAATATATCTCTATATTACTAGTAGAGGTACACACACGTCTTATATCTATATGCACATACATCTCATAGTGGTAGACATAAGTTCCCTACGATTATGGAAATCCATCTCAAAATAATTTGTATAAAAACATAAATCATAGTTAATTTAATGTTAAATTTTTTTGAGACGGAGACATCTCAAGAATGTTTCTAGGAAGAAGATCCAGATACAATAATTGCCTCTCTAAAAAAAAAAAAAAATATATATATGCAAATGATTTTATAAAAAGCGTATTTTAAAATGGATTTTTATTAAAAAAAATTAAATATTCGGAAAAACGTAAGTGGAATTTAAACAGGCGGCATGGCACCCGCGGACTGACAGCACTTAATGTTACAAAATTTAAAAGTAAGATTTAATATAAACAGCACCTACGCTTTTATCGGTGAGACTTTGAATGATATGAGATTAAAGTGATTGAAGGGGTGTGTTTCGTAATTATTTTTTCAGATCATTAGGCAGGGTTCCTACAAATCTATTAAAACTTTTGATCAGTATTTTTCGCGTCATTTAATCGCAGAAAAATATTCCAAATTCTGAGATGAGAGAGAGCGACTACGAATTTTGCTATTTTATTATGAAATAAAAAATTTTCCTATCTTAGCTAGTTGTGTCAGATTTTCTGGAAATTTCAAGGAGTGTATGCACCTTCACTAGGACCATTAAGCTGAATTACTGTATTTAAATCTGAAAATGACAGAAACGTGTTATCACCGGAATCGCTATGTGGCATGTATGGTCTTCGCTGTGTCAAAATAATATTTAAAAAAAGAAAGAATCAAAAAAAGAAGGGGAAAATAAGTAAAAAGTAACTGCTAAAATAAAATAAAGATTATTAGTCAAAAATAATGGTAAAAATCTTCCACTAGGGTAATCAATGTCGGCTTCCATATTGTCTCAACATTGTTCGGAAATGCACACGTATGACAGTACGAGTGACGATGAACTTGTCTCTTCCATAAAAAGCTGATCTTGCCACGATAAACAGTAATACACTCGATGATAATTAGAACCATACGCGTGTATTTAAAAATATTATTTTTACTCATTTATAAGGAGAGTTTCAATCGTGGTTGGAGAAATTTACAATGTTCTGACAGTACATTACAAAATGTATTTATCTAGATAATAATACACTTACTATAGACAAAATATTTACAATAACAAAATATATTTCGCACCACAAAAGTTGTAGTGAAAGAATTACTAGTTTTAGATAATTATTGTTTGACGTGTCTTGATACAATAACAGGAAAAGAAATTCAAGAAACCGTGTTCCGTCTATAGAGAAAACACGGCGAAACAAACTCATGGTGTAATCTTTAGTTTTATGGGAGAGAAGCCCTTACTTACTATCTTACCAGATTTTATGAATAGTAATTCTTGATTTATTTATAGCAGCACATTTCGTGATTAAATAAAACCAAAAATGCTATTCAGAATTTCTGCAAGGTTTTTTGAGTAATGTAAAACGTGCTAAACTGACAACACTGATCAGCAGAATCTTCGAAATTTTAATTCTACTCGTACATATGTATATCCTTCTAAAATTGTATCTGTTGTAAATTTTTCATTAAAAAGAAATCAATGAAATAAATGGATGAAAATAATTGAACAAGTAATAAATTTAAGTATTTTCTAACAAAAGGCCCATAGTTGCCACACTTTACGCTTTTTATAACCACTTTTTCTGAATTGTTTGCAATTAAATAAAACTGAAAAAATTATTATTACTATTCACAAAGCAAAGTACAATTTGACAACTATACAGGCTATAATTAACAAAGATACCCGTGCCTCACTTCATATTGCAGATGCATTAGCCACAAAAAATATTTTTATTAATTGGGGAAAAATATTTCAAATAACTAAACATATAACGTCTGATTCAAAATTTTAAGATCGAAACACACTTAAAATCAGATATTTAATAAAATTAAAATTAAAAAAGTACATTAATATCACATAATAAAATCAATTACAGTAAGTACACGTTTCAAGCTTTATACTCGTACAAGCTCTACATGCTTCTTTTAGGAGATATTTCTTTATTTTGTAAATCTACGTTCTAAAAAAATTCTACTTTTACAATTATTGCAATTGGATTTAATTATTTTAATATTTTTGAAATCTCGAATGTGGTCGGTATCTATTGAATAATTAGAAAGTTTCGATCCAAAGTTTCAAGATTTTTAAGCGAGTTTATGCTCTGTTCTAAGTGGATATTGCTTAATCGTCTACCTAACATGGTTCCTAAACTTGGGTACGCGCCACCTAGGGGTATGTGGTAGAAAAGTTGGGGGTAAGTGAAAATTACATTGGTAATAGCGGATAACGCAAAAAATAGAACTTAAAATGAAAACAGAAAAACAAAACTCTAAACTTTTCGTTTACAAAGAAAGACTTTTGTGAAAGTCTATTCCCATAAAAGGAAGGAAAATGCCAAACTTA
Source organism: Maratus michaelseni (assembly GCA_963931845.1). Classification (NCBI taxonomy): domain Eukaryota; kingdom Metazoa; phylum Arthropoda; class Arachnida; order Araneae; family Salticidae; genus Maratus; species Maratus michaelseni. The sequence goes on along the minus strand of OZ007600.1, from coordinate 251,146,317 downwards.
GTAATTGGTTGATAATACCTGTGTCTTCATTATTTCTACCCATTCCTAATAACATCACGCGGTTTCGCATGTGTCGCTCCTTTTATTTTGTTGTTATTTTCTTTTTAGCATGTCTAGAAAAATCTAGAAAAAAACATAAATCTTTTGACCGGGGCTTCTGGTTTTGACGATTTCATTTAAAACTACAACTACCTGAAATTTTACTCAAGTTTTTTAAAACTATTTCACACCAGAAATTTTATTTAAAACTACTTAACTTATTCATTTAACGTATTTGTGAGAGTTTTATATTAATATATATTTTAAAAAGAAATTTCTGGTTTGAATCGGAATATATTCATTTGGTAACCGTCAAAATGACCGCTCATAATTGTTCTAGTGTTAAAATTTATTTCAAAACAGGTCATCATTTTAATGTTCGACTGGTCAGCTTTTGCATAAACTCATTAACGTGTATTAATGAGTGTACCTTCATCCCTTCTATGCGAATGCATACTCAGAAATCTTTAGCTTGTAATGTTTGTGCTGGTCTGGTGTGGGTTTTGTCAAGGACTCACACATTTTAAGACATCACAGTTTTAATATTCAGTACAAACGACAAAACAAATACACATACTTCGCAGAAGGCGCGTACACACAAAACACAATAGAAAAAAACAACATTTGGTCTCGGGACGAGATCCATTCTCAAAACTAACTACATGTCATCTCTCAACTACTTCTACAGAGTTACAGAACCGCGAAAAGTTATTCGCTCTCTTCAGTTCAGTTCGGACTTGGCAAAATATCTGCCAAAAGTGGCAATAGCGCCATCTATACGTTCTTTCATTCAGCAAAAGGCAGTTATTTTGTTATAGCCTCCCCCTCTGTTTCCGAAGTCGTCCCGACGAGGAATCAGAAGTTTTAGGCGGTCGACCACTCTTCCGTAGCGGTTGAACGGGCAATTCATCAGCACCTCGATATGGACTGAGTGCGGATGTGTGGTAAGTGCCTACCGAAATGTTAGGATTATTTGGAAGAGCAATTTCATACGTTGTTAATGATTTTTGAGTTAAAATGGTATAGAGACCATCACGGCGCGGCATGAATTTAGCACTACGTTTTTGTTTAGCGTTACTAAGTGGATGTAAAGTCACCCACACCTGATCTACAGGATTGTAATTTGGACCTGCTCTACGCTTCCTATCCGCATAGAATTTACGTTTATCTTGCTTTTCTTCAACTAGATCATGTACTCTAGATGCAAATTTTGCGAAATTTTTAAGGTATGGGGTAATTTCAGGGACGAAATTATCGTTATTAATCACAGTTCTTAAATCATGCGTAACATCGTCGAGTGTACGCATCTCACGCGCAAATTGCAAATATACGGCAGTTTGACCGGTAGTTTCACATTTTGCGGAATTCATTGCAAACCTAACAGCTGGTAAGCGCTCTTCCCAGGAGCTATGGTCGTCTTCTACTAAAATGGCAAGTCGAGGTTTTAAATCGCGATTTTTACGCTCAACAGGGTTTGCTTGAGGGTGGTAAACAGGAGTTAGACTTTGTTTAATGCCCAACAGATGACATAATTGTTGCATGACATCGTTCACAAATTGGGGTCCATTATCATTAACTATTCTCCTGGGTAAGCCATAACGTAAAAATATTTCATTAAGGAGGGTTAATGCACATTCCCTAGCAGTAGCCTGTGATATTGCAAACAGCTCCACCAGCTGTTGCACAATCCTCAACAATAAAAATCCATCGTTTTCCAGTTTTAGTTTCTGGGAGAGGCCCAAACAAATCTATAGAGAGAGTTTCTAGCCTTTGAGCATAAATTGGAGTTTGCAGCAGTCCAGCTGGTTTTTGATTGGAAGCTTTATACCGGTTGCAATCAGGACAAGCTTTAACATAATCTGATATGAATTTTCTCATGCCGGTCCAGTAATATCTTTTAACAATTCGACGGAAAGTTCCTTCGGTGCCATAGTGTCCAGCGGTCGGAGCATCATGGTATTCTTTTAGGATTCTTTCACGGTCATGAGTTGGAACTACCAACTGAGCTTCTTGGACTTCAGAGTCAAGAGCATATCGATACAGTACACCCTGATTCATTAGATAGCCTCTTTCAGTCCAATTAACTAAATCCGTAGTAGGGGGGGTTAGTCTCAAAAGGATCTATAATTTTCTTCAGTTCTGGATCTTTCAACTGTTCTTCTCGAATGTCTTTAGAACTTTTAATGGGAAAGTACACTATGACAGTATTCACTTCACATGAATCTTCTGTACAATCTGGGCGGGATAGCATATCCGCAACTACATTTGCTTTTCCTGGGATATACTCTATTTTTAGATTGTAGGTTTGTATCTGTAACGCCCATCTGGCCAATCTACTTGATGGAGATTTTAGGCTCATCAACCATTGAAGAGGTTGATGGTCCGAGGCTACGGTGATTTCAGAACCTTCAATATAGCCTCGAAATTTATTTAGAGCCCATACAACGGATAAGGCTTCACGCTCTGTGGTAGAATAGTGTCGCTCAGCAGGATAAAGAAGTCTGCTGGCATACTCGACAGGATGTTCCTCAGATCCTTGGCACTGGAGTAGAACTGCTCCAAGAGCATATGCACTGGCATCTGTTCGAAGAATGAATGGCTTTGTCATATCAGCTTGATGCAATATAGGAGTGGTGACGAGGCATTGCTTTAGAGTGGCAAAAGCTTTTTCTTCTTCAGTTCCCCATTTCCACTGAACTTTCTGTTTAGTAAGATTACTTAGTGGACGTGAAATATCAGAAAAATGTTCGATAAATCTACGGTACCATGAACAAGTTTGTAAGAATGATTGTACCTGTTTTACAGTCTTTGGAGAGGGTATTTTCATAATGGTTGCAACTTTCTCTTGGTCAACTTCAATGCCTTTGCTTGTAATCCAATGTCCGAGATACTTGACTCGCGAACGAGCAAAGTTACATTTGTCACGGTTAGCAAGAAGTTTAAACTTGGATAGTCTCTCAAACACTAATCTTAAATCGGAAAAATGTTGCTCAAAAGTCGATGACAGAACAATGATATCATCCAAGTATGTCAAGATTTTAACGTTGTTAAATCCATACCGGAATTTATCCATTAGTCTCTGAAACGTTGCAGGAGCATTGCGTAATCCAAAAGGCATTCTAACAAAGCGAAATGTTCCAAATGGACAAATGAAAGCTGTTTTATCTCTATCAGCGGCAGTCACATTAAATTGGTGGTAACCAGATTTCAGGTCAATGGTTGACATGTAAGCTGTAGGAGTAGCATCCTGTAATAAATCATCCAATCTGGGGAGTGGATAAGTATCCGGAGTCGTAATTGCATTCAGCTTTCGGTAATCTATGCATAGACGCATTTCACCATTAGGTTTTGGTATAAGAACAACAGGAGCTGCGTATGGGGATTCACATTCTTCAATAATACCGTTTTCTTGTAAAACTTCCAATTCTTTCTTTAATAATTCTTTCTTCATAGGTGACATTCGATAGGGTGGACCAGCTACTGGTGTATGGTCCCCTGTAGGAATATGGTGTTCTATAAAAGGAGTGGGCTCTCCCCCTGGTTTGAACACATCTTCATAGTCTCGTAACAATTCGCTTAATTCTTCTCTTTGGTTTTCAGGTAGCTGATTCCCCTCTTCTTCACGTAACACGCATGAACTAAACTCGTTTGGTATTTTCTGCAGAAGCACTGGGTCATTATCAGAAGAAAAGTCATATACTTGATGAGGAAAATCATTAAAATACCATTTCCGGTTCTTTATATCAAGGACAATTCCTGCTTTTTGTAAAAAGTCTATACCCAACAAAGTGCGATTTCCTTTTGCTTTGGGCAAAACAATTAATTCAGTTTGAAAAGATTTTCCTTTAACTTGGATAGTTACTTCAGTGTATAGAACTTCACCATCAAGTTTACCTCCATTAGCTAGAGTCATTGTTATCACTTTGGACTTAAAAGAAACTCCTTGGCCTTTTAATAAATTATACAAAGTTTCTCCAGCAATAGAATTAGTTGCACCTGTACCAATACACGCTGTACCGTAAAATTCATTTATATGGACATCCAAGATGGGAAGGTGGGCAGAGTCTGCTACACAGGTATACAGATATACGCTATTAAACTCTTTAGATTTTGTTTTAAGAGAGGGATTACACTTAGGACATTTCGAACGAATAACCCCGGGATTCCCACATCCATAACAAGTTACAGTTGCATGTTTGTCATTGTTTACATATCGCGAGTTTATATATTTTGGGGAAGGGGTAGTATTTTTATAATTTCCAAAATGTTCGTTAGCTTCAGTTTTGGTTATTTGATTTTTAGAGAAATCCTGACCATTTGAAGTTTTCGGGAAAACATATTTCTGTGTTTCACGCGTTTTTGAATTACTTGCTGATTTTTGAGAATGTGGTTTGATATTTTCGTATATGTCAAGCTTTTCTGCCAACACGACAGGATCATTTAGTTTGTCCCAACCATCTAAATAATGATTTTTATACTCTGGTGGACATTTTCTTTTAATCTGATCAGCAATTATAAGTTCTTTTAACTTTTCAAATGAATCAATTTCTAATTCCGATAACCAACCCTCAAAATAATTTCGAATTTCAAAGTAAAAATCTTTCCATGTAGAATTTTCTCTTTTCTGATTACGGGTGAACAATACCCTAAACCTCTCTGCTGTTAACCTAAATCTATTTAACAGTATGTCGCGAATATGTTCATAATTTTTAAACATTATTTCAGGCTCTCTTGCTATAAGTTTAGCAATATCGTTTGGAAGAACGCCAAGTAATTGTGAAACACAGAAGTCTTTAAGGACACTTAGCAATTTCATCTGATGTTCAAACATTGTCAAAAACAACGACATATCATCTTTTTCGGGAATAAATATTGGTAGGATATTTTTAATATCTATGCGCATTTGATTGAAATGCAGTTGATTCTGTGGTACAGTTATCGCTTAGGGGTTTGAGCTTGTAGTTTAAGTTTTTCTAGTTCATACGCTCTCTCATCCGCGACACGCTTCTCCTCCAACTTTCGTTCTTCCGCGACACACGTCTCATCTAACCTTCGTTCTTTTGCGCTTTCCTGTTTCTTTCTATCATCCACTATAGTAAGGAATGCCTCTTTCACAAATTGCTCATCATCTTTAAATAGAGCGCACTTTATATTTTTATCACGTAAGACCGCAATTGTATCACCTGTATCCGGAGCAATGTCTAATTCGATAGCTAAATTATACAAATCAATTTTTTCCCCTTTGCCAGAAGCGTCATTTTTCTCAAAGCAGTTATTTCAATTATCTATACCCAGAATACTTAAATTACAAAATTATATGCAATTCTTGACCCAAAATCACTAACAAAACAACTACCTTCCCTTTACAGGTAAATATAAGCAGGTAAATATAAACAGATAAATATATCAAACTTTTATAACCACTTGATAAAACATATAGGAAATAATTTAATAACATACTAAAATTTACTACCAATTAACCATGAGCTCATTTAAATTTCTATACGAAATATTAATATTCAGCTATTTACCAATTTAACTTACCGTATATAAAACTTTCAATTCAAACACAAGTATTATAGATAATCTTACTTTATCACCAATAAAGATAAAAGCAACATAATTTATAAATAAAATACTTACTTTACATCTTAAAAAATAATATGAGAAATAATTATAGAAATTTGTTGAAATGACGTATTTTATACAGCTAAATAATTAAAGATAAAATGTATTTTATCTAAAGAACATTTCATTTAAAAAAATGTATATAGTGTCACAGGAATAATATAATTCTTTTATGTCATTAATCTTTCGTAACTTACCAAAACTAATGAACAAAACAAAAAATATATATACACCGTTTAACCTTTTAAACGCTAATGTTCCCGAACGGGAACATCAAATTTAAAATTCATTAAAAAAAAAAGTTTCGCTTCTATGGACTTACAAAAATTATTATTTATTAACAAAAGTACATTTATTTTTTTAGACTAAAAACTATTTATGTTATATAATTATTTAAGGTTAAAAAAATTCGTAAAAAAGTCATTTTTTGTCAATTTTTACTAGGATTGTTAAAAAAATTCACATAAAATTTTTAAAAGATGCAAAATTCATGAAATTTCAGAGTTATGATAAATAAGGTCCATTTTAAAGAATAAGCATGCTAAATAACAGTTTTCAATAAAAATGCGTTTGCTATAAGATATCGAATTCTATTGTTCCCGTTCGGGAACATTGGCGTAATTCACTATACAGAATTCGATCATTTGCACTATTGATCTATTTTCCTAATTTGTAATATTGAAAGTCTCAGAATTATACTGAATCTCTTTTGCTGTGTTTAAAAGCAGGTCAGTGGCTTTTCGAATTCCACTTACACCCTTTTCACCCCTCCCCCCTTCTCTTGCTTTCTTCCCTCACTAGTGCGGGGGTGAGAGTTTTATCCAAACAACTGTTTTGCTCAGGACTGAGGATGTTTATGACTTTTTCTAAGTATCCCGCAAAGGGTGCTATTTGTTAGCAATAGTTTTTACTTTCCTATCGTATGTAAGAGTTTTGAGATAGATCACGTGGCTCAGCACCCGCCCAGTTCTTTTATTTATTTATTTTTTCCTTTTCTCTTTCTGAATTTTTTGCATCGTTCATTTTGTAAGTAATAGAGGGTGAAGCTAGAACGATATTTCTACTTTGCTTCTTTGATAGATATGGCTAATCGTGAAAGATTTTTAACAGTACAGGAAGCTATTGAATATTTTAACTCTTTATCAGATTCAGATGCTTCGGTTGATTCTGTTATAGATATTTGCCAATTGCCTCCTGATGAAAGTGGTGCTATAACAGATGAAGAAGATGTAAATGAAAATGAATTTAAAAAAATTATGCCTGCAGATGTGTGCGGACAATTAGAAGTTTTTACACATAGATCAGTTGATGTATCAGATGATGAAACGATTGTTTCTGTACCTTCTACATCAAAAACTGAATCAAGTTTGAAGAGAAAGAGACTATCAAACAAAGAAGATATGAAGCCGAACTGGAATAAAAATGCATCTTTCAAAAAATCTTTAGAAACCATAAGTAATATGAAGCTTTGCGAATCGTTTCCCGAATTAGCAAATTTATCGCCAGCTGAAATTTTCAACAAATTTTTGCCGATGGAATATTTAGCCCATTTATCAGAAATGACAAAACTGTATGCAATGCAAAAAGGGGAAAATATTGATGTAGACGAAAAAGATATTGGGCAATTTTTTGGGTTACTCTTATTTAGTGGCTACCATACTGTTCCTGGTGAGGATTTATATTGGAGCACTTATGAAGAATTGTCCGTTCCAATAGTTGCTTCAGTTATGTCTAGAGCCCGATTTAGGAAAATAAAGAAATATTTTCATATTATAGATTCAAATGATTTGAAAGCAGGAGATAAATTGGGCAAAATTTCTCCCTTTTATCAAGAACTTGAAAAAAATTTTCGGCAGTTTGGAATCTTTCACAGAAAACGAAACATTGATGAATCTATGGTTCCATACTATGGTCATCATTCAGCAAAAATGTTCATAAAAGGTAAGCCTATAAGATTTGGTTTCAAAATTTGGATGCTTTGTTCGCATAATGGTTACCCATATGCAATGAAAATTTGCGGTGGAAAAAGTCCGGAAAGGAGTAATATTCCCCTTGGATCAAGAGTTGTATGGGAACTTTTATCGTGTATTGAAAATCCGAAAAAACACGAAATATACTTTGATAATTTTTTCACGTCTTATAAACTTTTGGCGGATTTATCAGACAAAAATTTTAAAGCAACTGGTACAATTCGGGATACCAGAACAGGACAATGTCCTTTGCAATCATTAAAAAAATGTCCAAATGCGAGAGGGGAAAGTACGATTTTCAGTGCGATGGAAAAGTTTATATGTGCCGATGGAACGATAGTTCAGTTGTTACAATAGCGTCAAATTACGATACTCACGAACCTATGGGTAAAGCAAAACGATTTTGCCGTAAAGAAAGAAAAAAGGTAGATGTTTCACAGCCACATCTTGTAAAGTGCTATAACGAAGGTATGGGTGGAGTTGATTTGTTAGACAGACTTCTTGGAAGTTACCGTCCTATGTTCCGCAGCAAAAAGTGGTACTGGTACTTATTTAGCAATGCCCTAACATGGCTGTTGTTGCGGGATGGATTGTACATACAGAATTACACCACAACTCAACATCAGAACTGTCACACCTGAATTTTCGAAGAGAGGTGACTTTGAGTTTACTTCGAATGAAACCCAAGATTCATTGTATTCCAGGTCCACGTTCCCATCCAGTAGAGTCTGCACGGCAGTCAGATACGCACTATTTGGTATCATCATCTCAAGGACGCTGTGTAGTTTGCCAGAAAAATACAAGGAAAATGTGCTTTGAATGCCAAAAGCGACTGCATGAACACTGTTTTCCCTCTTATCACGGTCAGTGATGCAAACTATAAAATAATAATAATAATAATTTGGTAAGATAATTTGTATTTTATATAATTATTATTTATAGTTTTATGTAGTTAATATTTGTAATACATATAATTATTTTATCATTAACTTTCAAGTAGTTATTTGTGCTTTTCTATAGTTGGTTTAAACATTTTTACTAATTCTATTTATATCTATGCACATATATATTATTTAATTCTTTCTTTGTGTTTGATTGTTTTTATAAAGTATAATATTCAACACACGAATTTCACTTAAAATTTTTTTAATGTTATTAAATCTGTCAAATATTATTCATACTTATAAAATTCTAGCATAAGAACCATAAAATTTAATCTATTGAAAAATATAGTAAAAACTTAATGAATCACGCCAATGTTCCCAAACGGAAACATACCCGAAATCGTACATAAAATTTTTTTTGGGGGAAATTTCTTCTTGCATTGTTTAAATAGATGCATTTAAATCTTATTTTCACAAAGAAATAATATTTTTTATACTTGAAACACAGAGCGGCGTTTAAAAGGTTAAAGAAAGAAATAAAAATAAAAATAAAACCGCTAAGCACTGGATCCAGCAAAAAAAAAAAAAAAAAAAAAATCTTCCAAACTTTATAAACAAAATAAATAAATTAGAAATGAATGATCATCCCATAAAATAAACAGAGAAAGAAAAAAAATGAAACGCGTAACTTTAATTCACTAAAAACAGCAGCGAATAGATTATTTTCACAAGATCTTTTCTTTTTCTTTTCGAGGTCAAACTACATCACACTTGAAAACACTAAACTTTTAATGCTGAAAAAACAAAGAAGGCAGGTTGCGGTGTGTTTTCACAGTATAGTTTCAAAATCAGAATGATTTTTTTTCTTCTGGTGAATGAAAAAGAAGCCACGTGAATTTCCACAAAATTAGCTCAAAATTTCACAGCATAAATAAGAAAGAGGATGGTTCTAAATAATTTCGCAACACATATGGAATATTTGTTGAATATACACGTTGGATTACGTAGACGATTCAGAAATTATCGTGATGATAAATCGTTTTAAAACATCTTTCAAAACGAAACTAGGATGGGCGGGTAAAATGTAGAATGCATACGATTCCTTCACTTTAAAAGATTCGAAACCAGGATGGTTCACGATTTAGGACGATTTTTATGAACTTTGAAACCGGGATGGTTTCCTTTTTTCACAGAAAAATTGAACCGTGGTGGTTCTTTCACTTCATACGTTGAAAATCCAAACGATTTTCTCTTCTTTTACGTTGGGCGCCATTGTAATGTTTGTGCTGGTCTGGTGTGGGTTTTGTCAATCACACATTTTAAGACATCACAGTTTTAATATTCAGCACAAACGACAAAACAAATACACATACTTCGCAGAAGGCGCGTACACACAAAACACAATAGAAAAAAAACAACATTTGGTCTCCGGACGAGATCCATTCTCAAAACTAACTACATGTCATCTCTCAACTACTTCTACAGAGTTACAGAATCGTGAAAAGTTATTCGCTCTCTTCAGTTTAGTTCGGACTTGGCAAAATATCTGCCAAAAGTGGCAATAGCGCAATCTATACGTTGTTTCATTCAGGGAAAGGCAGTTATTTTGTTATAAGCTAACATTGAGTGTTTCGAGTGGTATCATGTTGATATTGTGTAGTAGTTCAAAACGGATACGTGGTTGAAAATTGAAATTCTGAAGAGAACCTTACTGCCCGAGAAGGAATGGTCGCTCAGACTAGGAACCGCATCTAACATTGGTAACTACCATAAGAATATGACTAATGAACGAAACCAAAATATTGGGAACACGTTTATGTGAGAAGGGGTAGACATAAATGAGAAGTCTCAGCAAGGAGTACGTGAGAGAAAAAATTTTGGGAACCGCTGGTCTAGATTCACCAATATAAATAGGAGGGGGACATATTCTTCGTAACATTCTGCGGATTAAAAGCTGTAAAAATATTAATAGATTTGAATATATTAGATTTTTTTTCTCAGAATTCTTTATATTCTGGAATGGAAACATAACTTGTGTCTCCTGTGGTTTATGGACGATGATACAGATTCATTAGAAAAAATTATTTTTATCCAACGTACAGTGTTTCAACTACTGTATTTCAAATGGGTAAATATTTTATATTTTTCTAATTGAAATATTTTCTCATTGCTAGAATATATATTCTTGCTCTTTTGGCTAAGGTTCTAACAACAGCAATTTTATGGGAGACACAATTTTCAGAATTAAAATTAAAGTATTGACCAGAAAACGTTGCCTTACAGTATACTCAGGGTTCGTACGCTTTTACCACAATTGTTTAATAGAATTTTTCTATTTAATTAGATGCCTCGTTTAATTGCAGGATTTGTAATACTTTTCTGCGTTTAAATAATTCGAAAAATTCTATTAAAAAATTGTGGTAAAAGCGTACGAACGCTGAATACTTACGTTAAAATTTCTTGACCGATAACCTTTTGTTTTCTTTTCTTTCAATTAAAATATCTATGAAAGAACTTTTACAATCAGTTTCATTTTCAATTGTGAACTGTATTACAGGACATTTTGAGTTAGCTTTTTCCTAAATTTTATTTAAATATTCTTGTTTGGCAACAATAAAACGCCACCAACATATCTTTTCCAGAAACAAATTTTGGACGATAAAATGAAAAATATTTCTAAGCAACGGATTACGTTTTCTTTGTACAGTAGGCATAATGTCCTTCATCAAATCTTCACACATTTGCTCTAACAATTCAAGAGCTTTATATATCTAAGCAGATTTATCTAAATCTACAGTCATACGGTGGTAATTACAAACGAAAAATCCATAGACAAAGTTTTCAGTATATGAATATCATTAGAATATTTTCTTGGTTTAAAGTATCTGGGGCTTATTATTATTAATAATAATACGGTTCGCAGGAAAATGCTTAATGGTACTATTCTGTGCAGACAATACTGGCTCAAGTGGAGCTAATAAGCAATGAATATCTATTTTATCTCTACCATTGGCTTAGTTCAAAGCTCAATTTAACATATCTAATTCATCTCCTGAAAAGACGCGGAAAGAGAGACTCAAAGTTCAGTTATATACTTTTAAATTACACTAGTAAAAAGAATTAAAGGGACAAATATACATATTTTTTTGCAATAAAAAAAATTAACAAAGGAAATAAAACCGAACTTGGGTTAAAACATCCAATATCATACCAATATATGAGGAAACAAAAATGGGCACAGCCTGCACCCTAAATAAAGAAACTGGTCACGTGTTCAGCACAGCACCTGAGCGACACTCTGTCAGGCAGAGAAAAACATGTTTAATAGGGTTTATGATCGCCTGTAACAGTTGTATAACACTCGCATCGGCGTTTCATACTGTTTACCAGGGTCCTAATCAATCACTGTGGCAACAGCACCCACTCTTGCGCCAAGGCACCGGTGAGCTCATCGATGGTCATTGGTGATTGGTCTTCGAGCTGCAATTGGTCGTCCATGGGCGTCCCATACGTGTTCGATAGGATTAAAGTCAGGGGACATCGCAGGCCACTCCATGCGTTGAACATCCTCCGATTCGAGGTATTCATCCACCAACTGATCCCTATGTGGATGGGCATTATAGTCCATAAAGGCGAAATTTGGTCCATATGCTTCGCGGAAAAGTCTCACATTGGGTGCAAGGACCTCACCCCTGTACCGCTGATCTGTCAGAGTACCTCTATCGAACACATGAAGGTCTGTATGCCCGTCTGCCATGATGTCTGCCCAGACCATCAGAGCACCTCCACCATAGTGGTCCTTTTCGACTATGTTAGAGGGCCGATATCGCCTCCCGCGTAGTCTCCAGGTGAGAACACGTCTCGAATCGGTGTGCAGATAGAATCGCAACTCATCACGGAAGAGAACCCGCCCCTAACTATCCTCTATCCAAGAGAGGTGTTCCCGGCCCCATGCTAGATGGGCCTTTTTGTAGTTCACATGTCAGAGGTATGCAGACTGCAGAACGTCTGGAATACAGGCCACCTGCATTAAGTCTGCATTAATCAAGGTAGCCTGTGATAGGTCCGCCTCGAGTCTTCCAACTATACGCCATCTTGCGGCATCATCTAGACGAGGACGGCTCGCCATACTAACAATGGGTAAACAAAGATATTTAAAAAACAAGGATTGGTTTATGCTACGAAGTTTCAAAACGTCCTTACGTAAAGATTCGGCGAGAAAATGAAGTACCTCTAGACAAACGCGATCACAATGCCACTGCTTTATGCCGACACAGACCACTGCGTGGCAGGTGTGCCCGCGAAGAACTTAACTATCATCTTATACCTTATTTGCGTATAGGCATAATATTTTTTTTTTTTAAACCGTTTGTCCCTTTAATTGTTTTCACCAGTGTAGTAGACAAGATAGGCAGTTTGAGTGAAACAAATCTGTCCAACTAAACATTATATTTATTATACAAAGGTCTTCTGAAGTTAATTTTTCTTTGTTGAAAGATAGGAAATCACAGTTAATCCATTAGATGATCTAATAGACTGCAGTAGGTTTCAGAGCAGATCGTGTAGTAATCTAAACATGTAGTAATCTGTTACACGTGATTTTTCATTTATAGAGGGATTTTACTACGATTACATCAAAGTAACATAATTATTTCTGATTGTTTTCGCAACAGTTTATAAGCGAATGCTCGGTGCTCCGTTATTGTGTTCTCGTGTTTTTGTGACATAGGATTTCATTTATTTTACCTAGATGCCCCCCATGGTTAACAGGGCTTATCCGGGCGGGTTTGCTAGTAATATTTCATTGTTGTCAAATGACACAAGTTACAAATAAATTTTTATTGCTGTTACGAAAATGTCTCCGTTATTAAACGAAATACGCTACCTTGATAAAGGAATTATAAAACAAATTGCAACAATTAAAGAAAAAATAGAATTGCAAATAAGAAGGAAAGATTCCGCTTTGACTACTGTTGGTTGTAACTCTGAACAGCCAATAAGTTTACTAGAACTATTGATACTAGATCAATATAGATTTCATTTCAAAATTAGAGATTATCAATGTCTGTTTGACGACACTAAATGAATGTTTTCTACTTATCTTAATTTTGTGGAATTCATGCAAGCGCTTCCCTAGTACAACTATGGCAGAAAGTTATACATACTGTTTTCTAGCAATTTTGAAAAATGACTTTAATCAAAAAGAGAGAATAGATAAGGGATATTCCATAGCTCTTTACGTTATCAAAACTGACCGTTCAATACAGAGAGTTGCCAAGTCTCTGGCTTTTTGCATACCAGTATTATCTTTCAGAAAATGTTGTTCTTTCTAATCGCAAAAAGTTCCGATTATATAAAACAAACTTTTTCTGTACTAAAATACTGGTATCCAAGAAGCCGGAGACTTGGCAGCTCTGAATACATGCTAATCTCTGGCTTTTTTTTTAATCATAAAAACATACTTCGGACCAGCAATTTACTTACAGTCCTTTACAGAATTTTTAATCTTTTGCTACCGGTTTTTCAAAACAGGAATTTTCGCCTAATTGAATCTCAGAAATGCTGCCATTAAATAAGGCAAAGTTTACAATAAAAAGTTACTGGTGGGAATAATCGAGAATTCTGAGCACCTTATGCGTCACGTACACGTGTCGCTCGTCCCCAAGGGGTTAATGAATGATATTAAATCGATTTCCAACAAAGCCATTAAATAATAAGCCCAGTCAGATAAATGGGAAACTTTTCGCAAGTTGAAAATAGCGCCATCTAGCGGTTGGGAGTGCTGCATTCGGCACCAAGAATATTTTAATAAAATTTTGCTTCTAAAATTAAAGCTTAAAATAAGGAGTTCATATTTTCTAAGAAAGTCGTTTGTAAATTCCGGTGTCAGTCAGTAATTTCACATTTTACGAACATAATTAGTCTGTGCCGGAAAGGGTTAATTGCATAGTGATGTAAATTTCCATCACTTTTTATTTAACTTTTAATAAATAAATCAACTTCTTCGCCACCACTATATTTATATAGAAATATTAATCCAGTAAATTTCCACATTTTTTTTTTTCATTATAGTTTTAGCTTTAACGTAAAAGATCTCAATAATTAGCAAGCTTTTAAAGGAAGTGCAAAAACAAAACATCGATAAAAATCGTATAAAATATCGATATAAATAAATCGTATCGTTTCTCTGCAACCCACTTCTGTTTTGTCCTCCTTCCGCAGCAGAGGTTTGGCGCTAGTGTGCCGCTAACAAATTTAACACTATCTGACTGGGCTTATTATTTAATGGCTTTGATTTCCAAGGCCTACACATTTAATGCAAGAAACATTTACTTGAAAAAAATCCTGGTTCGAATTATGTTTTTTTTTATTAAAAAAAGACAGAGGTTGGCAAGAATGCCGTGCGAAGACATGATAATCAGATAATATTTCGGAATTATTTCTCCTTATACTAAAAGAATAGTAACTCAATTCTATTTAAAAGTGAGGTTTAAAAATTTTTCGAATAGTAAGGTTTTTTTCTTTATTATTATTGTTATTATTTTGTGAATAAATAAATTTTCACTATGAGCCCAAACTTTCTCGACCCCAAAGACAGGGCTAAAATTAAGCCCGAGCCCGACTTTGCCCGGTTCGGCACGGTCTCACGGTCTAGGTCTGAGCACGTCTCATCTCTACTATACGGTCTGTTTTTTAAAATGTGTATCTCATAATATATTTCCTATGTTTCCCTCTGTATTGACCTATTTGAAAAGCTGAAAAGTTTTTCTCAATTCGATAGTTATACAATGTTTGCGTTGAAACGAGCTAGCAGACGGTGGCGTAGCCAGAGAGGGAGGTCCAAATACTGCGGAAACCAGTAATATTATAAAGTTTTCTTCGCCTTGAATATCGCAGAAAATTCTCCGATTAGATAAGGCAAAATTTTTTTTATAAAATTTGTGGTATCCAAACAATCTGGGCATCCACCTTCTTTATGCCACTACTAGAAGATGTCGCTGCTATTGACCCGTTATCTTTTCAGCATCGATCTACATTTATCGGATTCAATTTTTTAGTACTAGTTTGTAGCCGTTTTCCACACTATGTATTCTAGTGTCGCTGTAGCCTGGTATACATGATGGTCGGCAGTTTTCTACTATTCAGGAATTACAGCAACAAGTAGAGCAGAGTTGGTTCTGTTTACAGCCGCACATACTCCAAACACTAGTTGGAATCATGCCTGATAGGGTTTTCAAGAAAATTAAAAGGAATGAATACAAAATTTGAATTTAAATGCAAAATATTCAACAAGTCCATATATTTTTGGGACAGCATATTTTATTTTTTTATTTTTTTTACAAAAAATCTGTAAAACTTATACTTTATTTCTTTGCTGAAATAAATTTATGCTATGATACTATATGCATATTGTTTTTTCGTAATTATTGCTTCATTTTTGGAACTGTTATTTCAAAAAATCACCTGTCCATATACTTTTCAGACGCACTATAATGCACTTACTAAAAACAGAATACTTACATTTAAAAAAAAAACTTATCACCACAAAAGTTGCAAAGAAAGAATTACTAGTACTACATAAATATTAATTAATGTAAAAGCGGTTCGCAAATGCGCCTGTACAAGTAACCGTTCATTACATATGTAGGTGACACGGAGGAACAAAATTGAAAAGTTATTTCTCTCTTTCCTTTCTTGCTGACTTACAAACGTAGCAACAGTTAGTTTCTTTATTAAAATTACCATCTTATCAGAATATTTTTATAGTAGTTATTGCTTCATTTAATTATTAAATAAACATGTGCTTTTTCTATTTAATTTATGTCACATGACGCAAGTTACAAATACATTTTGAATGTTTTATGAATGTCTCTCGTTATTAATCAAAAGACATTACCTTGACAAATGAATTATAACAGTTAAACAAAGAATACAAATATCAGTAACAATGAAATTTTTTGATTTGGCTACTGTTGGTCATAGTTTTGGACATCCATGAAATTTACCAGAGTTATTCCCCAGATGTTGCTATCAATACGTTAAACGGTCATTTGAAATTTATAAATTATCAAGGTCTGCTTGACGTCATCAAATAAAGGTTTTCTCGCTCAGCTCATTTTTGTGGAGGTTCCGCATGCATTTCCGTAGTACAAATGTGGCAGAAGGGCATGATTGGTATTTTCCAATAATTCTGGGAAATAACTTAAATTAGAAAGTGAGGATAGGTAAGGGATACTCTATGAATTTTTAATGTTACCAACTCTGTTCGTGCGAAGCTTTCAGAATCGGATAGGTGTTTTTATTTCCTTTGTGCATAAATAAAATTCTCACTTTGCGTCTGAGTCTACACAGTGGTATAAAAATACTGGCCCAGATCCTTCCAGGTCCGGGGTCAAGCTGAGGCTGCTTTTTCTCTACTATACATTCAGATTTCTAAAATGTTTATCTCATAATAAAGTGTTCACGAACATAATTCGTACAATAGCAAGAAAGAAAAATCATGAATCAAGTATAGATTATGAAACACTTTCCAACACAGCCAGAAAACTGTAACGAAACTTCACCGTTAAATAAGGTGAAAGAAGATATGTGAGTAAACAGTTCAGAAAACATGTAACACATTGGAAAATACAGTTTTCGAAATTACCTTCCTGTGTCACAAAAGTAGTCGAATTATTTTGTGCACCCCCTGATCAAAAGATGTGGATATATAGCATGATAAAATTTAGTTCAGTTAGAATATTCATATTTAGCAATTTTCGCTAATCGATGAATATTTTGTAGGGGAGATGAGGGATGAATGGGACATTTTCACCAAAATATTTATTTTAAATATTTTATATAAGTTATTATCAATATTATGTATCACATGTCAAACTTTAAGTGTTTGACTACATCTTATGCACAATATTTGTTCAAGATTATTATTATACAGATCTATAAATTAAATTTAAAAAAACGTTCTTCTATGTCCCAATCATCCCCACAGCAGGGATGAATGGGACACAAACATTTTCCTCCCCGTTTTCAATGTTAAGGACTAAAAACTGAACAAAAATGCCGCCTTGGCAAAAGCTGAGAGATTATAAATTGTAATATGATCTCCAGGATTATTTGTTAGTCAATGATCTTGGACTCATCTCAGCTTTGCCTTAACCCTTTCCGGCACAGTGGTCCCACTCCGGGCACACCTAATTTCAATTCCAAACTTACATTCGACACCAAGAATATTTAATAAAATTTTGTTTCTATTAAGAAAGCTTAAAATACGGAGTTCTTATTTTATATAAAAGTCGTTTGTAAACTCCTTTGTCAGACAATAATTTCTCATTTTACGAACAGATTTTGTCTGTGCCGGAAAGGGTTAAAAGACCCATAAACGGTGGACTGAAGACGATGGCTACAAAGAGGATGAAATGTTAAAAGAATAATTACCATAAAGTATTAATTTATCAACCTATATAATATTATTTAGTTAATAAAAAATTTTCAGTATCCTCTAGGGACGAATGAAGCAGTCCCATTCATCCCCATTTGAAATGTCCCAATCATCCCCATGATGCATACATTCAATTGTCAGCGATTTTGTCTCTGAAATTATTTTGTCACAATGTTTAATATGCATTCATTTTAATTACCCATATTGAGCCTTTAAATAAAAAACTACAACATATCTTAATTGTTTATATTGCATAAGATATTTAAGTAACTTTAAATGTAAAAAAAATTACTTTTAAGCAGAGTTTTCAGGAATAGCAAATTTGAAGAAAACTGAAAACAGCCATGTGCTCTTGCTTTTGGTTCTGAAGCACACTATGGTAGTGAAATCTATGAGGATAGAAAGCAATTAAAAAAATGTTTATTGCCTGAAATATTGAGAGCGTCCCATCCATCCCTTGTCCCATTCATCTCCCATCTCCCCTACAGCCCTGTATTAAGCTAAATACCACATATTAAGCTAAAAGGCAACTTAAAATTAACTTGCAGCAATTATGAACCACCGTAAACAACAATGTATCTTTTTCTTTGCGTATCCCAGTATATGAATTTATTTATATTCTACAAACTTCTATTAGTCTACTAAATATAGTTCTGCAGGAAAATGCATAACACAATTAAATACGACCCTTAAGCAATTCACTGCTATAGTCTGTAATACTTACGAATTCCTTTGTGTAGCGCTATATATGATCAACCTAGTTTATAAACACACACATACTATAAAAATATTAAGTTAAACTTAAAAATGAAACCTAAGTTGAAAACGCACTTTTCACACATACACTGTAAATATCGCACATGTACTGTAACCGATATCTTTTGTGCTTACCTGTAAATAAACGCAGAGAGCAATTTATAGTGTACCTCTGTAATTCATATAATTTTCATTATGTTTGAAATAGTGAACTATCACTAAATTACACTTCAAACTATTTTTCCCGTAGAATGATGTGTAACAGGATTCTTTTATTTAACCCTGTAAATGAATAAGAAATACTTTGCACCCTATATTCTACAAAAAGCATGTTTTAATGCGCTTCATAAATATGTAGCAATTTTATCATGTTTTAAATGACGTAGCATCATTAAAATGCACTTGAAACGATTATTTCCCATAGACTGTAATGTAACGAAATACTTTTGACTGGCCCTGTAAAAAACTATAAGTGCTACACACTTAGTGAAAATAAGGAACATGCTATAGTAAACGACAATAACAAATAACAATTTCAGGGCAATCAGAGTATATTTACACGTGTTAGAGCACGGCCAGACGGCAGACAAACCGAAGTCATAAACACTTTTCAACTAGGTTCGAAAGTGTTGAAAATGAATGAGAACAAGTTTAATTAGTTCCCACTTCCTATGTTACTCTCTTGTGTTAAACCAGTTTCAAACAATAAAATGTATAGTGCATAACAATAAAATATAAAAACGCATTGCAGTACCGTACGTATGGCCTTTCCAACCTTCAGTAAACTGATGCGTACCTCAGTTTGGGGAAAATTACTGACCCCTGAATACTGGGCCTTCGCTTTGATAAAAATGGCGGCTGTCACAGGCGGATTTTTTTTAGCGTTTAAACGGTCCTTTGAACTTTAACACCAATAATCTCTAAATATTTCTTCACCTAGTTTTTCTGAGATCAAATAAGACAAAGAAAAATTTTATATATTACTCTAGAGTGGGACCGTACAAAAAATTCCGCCTGCGACAGCCACCATTTTTGTCCGCGTGCAGGCCCAGTATTCAGAGGGCGGTGGGAAAATAATGAATGACACCATTAATTACATGTCTCGAAAAATAAAAAAAATAGTATTTCTCTATAGTAGTAATGGAGATACACACCTCTTATATATGCACATACATCTCACAATGACTGACATACGATTCACAGATTACATGTAAAAATAATTTTTAAAAAACGTAAGTCATATTAAAT
This sequence comes from Maratus michaelseni, assembly GCA_963931845.1. NCBI lineage: Eukaryota > Metazoa > Arthropoda > Arachnida > Araneae > Salticidae > Maratus > Maratus michaelseni. Next base: position 251,126,353 of record OZ007600.1, on the reverse strand, counting down.
TTAGAATTATATTTTTATATGATGGTGGACATATCAAAAATTTTTGTACGGAAAAATGCGAGAAATATTAAGTTTGACTTTATAACAAGATATGCAAATGTTATTAATTGCTTTCTTTAAAATCAATTTTGTATGTTTAAGCCTTTCCGGCACAGTGGTCTCCGGGAACACCTATTTTTAATTCGAAACTTGCATTCGGCACCAAGAATATTTTAATAAAATTTTGCTTGTACAATGAAAGCTTAAAACAAGGTGTTCTTATTTTATAAAAAAAATCGTTTGTAAATTCCGGTGTCAGTCAGTAATTTCGCATTTTACGTGTAGAATTTGTCTGTGCCGGAAAGGGTTAAAATAAACTGGTAGTGGGAAACTGTCAGAAAGACCTTCAATAAGCGTCCGCAGGCGAAGCATTAAACAGCCCTGCTGTACATTACACAAGTCGTTGACAAAATTAAAACATTTCAATAAAGTTTTAACATAAACTAGTCTAAACATTTATTGGTGAAACTTTAGATGAGTTGTGTTTAAAAAGATTCAGAAGGGGGGGGGTGCATTCTTTTTTTCAGATATTTAATCAAGGTGCTTGCAATTCTATCAGAACTATTTTAACATTACTTTTCGCTTCATTTAATGGCAAAAAAATATTTCAAATTCTGCGAAGATACTTGGCGACTGCAAATTCTGCCATATTATTATGAAGTAGTAATATTCTAATCTTAGTGGATGTTGCCAGTCTCCTCGAAAATTCGAAGGAGTGTATGCACTCTAAATAGAATCGTTAAGTTAACTTATTGTTTTTAAATCTCAAAATGAATTAAATTTATTAGAATATGAATCACTGTGTTGCATGTATGGGTTTCGGTCCAATCAAAATAATTAAATACAAGAAAGGAACAAAAAATAAAATAAAAACAAATAAAAATTAAATTTTAAATTAAGATGATGACTATTATTCAAAAATAGGGATGAAAAGTTTCCTCAAGGGACAATCAGGGTCTGCTTCCATGTTGCCTTGACATCGTTCAGAAATACCACATGCTTGGCAGTACGAATTGCGCTTAACTGGTCCTTACGATAAAAACTGATCTTGCGGCATCGTAATCGATTTTATTGAAAACCATACTCTTGTATTTACTACTGCTTTTTTAATAAATTGTAAATATGTTTTCAATCATTTTTAAAGACATTTACAACATTCAGACAATAGATTAGAAAATTTAATAATGCACTCACTATACATCAGATATTTACATTTTCAAAATATATTTGTCACCACAAAAGCTGCAGAGAATGAATTACTAGTATTAATTACTTGACCTAAAGTTTCGTGATTCAGTATAAGGTTTATGAGCTGAAGGAATCGTGTGCTGTCTGTAGAAGCAACACAGGTGATCAGAATTGGGAAATCAATATAAAAATTTACGCCGATGTTGGGAATTTTGTGCCTGTTTTATAAATAAAACTACAACCGCACCAGAATTACTTAATAGTCATTTTTACTTCATTCTAACCAGAAAACCACACCATTAGTGTAATAATGAAAAAATTCTAAATAAGCAGTAATCGAAAGGGCATTATGAAACGTGTTTTTGACGCATAAATTATTTACCGTCGTCTTCCCGTTATACAAATATAAAGTCTTAAAATTTGCTAATTTATTTATTTAATAGGATGGAAGGAGGAGTCGATATGATTGAAACAGAAGTCGTTAACGTTTTCATCGTAACGACATCATCAAAGTCCAGTCATTGTCCATTTCCAGTTTAGTACGCCACAATACCCCGAAATGATTAGTTATGTTTGCTTCAAATCTGGGTGAGTGCAATCTCGGCCACTTGCATTTGAAACGCCCATGAAATTTTGTTTTTCGCAGGTGGTTGATTATTGTAATAACCGCACTAGATTCAAGTTCATGAAATTTTCTTGGTGCCACGATTTTCTACGCTTCGATCATTTTTGCAGAGGTGCCAACCTCTCGCTAATCTTCCGTAATATGTAAGTTAATTTAACACAGGTTAAATACATTTCGCACCAGAATTTTTTTTAAGAAATGAAATTAAATATATTCCATGTAGACGTCTGAAATTATCTAAATAAAGATTTCTAAATAATTTTTCTGGTTCGAAACATTCTTAAACTGTGTAAAATTAATTCACATATTACGGAAGATTAGTGAGAGTTTGGCACTTCTGATTTTTTAGTTCAAAGTCATATTTGTATATCATTTTTTACGAGCTTCTTTAATTTCATTGTTAAAATTTCAGAATCAAAACCACGCCTTTTCCCTTAATTAATTAAATACATTAGCAAACTTTAAGACTTTATATCTCGATAACGAGGAGTCGAGGGCAAATGATTTATGTGTCAAAAAATACGTTTCATAATTTTTTTTCGATTGCTGCATACATAGATTTTTTAATTATTACAGTATGGCGTGGTTTCCTGGTAAGGCAGACATTTCGTGATTAAATAAAGCACAAATTACTATTCGTTTGTATCTTGCATAAACAAGGAGCTAAATTGACAAAAATGATAAGAAGAGTCTTCGATCTTTTTCGATCCTACTAATGCAATTTTATGTTTTTAAAATCGTTATATCTTAAAATTTTTATCTTTAAATAAAAATGAAATGACAGAAATTCTCGATTAGAATAAATAAACCAGACTGAATTAGACCTTAGTACAAAAGGCCCAAAGCTGCAAAGTTTTAAGATTTTTATAACCACTTTTTCAGATTTTTCTGCGATTAAAGAAAATGGAGGAAATTATTATTTTCATTCACAAAAAGTATTTACAAAGAGCCTAAAAATTGGCAACTATGCAGGAAAGAAATAACTAAGATACCTGTTATATTATTATTTTTCGTCAATAAAACTGATTGGTAAAGATATCATAAGAATTCAATTTTTTCAACTGAACGAAAAAAATTCCGGACCTCGAACCCAGAACCTTTGACTTACATTGCTCTACCGTCTTAGTTACCCTGGGTTGACAACCGGTTGGCTTTTTTCTCTCAGTTAACCTTACTGGCAATAGCATAGGGTCTGCCCTGTAGACAGCTAAGCAGAATATACCGCAGGAAATGGAACCGCTCTAAACGATTGGTACGTAGATACATTCTTATTTTTCCTCAATCTTACTGATCGGTAAAGATATCATACGAATTCAATTTCTTCAACTGAACGAGAAAATGCCCAAGCCGAATCTTTGACTTTCATTGTCAATGCTCTACCGATTGAGCTACCTGGGCTGACAACCGGAGAGCATATTTTCACACGAATATTATGAAGGTATTTTATGATTTAGGTTGTATTTTAGTCTAGCTTTAAACCTACATTTCTGACGCAGTTTTTAAAAAAAGAATCAATAAATGAATCAACTTAAACGTAATGAATGCTGTAAAAATGTGTACTGTTTCTTTTTAACGTGTGATACCTTCATGTGCTCCAATTAATTTAAATCTTATGTTTAACAAAATCTACGACTTTCTAAAAACCGTAAAACATGCCTTAACACGTTGACTGCCGAGTTAAAATTAACGGAATTTTATTTTATTTAGAAAGTATGAATTATAACCAGAAAATACTAATAGCAATATATACTATTTATCGTATACCGCACTTTATACTTTATTTAATTACAGACATTTCGTGATTACATAAATTAAAAATTCTTCCTTCGAAATTTCCGGTACGAATCCGTAATTTTAGATTGAAAAACCACTAGTATACTCGTGGCTGGCAGCGAATGGGTTAAATGAAGAAATTTCACATGCAAGACGAAAAGGGTACAAAAAAATAACGATTGATGTACATGCAGGGCTGCTACTGGCTACTATTTTTTAATTCTATCTCGCACCACTTTCTCAAAACAAATTTTTTTCACGTGCACTTTAACAGCATGTGCAAAAGAATTAAACTACAAAATTTATTTTTCTAAATAGTGGGGCTAATAGAATATACAAAATAGCCGCCAGTGGTAGCCCTGACATGGTATGCTTGTCTAAAACTGAATTATTTTTCTGTTCCACTGGGATTCTGGATTAGTAGGTTTTAATCTATAAAAATAAGAGCAGCTTTCTAAAATATAATTATCAAGACTAGCGGTACTCATCCTTTTATCTCTCCCGTAAATTTTGCTTGCGCTTTTCATTGATAAGTACCCTCTTCGCTTCTCTCCCAAACACCTCCTACACATATCTCCATACAAAACGGTTATTTTTATTATTTAATAACGTTTTTATGTTATCTATATAATAAAATGATTCAAAGTAATGTAACGTTATTTGCAAGTTTTAAATTTTTTGAAATATTACAATTTATGTTAGTTTTTTTAATTACCAACCCAACAAAAAAACAAATTAAATGAGCATTAAAATATATTTTAAGTACGAGGGAAAGTCATTAAGTAAGTCACAAAAGATAATTAAATAATAAATTCTAAAGAAATTCACTTCAAAACTATTTTTATTTCTCAACATATTCTCTACCAATATTTATGCACTTATATCACCATTTTATCAGTGTCCCAACACCAGCTTCATAAGATTCTTTGGGTTGCTGTGTCAGCCACAATATAGCACCTGGGTTCCCGAAATCAAATTGCTCTAAAGAACAGTTCAAGGACCCGATGCAAAATTTACAATAAAAAATAAATAAAATACATTCAATTGGTTCCCACCTACTACGTTACTCTTTTTATTTACCTGTTTAAAACAATATAATGCATAACAATAAAATATAAAAGCACACTACTGTACTGTACATCAGAACCTGTTCAACCTTTCAGTAAGGTGGAAGGCATCTCAGCTTGTGGAAAGTATATGGAGGGCACCATTCTTCATATGACTCGAAACAAGAAACAATAGTATATTTCTATAGAAATAGTAGAGCTACACACGTCTTATACATATAGGCAGGGGTATGAAAATAATACTAATACAATTTACTCAAAGTATACTAATAAAATTTAAGCGACGAATATTAAGTATACCAAAATTTAGTCGTGACAATCGCCCATTGGCGCCCAGTCTTGATACTCCTAATTATAGGCAACTAAATTTCTCAGACACTGTCTTAAGTCCCCCACAATTCAGGAACTCTATGTAAAAATAATTTGTGTAAAAAACGTAAATCATAGTAAATATAGAATTACATTTCTATGAGAGGAGGTCCATCTCAAGAATTTTGTAGGGGAAAAAGCCAGAAGCATTAAATGCGTCTCTCTAAAACAGTAAATGCAAAGATAAATTTTTAAGAAAGCAACTTTCAGAATGCATTTTTAATTATTTTAAAAGCTAGAAATATGAAACATTCAAAAGTGAATGAAAAAGATTTTAAAAGAGCGCAACGGCGCCAGTGGGTGTGCCATTGCATAGTGTGCGGCTGTGCATTTCACGATTTTAAATCATTTAAAAAAAGGATTAATATAATCGCCATCTGCACCGTTATTGGTGAAATTTTGAATGACGAAAATTCCGATTAAAGAAAAGGATTACAAATGTACCAGAATTTTGTAACAGTATTTCAGACGACAATTATATGACGACTATTATTCAAAAATAGTGGTGAAAATTTTCCCGAAGAATAATCGGGTCTGCTTCCACGTTGTCCTAGCATTGATCAGAAATGCACACGTACAAATGACACTCAACTGGTTTATTTGATAAAAACCTCTTCTTTTGGCAATAAACAGTATTGCAGTCGAACTTAACACTTTAACGACCGGCCGTCGATTAATCGACGTTTGCTCCTCAGCGCTTACTGACCGGCAGTCGATTATTCGACGTTTGCTCCCCAGCGCTTACCGACCGGTCGTCGATTAATCGACTTTTGATCTTTCTGTTAGATTTGGTTGAGTTAGATTGACAAGTAGCAAGCAGCAAGCATTCTTTATTCAGATAATCGATACTTTTTTATAAGCTTTAGCCCTTTAGAACAGGTTTCGCTTGTAAATACTGCAACGTCCCATTACACAAAGGTGACTGTTTCGAGCGCTATCATAGTTAAAAAAATATTAAACAACTTCTTTTTTCGACAAATATTGTTATATGGATTGTGGTATATTTTATGTAAATAATAAACTGAAAACGATTGTAATAGATAAAATAAATATTGTTTAACACTAATATGATTAAAATAAAAGATTTTATTAAATTTCGTTACCCTAGAATAACACGAAGCGTACAATTTTACCAGAGTTTAAGAAAAGCGCATATATTCCCGCGCGTCAGTCTAGGCCGACACACCGCCCCCTGAATACTAGGCCTGAGCGCTGACAACAATGGCGGCTGTCGCAGGCCGATTTTTTTCAGCGTTTGAACGGTCCCTCGAAATTCCACACCAATAATTTCTAAAAGTTTTCTTCGCCTTGTTTTTCGGAGATCAAATAAGTCAAAGATAACTTTTAGATATTATTGGTGTTGAAGTTCGAGGGACTGTACAAACGATTCCGCCTGCAGCAGCCGCCATTTTTTTCAGCGCGCAGGCCTAGTATTTAGGGGGCGGTGGCCGAAACCAAGCCGGTGTCTCGGACGATCTGCGGCTGACCGGGCGGTGAAAGGGCATAGTATGTTCGAACCGCTACCGGTCGGTAAAGTATTAATGAAAACCATTCGCATGCATTTACAACAATTCTATTTACTGAATTATAAGGAGAGTTTCAATCCTTTCTGAAGAAATTTACAATAATGTATTATTAATGTATTCTGACAATACTTTAAAAAATAAATGTATATAAATAATAATGCACGCAATATACACCGAAGAGCCGTTACAGTATGACCACCTGTTTAATACGACGTAGGACCACATTTGGACCTCAAAACCGCTAACACCCGGCATGGCATTGATTCGACAAGGGTCTGGCAGGTAGTCTAAGATATCTGGTACAAAGCGTGACATGATTTTAAAGTAACTAGAATGTTTCTCGAACTACTCCTTGAGGATTCGACCCGTATGACACGGTGTATTATCGAGTCGGGAAACGCCATGACCCGCCGGAAACACTGTTGTCATGAATGGGAGCAAGAGGTCTTCAACAATGTTCATATAGCGCACAGACGCCAGGGATTGCTTCATGGGGATTATGGGTGCTAATGTGCTCCAAGAAAACATCGCTCACACCATAATACCGCCGCCATCGGCTTGTCTCCGGCCAACTGTGCATCCGGGAGCCAGGGTTTCCGTTGGAAATCGGCGTATTCTCACTCACCCATCGATGTGATGTCCAGAAAACATAATTCTTCAGATCATGCAACTCTCTTCCATGGTCCGTTTCTGATGACCCTGGTCCCATTGAAGGCGCTGCTGGCGATGATGTGTCGTCAGCGCAGGGACGTGATTTGGCCGCCGGCTGTGTAAGCTCATACTCAGGAGTGCACGCACCACTAAGTGGCGTACACAGGGTTGAGGTCCAGATGCTCTGGATACCACTAATATTGTAAAGTTTTCTTTGCCTTATCTAATCAGAGAACTTTCTGCGATAATCAATGAGTAGAAAACTTCACAATATTATTGGAATAGCATTTGGACTCCCTCAGTGGCTATGCCACTGGCTGCACTGTGGGTTGAGAAACACTGTCTGCTTCGCCCCTTTGTATCTGCTGGTGATTTCGACAGTTGTAGTTCATTGGTTACGTGAGAATAAGACTTAACAATCTCCGCTGTACTCTATCATCAAGGCTACGCAGGCGACACACCGCTGGTCAGCGACTTTAATAATGTCATCGATACACCACTTTCGATACTTGCTCACAACAACTGCACAAGAACAGCCCACAAAACACATCGTTTCTGATATCGACGTTCCCAGTCGCCAAGCGATAACGATTTGACCTCTATAAAAGTCTGATAAATCTGCTGTTTTTCACATGATGTCGCAAATCACGCTATGCTTTGAAATACAATGCATTTGTGCTTTATATGCTCCAACATCAACCGCGCACGCGCTTGGTTTTGTTTCTAGGCGAGATCATTGTTATAAATGGAGGTTGGTCATAATGTAATGTCTCTTTGGTGTACACAAAAGACTTGCATTCACGTAATACTCCCAATCACAAAATATACTTCTCACCACAAAAGCTGAAAAGAAAGTATGAATAGTATTAAATAATCATTTATTTGAAAATGTCAATTTCAATTTCGTCAATTTGCTCAAGAAATCGTGTGGTCTCTGCAGACCTGACACGGTGGAGCAAAATCAAGAAATTATATCCTCTCTGCGGTTCGTATTCCTAACTTCGTCAAGTTTCATAATTAAAACTATCACCTTACGAGAGTTAGTAAATGATATATTTTGCTTTATTTAATGGCAGACATTCCGCGATTAATTAAAACAAAAATTACTACTCAGAAATTCTGCTAGTTATTTTGAATAAAATACGTGGAAAATACAAGACTGATCAGCAGAGTCTACGGAATTCTGGATCCGCCTCCATTTTTATCTTTTAAAAATTTTAAATCTTAAAATTTTTATATTAAAAAAATATTCTTTTAAAATATGGATTAGAATAATTGAGCCAATACTGAATTATACTATTACAACAAGACCAAAGATGTGAGGCTTTACGGTCGTTAAAACCACATTTTCTAATTTTCCTGCGATTAAGAGAAAATTATTATAAATATTCACAAAATGTGCGTACAAAAAAGCGTAAAAATTGGCATTTATGCAGGCCATAAGTAACAGAGAAACGTCTGTCTCAGTTTATACTGCAAATGCACAAAAAATATTTTTAGGAGTAAGAAATATATATATATATATATATATATATATATACATATATATATATATATATATATATATATATATATATATATATATATATATATATATATATACAGGGTGTTCCGTTAAAGGGGTCCAATATTAATAGGGGTAATAGAGGAGATCACACGGAGCATAAATCAGTATATAATGCCTGGCCGGATCTCAATAATTTTCAAGTTACAGCAAATAGAATGAAAATTCGGAAAATTGTAAAAGAACCCTCATTGCTAAACTATCGATAATGCTACATAAAAACGAAGCACATATTTAGAAAGAGCAGAAAAAAACCTACAAAATGACATCAATTGTATTAAAATAGCAATATTTATTGACGAGTTACAAGCCCTGAAACAGTGAAAAAAGTACAAAATCCAATATACATCAAAATAGTTAATCATTAATTCCAAAAAGACAACTCTAGCTACAACAAGGAAAATGTAGTAAAATTTGGTCCATTCCGAAAACTTTCGAAAAAGCTTACAATGAACCATATCGATTTAATTGTGTGAGAGAAATTAATCAGTTTCTTAGTTACAACTCCGCTTTCTTTGACACTAGCAAAGGTTAAACTCCGCCCATCACGATTGGAAACACCGCCTTTTTAATTACTCTCAACTATACATTTTCGATCATGCTTCTTCTGAGATGCAACATTTTTAATTATTCAAGAGTTGAATGAACCAAAATAACTTTACAATAATAGTCTACATTTTAAAGTGGTCTTTTATTGATATAAAGCTTAAGTTAAATTCCTTAAAATTAAACTGGTGGTGAAAATTCGGAAATAATTAAAAATATTGCGATTTGTAACTATGCAAGAAGTTTCAGTACATGTTTTACATGGACAATTATTGCATGTATATGTGCATCATAATTTATGATAGGAAATAATAATAACAAATAGCATAATAATTTTATTAATTATAAATTTAAAAAAGACACTAAATTTTAAATTAATTCATACAAACTTTGTAATTTACAATTTGAGTACACCACATTCTGTGACTTACAAAATACTGTGCCAAAAAGTGTTGAAAATAAAAGAAAAATGACAAATAAAGAATTACATTCCACGTACTTTATGACATATGTGAAGCATAGTCTTCTGGCCTGCGCTGCACAGTTCAATGTCGGAAGGCAGACGAACGGACATTATTATAATAGGTGTTCGAAGTTGCGCCCATTAACAGAATCGCACAGCCGACAGCGACGTCGTAAAGATTGGCGAACACGCCGAAAAACTCCGACGGAGTTGGGAATGTCTCCTGCAGCGACAACGATTCGCGCTAGTAAATCCTCCGGTGTATCCACAGGCGTTTCATACACCAGCGATTTAAGGTGTCCCCAAACAAAAAAGTCTAACAGATTGAGGTCTGGAGAGCGTGCAGGCCAAGCAACAGGTCCACTGCGTCCAATCCATTTCCCAGGATATGTTGAATTGAGGTGATTGCGAACACCTATGAAAAAATGTGCCGGTGCGCCATCGTGCATAAACCACATATTGTGGCGCAATGTTGCTGGCACATTTTGCAGTAACTGCGGTAAGATATCCCGTAGGAAAACCAAGTACGTACTGCCATTGAGTACATCTGGGAGTAAATATGGTCCTATGAGATAATCGCCGAGGACACCTGCCCATATGTTCACACTGAACTTTTGTTGTGCGTTCGACGGGAAAACAGTGTGCGGATTTGTATATGACCATGTGTGCATATTGTGCGTGTTTACCACGCCCTCTCTCGTAAATGTTGCTTCATCAGTAAATAAAATATTTTCCAGAAATTGTGGATTATTTTCTGTTACATTAAGCAACCAGCGTACGAATTCTGTCCGCTGAGCACAATCTGTTACTGATAACAGTTGTACCCGCTGCACATGAAAGGGGTGCATGTTTTCTGCACGCAGAACACGCCACACACTTTGGTGAGAAACACCGACTTCAGACGCAGCAGCTCGTGTACTCGTGGAGGGGTTATCTTTAAAAATATTCAGTACATCTTCTTCCATTGCAGGTGTTCGTACATGTCGAGGTTTCCCTGCATCAATGCTTGCTGTATTAAACGATCCAGTCTCCCGTAATCGTCTATCGATTTTTATGAAGAGTTTCGAACTTGGGCAACGTCTCCTTGGAAATTGCTCACGGTACATGCGCTGCGCTAGACATGCATTTCCATGAGCTTGCCCGTACATCAGATGCATGTCCGCATATTCTTCGTTAGAGTATTCCGGCATAATTATTATACATCAACTTACTACAATCCCACTTACAACAGCCTCAATTTAACATAACGCCCACTGATGACTGCTGTTTTATTACACTTTTCTTCCTATACACATAGAAAATTTGCATAAAAAGTACTTCTTCTTCATCATCCTGAAAGTTCATGGAGGAAACGCAGCAGTCACGGAGTTTGCTTTAAGACAAGGCGAGAGCTGCACAATATGTCATTCACTTGACCAGACTGAATAATGAAAGGGTATTGATAGAGGTTGATCAGAAATGTATAATTGAAAGATATTAAAACGGGGTGTTTACAATCGTCATGGGTGGAGTTTCGCTCTTTCCGAGCGTGCAACAGTACAGAGTTGTAACTAGGGAACTGCTTGATTTCTCCCATACAATTAAACTGATATGGTTTATTGTCAGCTTCTTCGAAAGCTTTCGGAATGGACCAAATTTTATAACATTTTCCTTGATGTAGGTAGAGTTGCATTTTTGGAATTAACGATTAACTATTTTGCTAAATATTTGATTTTGTATTTTTTCACTGTTTCAGAGCTTGTAACTCGCCATTAATTCTCAATATTCTAAAACAACTTATATCATTTCGTAGGATTTTTTCTGCTCTTTCTAAATATGTGCTTCGTTTTTATGTAGCATTATCGATAGTTTAGCAATGAGGGTTTTTTTACAAATTTCCGATTTTTCATTCTATTTGCTGTAACTTGAAAATTATTGAGATCCGGCCAGGCATTATATACTGATTTATGCTCCGTGTGATCTCCTCTATTACCCCTATTAATATTGGACCCCTTTAACGGAACACCCTGTATATATAATTGCTTAACCCTTTCCGGCACATACATATTCTATTCGTAAAAGGCGAAATTACTGACTGACACCGGAATTTACAAACGACTTATTTAGAAAATAAGAATTCCTTATTTTAAGCTTTCATTGTAGAAGCAAAATTTTATTAAAATATTCTTGGTGTCGAATGCAAATTTGAAATTAAAATTAGGTGTGCTCGGAGTGGGATCACTGTGCCGGAAAGGGTTAACCGTTGTAAAGCAAAAACGAAAATTTAAAAATACACCGATGCATTAGTATAATATTCTTCTGTTTCGTATAACCAGAAATTTTATGTTATGAACGAGATGTAATTACTACTACATAGGAATAAGGTAACATTTTATTTGAAAACTCGCAGACCACGCCCGCTGCGCTGGTCGGTTTTTCCAAAAGAACCTTGAATCAAACGAAATAAATCGGTGAATTTAACCTTGTATTTTAAAGTAATCTGTACCTTTACCCGGAATATCCTAAAATAACATAAAAACGGATAAGTTATGTTTTTTTAATACGGTTTATTATTACGTTTAGAATTTATTACCTACCGTTTTCCCTTGATTTATATGTTTTTAGCTACATTTTTAATAACCTGAATTAACCTATATTATTCACAACTAAAAAGAAATGGAGCATCTAGTATTTGTCGATAATTAAATAAAAATCATACACTCGTGACATCATAATTCACTTTTATATTTTAACAGAATAATACGGTTACTATAATTTGTGACTCGCGCTGACACATTGCTGTTATTATTATTTTTTTACGCGTGAAGTTTTCTCTATGGTACTCCATTGTGAAATTTCCGAATTTTTGAAATTTAATATTTGAAAAACAGCATTATCATTAGTTTTGAAATTTATATCAAGAAAAATACAATTTTTTACCTTCCTAACGCAGTTTTTCTAACAATTTTCTGACAAATACTTTTCGAGCTATAAATTTTTTCAGTAACTTCAAATGTTTCATTTTCCGACATTAATCTGTGGCAACGATTAGCGAATTTCCCAGTCGTCAGCAACACATACCTTTTTATTAATGAGGATAAAAATTGTTCGAGGTATGTGCATCTGATTTTGTAAAACCCGAACGTAGGCAGCTACGTTTATTGTATTCTGCGGTTGCATTCTCTATACAAAAACCATTTCTGAAAATAGAAATTTATGTTTATAGTTTATCAAGAGTTAAAAATTCAAATTTCTGAGTAGTAATTTTTGCTCTGTTTAATTGCCGACATATCATGATTAAAGGAAACAAAAATTTTTGTCCGGAAATTCTAGTACGTATTTTAAATAAAAAACGTGCTAAATTTATTGTACTGGTCAGTAGAAACTCCGAACTTTTTGATCCTACTAATACAATTTTATATATTTTTTAATTTATATCTTAAAAAAAACGTGAAATGAAAGAAATTGATTAGAGTAATTAAACCAGACCGAATTAGACCATAGTACAACACGCCCAAACACTGTAAAGTTTTACGCTTTTTATAACCACATTTTTTCCCATGTGATTAAATAGAATTTAGAAAGTTATTATTACTATTCACAAAATGTTTTTACATAAAAGCATAAACATTGGTAGCTATGCAGGCATTTTTTAAACAAAATTGTTGTTTTAAACAAAATTGTTGTTACTTTCTTCTATCTATAATAGAAGAAAGTATTGTAATCGAAATTTTTTTTGACTTGCGGTTTTCGACGAATTTACACGTTTTAGGGGTAGGAGATTCCGAAAAACATGTTTTTGCAAAATGTCCGTCTGTTTGTCTTTTCATTCTACCATCGAAAGTGTATGAAGTTATGCTTCAAATTGAACCTAATTTTTTTTCTATATTTTTGGCTATGGCAAGCAGATTCTATCAGAATTTGGGGATATTTCGACGAAAGGGGGCGCTGTGATCGATATTTGTGTTCCATTTTCACTATTGTACCATCGAAATGTGTATGAAGTTATGCTTCAAGTTGGACCTAATTTTATTTCTATGCTTTTGTCTACGGCAAGCAGGTTCTATCAGAATTTGGGGATATTAAAAGGGATTATATTATTTATAAATTATATTAAAGGGATTTTATGTTTTATTATTCATACGCATTATTATTTTTGTGTTTATTCATATTAGGAAAACCTTTTACGATTTTCATATATATAGTTTTTAAGAAAGTGCGTTTTTTTTCTGGGATAGATTATACAAAAGCCTCTATATACCTCCATATTAGGTGGGTCACATAACAATAAAGTTTGGGAATTGCGAATTCCTCCCGGGGGGGGGTAATTATATCGTCGATACAATGTCAAATTATCGAATATGAAAAAGTGCATTTTTCTTTACTTTTAAAAACGAGCCAATTTTCTCCCCTAAATTTTATTAGAATTTTTCGCCTAGTAAAAATACTAATAAAATTTCGGCGAAGAACAGCATTGTCAGCTTCGCTGTCGTTTTAATTCAGAAATGCCGAATTCATATCGGAAAATTTTAAGAATAAAGAATTAATTTAAGTAATCGCGAAGTGTTTGTCATCAAATAAAGCAAAATATTCCATTTGAAATTTATGGTATGGATTCGAAATATTTGAATGAAAAAGGAATCCAAAATGGCAACACTGGTGAAGTGACCCATTTTTAAATGTAATGAAAAATTCATTTTTTCACATTCGATAGTTTGACATGGTAGCGACGATATATACGTAACATATAAGTTGCGTACGGTTTTGATTTTTAAGTACCAGTGATTTTTTTTAATCGAAATATTTGACTTGTATCATCATAGAATTCCTGGATTAAAAAAGGCGAATAATACTCTACGTTAATCCAACAAACACAGAGCTATCGGTAAGCAATCGGCCGACTGCCGCTTTGCCGTTTCCGACGGTATCGGCACGACACCGCCTGCCGTACCGGTTCCGTAACTTTTTCGACACGCCGCGCGACTGACGCACGACAGATAGGCGCATAGTCGGTCCGGTATCGGCAACGCCGGTAGAATCGCCGGCACTCTGCTATGCCGATTGTATACCAACAGTTATCCGCACAACTACCGAATCTGGTCCGGTACCGGCAACGCTAACAACGGCGAGATGCTGTGCCGACCGTATACTGATAACAAATCCGTAGTATTGTCGAATGTGGTCCGATATCGGCAAGCAATAAACTGCCGTAAGCACCCCCTTTATTGGGAACTAGCAGCTGAGGGGGGGGGGGGGGCACTCCACTTAATATACTTATTTTTTTTTTACTTTGATTATTTTTGTAAAAATGGCGAAATTTATTTTTCAGATGGTAAGCAACCCCCCTCCCTCCCCTCACGAATAGCGTTTTACCATTAATAGCCCCTGCCGTTAAAAAAAAAAAAAAAAAAAAAAAAAAAAACATTTTTCATATATTTTTCTTTTAAAGTGTCGCTGTAAAACTCGATTTAAAAAAATAAAATATTTTCTAGGAAAGTATAAAACAATACATTTTTTTTTCTTTTTTTAAGTCAAATATACTAAATTTTGTTCTGTTAATTTACTATTTATGAATAAATTAAAAAAAATTGAACTTTAATTTTACACAGAAAATAAAAATCAGTTTAAATAACGTAGTTAAAAAAATTCTGTACCGTTTATTATTATTTTATTTTATGAACGCTTTAAATGAATGTTTGTGATTATGTCTCTTAAAATAAGTCTGCTATAAATTATGCTAAATTGTTTTAGCCTTATTAAATCCATCAACATCTCAACTAAGTTAAATATTTTTTGCATAATTTAATTTAGTAAACATTATTCTCTCTTTAAAAAAATATAAAAAACAGAATTTAGAGTTTATGTAATTTCTGGGCAAGATTAGAAAAATATATTTTTGTAACTTTATTTTAAAAATTTTTATATAATAGACATGTTTCATATTTACTTATTTTTAGTTTTTACTAAATTCTTTATATATTTTTTCATTTATAAAGAAGGACAATTGTTTTTCAAGATCATTTATATCTTGTATTAAATCTAATTTGATGCTCCATAATTATTTTTTCACAAAATAAAGTAAAATTATTTACAATATTGTTTTTCCCTTTTCTCTTAATTTGTTTCTAAATCTTTCCTTTTCAAATATAACTATACACTTTCAAAATCGCTCAGTTATATTATGTACATTGGAAATGTCAAATATTTATATACATTGATTTAATTAAAATTCATCTATTTTAAATTTGATAAAAAATAAATGTATTAAACAAATTTAATAGTGATAATTTAAACTTCAAACATCTTGCATGACTAAAATTTAATAAATTTGAATAGTATTAAGGAATTTTTATACCGTTGCGTAAAAGTTTCAGGATACGTGAAAAAGAAATCGCTTTAAGTAATTTAAAAAAGGAATAAGTTAGTAACTTTGAATAAATTAAAGTTCAAATACAAAAAATGCAAATTATCATTACTAAGCAATCGAAAATTTTGATTATCTTTTTTTTTTAAATACATGAACTATACGAGTATTGTAAAATTGTGAAGCATCAAATGGATAAAAATGTAAACAAGAAAACCGAATGTCATTCTGCATTTATTATAATAAAGAAACGTTCAGAGAATTTGTTAATTATTAATAATTAAAAATATGCTACATGTCACAAAAACTTAAATAATAAAAATATGAAAACTGCATAAACATATTTTTCTAATTAAATAATCCCTAAATTGTGCATTTCTTATGCATAATCAGAGCCTCTGATTATGCATAAAAAATGCACAATTTAGGGATTTTTTGGTATGCAAAAACTGTGTAAAATAAAAAGTGCACAAATCTGAGCGTATTTGGCACCTCTGATTTTGTGCATTTTTTAAAATAGCTTTTTGCATACCGAACATTTTAAGCATATATTTCAATCAAGATTCAGCTTACTATGAAATTTACAGTTATTATTACCATAGTACCTAATAAACCCACTTTTGGAAAGATGCATAGTTATAAAAAGGATTATAAATAATAATTGTATCCGACATGGTACAAGTTCGCCAACATGAAGAAAAAGAAAATAAGCTTAAATTTAAATATGTAAATTTTATAATTAAAAATAACATTGCATACAGTAATAAAAAACATGTTCAATATTGTTATAACCCAATAAGAGAAAATTATTACACTTACTTGAAAAGAGCTGTACTAAATTCTAGTTGTTGGTTGAAAATGTTTTAAATAATGTATTTGCACTTAAAAAAAGGTATTTAAAAAAATCAACTCAACTTATTTTTATTTATTTACAACACAAGTGCAATCAGCTTTTCCTCATCATTTCAGTTCCAATGCAGTCATTTCAAATTTTAACCGTTGCAACTGCATGCAATCATTCTTCTGATCGCAGAGGGCTTTGATGGACGACCGCTAAAATCTAGCTGCTGTGGGGAAAAAGTGAAAGAAAACACGACACACACACAAAAAAAAAGACCATTGCGGTACGGCCACTGCGTTTATTTGAAATCACAACATAAATAATAAACTAATGGTACTTGTTCCGGTAATGTAATGTACCGAGTAAATGTTCTGAACTTGTAATGGAAATTGTTATATGTTATAAAATATACTTGAAATTTTCTTGCATTTTCTGTAATAAATATATAGCATTTTCATTGTTGAGTTACAGTCACTTTCACAATGTTCAAATAGATACTTTACTTAGATTGCACTTCTGTAGCTTTGGGTGATTTTCTTTTTCAAGCTGCATCCCGTTTCTTTCAAGTGAAAAAAAAATAAAAAAAAAAATCATGCAGAAATATGCAAACTGAACTATTTTACAGACATTACATAAATATAAGAATTCAATATTAGATTTTATTAAGTAGTTTGTTTTTCTACAGGAAAAAATAATAGTTAAAATTGATTCACTTGTTTTCATGTGTAATATACGGACAAACTGGCAAATGTTCGTATAAACAATTTCCCAAATCTCAAACTTGAAATTTACTATCTATACTATTAAAAATGCATGTGTGTAACTATGTTTTTGGTTCGAGTCGATTTCAAACTGAGTGTAGATTCCTGCAAGTTGGATTCAGTTAACCTGATTTTTCAAAAGTTAGTTCAGTACATCATTTCAGATTAAAACTGTAACCTATACTCATACGTTTGTGTGTATTGAGGTTTGTATGGATGTTTGTGTGTGTGCTGTTTTTAATAAACACAGTTGCATTTTTTCTGCGAAACTTTCACAAAATTCACATTTTTCCGTGATCCTTTAACAAAATTCGCATTTTTTTCCAGTGATCCTTTGACAAAATTCGCATTTTTTTTCGTGATCCTTTAACAAAATTCGAGTTTTTTCCGCATCCTTTTATCGAGATTCATGCTTTTTCAGCGATCCTAAAAGTAGTTCGCATTTTTTCAGTTATCCGTTGATGAAATTCGTATTTTTCCTGCGATCCTTTGACAAAATTCACGTTTTTTCTGCGATCCTTTGACGATATTCACGTTTTCTCTGGTGGCTTTTGATGGGATTCATTTTTTTTCAAAAATTTCGACGAAATTCATATTTTTCTCATGATCCTTTGATGGCATTCATGTTTTTCTTGTGATCCTTTGACGAAATTAAAGTTTTTCCTGCGATCATTTGATGAAATTTGCTTTTTTTTCGTGCTCCTTTAACGAAATTCACATTTTCCCCGCATCCTTTTGTCGAGATTCATGTTTTTTTTTCAGCGATCTTACGACATAATTCGCATTTATTTTCTGCTATACTTTGGCAAAATTCGCATTTTTCCAGCGATCCTTTGATGAAATTCGCGCTTTTTCTTGTGATCCTTTGATGAAATTCATGTTTTTCTCGTGATCCTTTGACGAAATTCAAGTTTTTCCTGCGATCATTTGATGACATTTGCTTTTTTTTCGTGAACCTTTAACGAAATTCACATTTTTCCCGCATCCTTTTGTCGAGATTCATGTTGTTGTTTTTTCAGCGATCTTATGACATAATTCGCATTTATTTTCTGCTATACTTTGACGAAATTCGCATTTTTTAGCGATTCTTTGATGAAATTCGCGCTTTCCCCTGCTATCCTTTGACGAAAAAAACGTTTTTTTCGCGATTCTGCGACGAAATTCATGTTTTTCCCGCATCCTTTTGTCGAGATTCGTGTTTTTTCAGCGATCCTACGGTATAATTCGCATTTTTTTCACCGCTATCCTTTGACAAAATTCGCATTTTTCCCGCAATCCTTTGATGATATTCGTGCTTTTTCTGCCATCCTTTGACGAAATTCGCGATTTCCTTGCAATCCTTTGACGAAATTCACGTTTTTCCCGCATTCTTTTGTCGAGATACGTGTTTTTTTCAGCAATCTTACCACATAATTCGCATTTTTTCTAGCTATCCTTTGATGAAATTCACATTTTTCTTGCGATCCTTTGACGAAATTCAAGCTTTTTCTGTTATCCTTTGACGAAATTCGTGCTTTCCCCTGCTATCCTTTGACGAAATTCACATTTTCCTCGCGATCCTTTGACGAAATTCACATTTTCCCCACATCCTTTTGTTGAGATTCATGTTTTTTTTCAGCGATCCTATGACATAATTTGCATTTTTCCCCCGTTATCCTTTGACGAAATTTGCATTTTTCCTGCGATCCTTTGATGAAATTCGTGCCTTTTTCTGCCATCCTTTGACGAAATTCGCGCTTTTCTCGCGATCCTTTGACGAAATTCACGTTTTTCCCGCATCCTTTTGTCGAGATTCGTGTTTTTTCAGCGATCCTATGATATAATTCGCATTTCCCCCTCCCCCCCCCGTTCTCCTTTGACGAAATTCGCATTTTTTTGTGATCCTTTGATGAAATTCGCACTTTTTCTGCTATCCTTTGACGAAATTCATGTTTTCCTCGCAATCCTTTGACGAAATTCACGTTTTTCCTGCATCCTTTTGTCGAGATTTTTTTTTCAGCGATTCTACAACATAATTCGCATTTTTTTTCACGCTATCCTTTGACGAAATTCGCATTTTTTGTGCAATCTTTTGATGAAATTTGTGCTTTTTCTGCCATTCTCTGATGAAATTTGTGCTTTTCTCCCGCTAATTTTTTTTAAATAGAAATTTGTGTTTTTCCATGATCCTTTGATGAAATTCACATTTTCCAGCGATTTTTTGAGAAAATGCTTTTTACTGCGATTTTTTCACGAAATTTGGTAAAAAAAAAAAAAAAAAAAAAAAAAAAAAAAAAAAAAAAAAAAAAACGATCTTTTGGTGAAATTTTGTTTTTGCGATTTTTTGATAAAATTTGCTTATTTTTCGCGATTTTTTAATGAAATTTGTGTTTTTTCTGCAGCCTTTTAACAAAATTCATGTTTTTTCCTGCAATCCTTTGATGAAATTAGTGTTTCTCCCACGATCATTTGACGAAATCGGTAATTTTTCCCCGCGAAGATTGGTTATATGTTATTAGACTGCAGGTGACCTAAAAAGTCTGCGACGCAAAATAAAATCAGATATTAATAAAATCAGAAATATCCATAAGTTGAATGTGTTAAGTAGCTAATATTAAATATATCTTTTCAACACAACAAAAAATTAAGAATCATTGATAAAAATGTCACATTTTTTATCTGAATACATACATATTTTTAAAGTTTAAAAGAAAAAAAAATCTTTAATTAATATGCCATACAT
The DNA here is from genome assembly GCA_963931845.1 of Maratus michaelseni. Lineage (NCBI taxonomy): Eukaryota > Metazoa > Arthropoda > Arachnida > Araneae > Salticidae > Maratus > Maratus michaelseni. The sequence continues at coordinate 251,105,875 of OZ007600.1, read as the reverse complement.
TGACCAGTACACATCAGTATAAAAGCTAATGGTAATTGAAAAAATGTTACCAATCATTATAATTAATGTTAGTAAACGTGTCTGTGTGTGCATCTGTACCAGGATAAACAATGCAAGCGCAGCGACCAGCAAAGTGATTTTGTTATAAAAAAAATCAGAAAAGAAGAAGTCGGCCCCTAATTAAGAACGTTATTAATTAAAAACCTCATCAAAATTAGCAAAATAAGGAACAGTTTTATCAAAACCTGAAAAAAAAATTCCGTTTGGATAATCCCAGACGTGGAAATTGATTTCACGATTTTTTTCATAAACATTCACCAATTTGCGCACTTTTTTTCTGCTGATGTTTGCCGAATTGTGCACTATTCCCCCCACTGTCATTCGACGAATTGCACAATTCTGTTCCACGATTGTTAAACGAATTTCGCAAATTTTCTCCTGAGATTATTTGACAAATTGAGCACCCCCCCCCCCCTCCCGACTGTTGTTCGACGAATTTCACAATTCTGTTCCACTATTGTTAGATGAATTTCGCGATTTTTTCCCCCTGAGACTATTTGATGAATTTCTCAAAATTTTTCATGATAGTTTGACGATTGTTTTTTTTTTTTTTCGGCAATAATTTTTCAAAATTCACTATATTTTTGCGATTAATTTTTTGCTTTCTTTTTTTTTTTGTTGTTGTTGTTTATTGCCTACTTTAAAAATTTAAAAATTTTGGATTTATAATACATACTTTAAAATTTTTTCATAACTAAGCCTAAAGTAGTTATATCTCTATATATAAAGTTTGCGACATCGAGAAAATGGTAAATACGTCCGAGATTAAATAAACAATAAATAAAAAGGTGATTATTTGTTGTCCCTATTAAATTATTCATAATTTTAACTGCTTTGCTTTTCTTTTTCATTTTGGATTTTTAATATATACTTTAAAAAAAATTTCATAACTAAGCCTAAAGTGGCTATAAATAACAAGTCGGCGACATCGAGAAAAAAAGACATAATAAATAAATAAATGACAACTCCGCGACATGAAGCATAAAAAACTTAAAGTTAGCATCGAGAAAACGGTAAAAACTTATGATTCTGCAATTGCAATTTTAAAATAAAGCTAATAAACATCATTTGAAAAGAAAAAAAATGGGATAGGGGGGGGGGGGGATATACAGATAAAACAAATTTAAAACTGCAAAATATTTTTCAAATACACAGATTTTAAGGGAAAAAAAAGACTTCACTTGCTTAGATTTATTTATTAAAATGATGATTTTTTAAGTAATTTTTAAGGGGCTATAAAAATATTTAAAGAAAAAAATAGGATTACTTAAATCTTTTGTTTACCTGCCGGTAATCATACTATTGCTTAAATCAAGAATTAAAACAGCCAAAATGTAACTTCAAAACATATAAATTTAAAAAAAACATAAATAATTTTTTAAATATTTTTCAAAGTTATTGTTTTCACATAGCAAAAACGCAACATAAAAATATTTCACTTACCTCTTACCTAAAAACATAAATAACTTGCTGTTGAAGGGAGTTTGGGATGGGCTTGATAAAAAGGTGTTTATTTGATGTCAGGGGGGCCCTGCCCCCCTGAACCCCCCGTTTTTGTTCATATTAACAATAAATCTACTTTTCGGAAATTGACAAAGTAATCAAACTGACTTGCTTTGTGCGGAGTATTCCGAAAACCACGCAAATTTTAATCGCGAAAATCAAAATAAAAGCAAAATTATATAATTTAAAACATAAAATAGTAAATTAATGCCAAAATTACATTTAAAAATAAAAAACATACATGAGTATTCGAAAAACCACGCAAATTTAAATCGCAAGAATCAAAAGCAAAAATATATACTTTAAAACATAAAATAGTAAATTATTGCCAAAATTACGTTTTAAAAAACATACATTTTATTAAAAATAACAGAAAAACAACAATCTCACTTACCTAGAAAAATTGTAAAATGGTGATTTTTTTTAGTAAGTTTTAGGGGTCCATAAAAAGGGTTTTTTTTTTAAATAAAGGTTACTTATATTTTTTGTCAGGGGGGCTCAGCCCCCCTGAACCCCCCCCCCCCCCCGGTAATCATAAATGATAAATAAATTGCAAAAATAATTCTGATAAAAAACACGTGCAGTCATAAAATCGAAGAGAAAATTAGCAAGCTACAGAATATTAAACAGTGGTCAAAAGAAATTATCTGCTTTAAAAAATAACAAATTTATCCTTAATTCAAATAATTATTACATTTATAAGAAATAAATCGGAAAAATGAAACCTGGAAAAAAAAAGGTGACACTCATCATGCGGCAGGCTGCTATGCAAACGGCAAAGTGATCGGGTAGTGTCCAGTTGTCAGTGGGGTCGGCAGGGTACGGGAAAGGGCTAGAATGCTAGAGCTGTCATAAAAGTCGGGGTTGCCATCGCAAGTATCAAAGGCGAAACTCGCCAAAAAAAAAACACCAAATAACGATGATTTTCGACCAATCAAAAACAGCAGTCTAATGCTGAAGCTTAGCCAATACATAAATTATTTGGTATCGCGATCACCACTGATATCACAACTACCTTGAATTTTTTCAAAAATAAATTTATACTTCCTTTATGAGAAAATATGAGTTGAATCATGACTCAGAATTAAATATTAAAATATATACAAAATAAAAAAATCTTTAATTTTACACCTACATCTTAACAAAGTTTCATTTTTTACTTCGGAAATGATGTGCGGATTTGAGACAGCATACTGTATCTGATGCATACATAAGTTTTGCGATGATCTTCGCAAAATCATAACTGCAACCTTCGAATAATTGTAATTGTGAGGGTCGATATAATAAGAAAGTACCCAAATTTCTAAACAGCATAATTAAATTGGACGCTTTAATAAAATATTTAAAATGTAAAACTTTACTAAATTATAAAATCATACTTACATGTGATGGACTGACTGTATTCAAGCACATTTTTAGCTCGGCTTCCTTTTTTCTCATCTACCAGCTATTTGATATAAATCTGCATCTTTCACACTCTGGAAGAGATGTAATACAAGAAAATCAATAACAACCCAATAAAAAATGGCTTGTAATTGATTTCACTTAGGGCCTATAAAATTGTTTCAGAGAGGGGCGGGGGCTAAAATTTCAAGCTTCTGATGTTAACATTAAAAAAAAATTAAACTAACTTGATTACATTGTGTGTAATGCTTTAAATTAAAATGTTAATAGTAATTATAAGTTTTTAAAATTTTCTAGATTACATTTAAAAGTTACAGATTACTAACATATTCTACATCCTAAGAAGGAAATCCATGTACAGTGGTATTTTTTCCTATTCCTTTAGATTCCAGTTTCAGAGGTATCGAAAAAATATTTGACAAAGCTGATTACATAGTTCAGTATTATGTATTTTATGATTACGTATTTTTAATTTTAAAATAAGGAGGTTATTAGAAACTTAAATTTATTTTGTGAAGAAGGAAGGGGGGGGGGCATCAAAAACCATGTTTACTCCCTGTTAAGTTAGTTTTGGCCTCGAACGAGCATTCATTCAGCAGAGTCCCCCCCCCCCCCCCCCGCCACAAATTTTGACAAAAAATTCAAAGCATATTTTTGTAATTTTTAAATAATTTTTTCATTTATTTTGAATTGTTTTTGTATGTTAATGAACTTAAAAATGAGTTTTTGTAAATTGATTGCACTTTTGAAATAGTTCAGAGAACGCTCTGTTAATTATAATCTAAGTAATGTATTTTAATTTTACAAAAGAATTATGATTGCGAAAAATGGCCCAAAGTTAAAAAAGTCTACCAATTTCTGGCTACAAACTAGAAAATTCAATTTTCAAATTAAATTCTTTTAAAAATAAAAGAACATTCATTGAATTTCACTTTTAAAGAAATGAAATTGCATTTTGAATTAAAAGGATATGCGTACAAATATTCGTTTTAACTTGTTTTTGTTATTATATATGTATTACTTTATGCAGTTTAAATCTTAACTGCTGTTACAAAAAGAGTCGCATACTATACTGTGAGTGGTTTCAGAGACCGCTTGATTGAAAGACGAATAAAAGGCTTGATTAACACATAGGATACTGCATCTGTTACAAACTTTGTGTACATGACTATTATAATTAAAATTTACCTATTCAGAAGTCTTTAGAAATAAGGCATCAAACAAAACAAAATTTCACTATTACCTATAGCAGGGTTCATACAGACTGGAGAAAAAAGAATCGAAGAAGTCAAGGAAAATTCTAAGGGGAACAAGAATTTTAAAGAAAGTAGCATATTTTTGTCGTACAACTTGCACACCCATCCTAATTTTTAATACCTCATTTAGGGAGAAAATGGATATTATTCAAATGAAATCTAATAGCTAGTGCTAAAATTACAAAGTATTCATACTGCATTGCTTATTGGTTTGGTAAATTTGAATAGCCAGGGAGGTGCCAGGGAACTAATTTATGAAGTAACCAATAGCCATATATATATATATATATAGTACAGTCAAATCTCTAATACTCATCATATATCACATGCACAGACCTAGATTTTAAAAGTAAATTTTGAAGGGGAAAATCATGCAGTATGTACAAACAAAACAAAACAAAAAAGTACAATTTTATTTTTATTTTTTTAGAGTGGCAGTAATTACTTGAAATTTACTTTTATAAACATGAGAAGACTTATTTTACTTCCTTTAATCATTGTTCAACGGTAAATTGTACTTTGTTATAGTTTAAGGAGTATTTAATTTTGTTTATTTACGGATTTCTAAGTACTCCTTGGAAACTTTTTAATTTCTAAGGAGTTTCTAAGTAGTCTGTATGAACCCTGCTACAGTTAAATTGAAAATCACAAGTTACTGTGAATTGAAAAAAGAAGTGGTCTGCGAGAACGCTATGTATGAGCAGCTAAGGGGGTTAAATTTAGGTATTTTTTGAGCACTCTACATATTCATATAACTGACGGCTAAAAATACTTAAAAGTGACGATTATCTTTTTTATAAAAGTGTATTATTTATTTCTAAAAATTAGCAGAATTGAAACGGCAAGAGGAAACAAACTACTTGTTTGTTTTTTTCCCCCAATAGCCGAACTGACTATAGTAAGCCTATCGTATAACTACAATTAGGGTGGTTTTATTCAAAATCAACGTTCATTTACAATACTTATTATAGAACATTTCAACATAAAATTGAATAACTTACCCATTTTCTGTTTAAAAAAATATCAATCCGAGATCCGGTAATAGTCTTTACACTTTTGATAAAATGCAGTTTTATTTACACTGCGCTGACTTGACGCCAGCCATGCCAACAACAGATCCCCTCCATCTCTCTTCACGGCGCAGGCGCTGGCGCAGCTCCACCCACACCTCTATGAAATGAATCAGCTTGCCTGTCATCAGTGAGCTCAGTGCCTGTCACGGACTGTTCAAAAAATTAACTGTGGTATTGTCTGTTTTCAAATGCGACTAATTATCGCATTTTAAAATTATAATAAATATATATGCTGTATAAAATAAAAATGATTTTGACTGTCTCTGGGAGATGTAGAATGTCCCACTTGTGCATTTGTCAGGGGTACAATTGTGAAATTTCAAATCTTAAAAATTAAATAAAATAAAAAAAAAATAGTAATAATAATAATAAATTTTGAAAAGTTACCGAGATGAAAATTTTGTGGTATTCCACCGTTAAAAATGTAATTTTTGAAAAAAAATTTGAAATTTTATCAAAAATTTAATTTTTTTTTAAAATAATGTGCTGTAAAATATGTCTTAAAGATACATTTTTCTTCATAATATCTATATAATATATAGATGTATATTACTTCCAAATATAGAAATATATACATGTATATTACGTCCAGTGCAATAGGGGGGGCGGGGGTACAACCCCCCCTCCCCTCTGGTTATGTGCCTACGATGTGACGTGAACGATCAATATTAAACATTTATTTTGCATTTTAAACATTTGTTTGCAAATTTTAACATCCTGTACATTTGGTTATTAATTATTATTAAATAATTTGGAAAAAAATGTAATCTTCGGTGGTTTCCTTCGAACATTGCCGTAAATACGGGTTAGAAGACCTTCACGGAGGTAACCCCCCCCCCCCCCCGTTTCGGCCTATATCCCTAGCGCAGCTATACTGCTGTAACAAATCATCACCATAACATTATAGTGATTCTTCTAAGAAAAATCAGAAAAAAATTACATATGTTAATTTTTAAAATATTTATTTAATATTTCGAACAAAGAGCAAACAATGAAAAGGAGAGAAAAAAAATTCGGCTACGATTAAACATTCCATTATTTTCCCTACATCTGTGTTTGTTAAAAAAAAAAAAAAAAAAAAAAAAAAGTAAAAAAAGGTAATATTATAAGTTTTATTTCATACTGCTACACTAATTTTTCGAAAAATTATTTATTTAATATTCCCAACAAAATTTAAACAAATTTAAAAAAAGCATCGGCTAAAATAAAATATTCCAAATTCGGATCGATGTTGGCAAATCTAATCGGACCACTTTCGGTCATCAGATATCGGTCCAGCGTCACTTTGCCAAAATGAATCACTTGCCGATATGTAACCGTTAGGGGTCCGATAACATTAACCGGCATACGAAAACGCACGGTTACTTAGTATCACTTGCCGACAGGGTAACGACACTGGACCAATACCACTGTGCCGTTGCCGACACCCAACCGACACCCAACCGACACTGCCGGCTGCGGTCCGATCGTGTACCAAAAGGTATGTGTTTGCTGGGTACTGGTAAAAAAATCAAGTAATGTCCAGTGATGCTCATCTTGAAGGGGTTAAGGAATATAATGAAACGGAATCAGTGTATTAAAATTATGTGACAACATGTCTTAATGAAGTAACTTCTTTATACGTTATCCTTCACTTTATTTTTGTATTGTCCTCTTCCATGATTTCGCAAATATATAAACAAGTTTATTAAATAATAAACAAACCTGTGTAAGCACATTGCATTATATCACTCAAAATATTAAGAGTAGTTGAATACTTTGAATTAAATCATAGTGAGTGGTATTTAATTATGACAGAGACATGACTGACGTAATTGAGTTCAGTCAGAGTGAATTCTGGACATTGAATGTGACGTTATATTCAGCGTATTATTCAACAATGATAAGATTAGCTTAGGTGTCAAATAAAGGAAGCGTCAAATGAAGGGGTATCTCGGATATGAGAATTTAATGGCTTTCGTCAATCATGTTCACTAAAATAACATTAAGAGAAATCACAAATTACATTCTTTATTTTAAAAGAAAATTCAAAATCAATTGTTATTTAAAATATTTAATTAAACAAAAGCGAATCATTTAAAACAGCAAATCACAATTTTAAAATTCTCATATATATATATATATATATATATATATACACTGTCAACTTTAAAAATTTCTCAGACCATTCTTTACCACTTTTTTTAAACATCTCCCATAGTTTATCATTACAGAAATCTATTTTTTCCCCTCAATTTCTAATGCCATTTCTTTCCCGTTGCCATTCAAAGGAACTGCGTATGGACAATATCTTTATAAACCAATTTCAGATTAACTCACTATAATTTGAATTCCGAAACTGACGTCAATTTTGGCAGATGTGATTTTTTTCGCATATTACAAAGAAGACTATAAGTGCATTTATACGACATAGTACATTTATTTAAATGTGTTTAGAGATAAAAAAATAAATAAATAACTTAGCTCCTAACTTTACAAAGGTAAAATATTTCCATGGGTTTGTTAATATTAAAGTAAATTTTCTAAGAAATAAAAACTGTACTATTATTTTTGCGCATTCAAACTTCATGATTCAATTTATTCTACACTAGGCCCGTCCCGACTTTGCACGGGTAGACAATGTAATTTTTTTAGTACATTTGTTTTCCTGAATTTTGCGCTCCTACCAAAAACTGTTGCTGATATATGGCGAAATGACCAAAAACTTTCGAATCCCCCTTTAACCATCGTTGGGGGGGGGGGAGGATTTCTATTCTAAATTCACTGAAATACGTGTTTAATCATTTGTTCAGTAGATTTGTTTATCTGAATTTCGCGCACCTACATAAAACAGCAGCTGAGATATGGCAAAATGTCCTAAAATTTTCGAAACCACCCCTTTAAACCCATTCGGGGGGAATTTCTAAAATCACTGAAATGCGTGTTTATCCATTTTTTAGTAGATGTGTTTTCCTGAATTTCACGCTCCTACCTAAATCGGCTGCTGAGATATGGCGAAATGACCCAAAACTTTTGAATACCCCTTTACCCACCTTCTGGAGGGAGTTTCCAAAATTGCCGAAATACGTGTTTAACCATTTTTTTTAGTAGCTCTGTTTTAATTAATTTCGCCCTTCTACATAAAAGCTGAGATATGGCGAAATGACCTAAAAAATTCGACCCCCCCCCCCATTTAACTACCTTCTGGGGGGAATTTCCAAAATCGCCGAAATACGTGTTTAACCAATTTTTTAGTAGACTTGTTTTAATTAATTTCGCCCTCCTACATAAAAGCTGAGATATGGCTAAATGACCTAAAAAATTCGACTCTCCCCCCCATTTAACCACCTTCAGGGGAGAATTTCCACAATTGCTGAAATACGTGTTTTATTCATTTTTAGTAGATTTGTTTTCCTTAATTTCGCGCTCCTACATAAAACTGTTGCTGAGATATGGTGAAATGACCTAAAACATTCGAACACCCCCCTTTAACCCCTCGGGTGGGGAATTTCTAAAATCGTTGAAATATATGTTTAATCATATTTTTAGTAGATTTATTTTCATGATTTACGCACTCCTACCTATAACTGCAGCTGAGATATGGCGAAATGACCTAAAACATTCGACCATCCCCCTTTAACCTCCTTCTGGGGGGGGAGATTTCTAAAATTGCTGAAATAGGTGTTTAATCATTTTTTTAGAAGATTTGTTTTCCTGATTTTCGCGCTCCTACCTATAACTGCTGCTGAGATATGGCGAAATGACCTAAAACATTCGATCACCCCCTTTAACTCGCATCGGGGGGGAGGGATTTCTGAAATCGATGAAATACGTGTTTATTCTTTTTTAGTAGCTTTGTTTTCCTGATTTTCGCGCTCCAACCTATAACTGCTGCTGAGATATGGCGAAATGACCTAAAACATTCGACCGCCCCCTCCTTTAACCCCCTTCTGGAGGAATTTCTGAAATCGCTGAAATAGGTTTTTAATAATTTTTTTAGTGGATTTGTTTTCCTGATTTTTGCGCTCCTACCTATAACTGCTGCTGAGATGTGGCGAAATAACCTAAAACATTCGACCATCCCCCTTTAACCCCCTTCTGGAGGAATTTCTGAAATCGCTGAAATAGGTGTTTAATAATTTTTTTACTGGCTTTGTTTTCCTGATTTTCGCGCTCCTACCTATAACTGCTGCTGAGATGTGGCGAAATAACCTAAAACATTCGACCACCCCCCTTTAACCCCCTTCTGGGGCTGAATTTCTAAAATCGCTGAAATAGGTGTTTAATAATTTTTTTAGTAGATTTGTTTTGTGGAATTTCAAGCTCCTACCTATAACTGCTGCTGAGATATGGCAAAATGTCCTAAAACATTCGAAAGCACCCCTTTAAAACCATACGGGGGGAATTTCTAAAATCACTGAAATGCGTCTTTATCCATTTTTTAGTAGATGTGTTTTCCTGAATTTCACGCTCCTACCTAAATCGGCTGCTGAGATATGGCGAAATGACCCAAAACTTTTGAATACCCCTTTACCCACCTTCTGGAGGGAGTTTCCAAAATTGCCGAAATACGTGTTTAACCAATTTTTTAGTAGCTCTGTTTTAATTAATTTCGCCCCCCTACATAAAAGCTGAGATATGGCGAAATGACCTAAAAAATTCGACCCCCCCCCCCATTTAACTACCTTCTGGGGGGAATTTCCAAAATCGCCGAAATACGTGTTTAACCAATTTTTTAGTAGACTTGTTTTAATTAATTTCGCCCTCCTACATAAAAGCTGAGATATGGCTAAATGATCTAAAAAATTCGACCCCCCCCCATTTAACCACCTTCAGGGGAGAATTTCCAAAATTGCTGAAATACGTGTTTTATTCATTTTTAGTAGATTTGTTTTCCTTAATTTCGCGCTCCTACATAAAACTGCTGCTGAGATATGGTGAAATGACCTAAAACATTCGACCACCCCCCTTTAACCCCTCGGGTGGGGAATTTCTAAAATCGTTGAAATATATGTTTAATCAAATTTTTAGTAGATTTATTTTCATGATTTACGCACTCCTACCTATAATTGCAGCTGAGATATGTCGAAATGACCTAAAACATTCGACCATCCCCCTTTAACCTCCTTCTGGGGGGGGGGGGATTTCTAAAATTGCTGAAATAGGTGTTTAATCATTTTTTTAGAAGATTTGTTATCCTGATTTTCGCGCTCCTACCTATAACTGCTGCTGAGATATGGCGAAATGACCTAAAACATTCGACCACCCCCTTTAACTCCCATCGGGGGGGTGGGATTCCTGAAATCGATGAAATACGTGTTTATTCTTTTTTAGTAGCTTTGTTTTCCTGATTTTCGCGCTCCAACCTATAACTGCTGCTGAGATATGGCGAAATGACCTAAAACATTCGACCGCCCCCCCCTTTAACCCCCTTCTGGAGAAATTTCTGAAATCGCTGAAATAGGTGTTTAATAATTTTTTTAGTGGATTTGTTTTCCTGATTTTTGCGCTCCTACCTATAACTGCTGCTGAGATGTGGCGAAATAACCTAAAACATTCGACCATCCCCCTTTAACCCCCTTCTGAAGGAATTTCTGAAATCGCTGAAATAGGTGTTTAATAATTTTTTTAGTAGATTTGTTTTGTGGAATTTCAAGCTCCTACCTATAACTGCTGCTGAGATATGGCAAAATGTCCTAAAACATTCGAACATTCGAACCAATGTCCAAAACATTCGAACCCCCTTAACCCCGTTCTGGGTGGAATTTTCAAAAATCACTTCTTATTGCTTGCCTAGGCCATAACACCAATCTACAGTCTAAATTTCGTGACCCTGACTTTAATAGTTTCGGCTGGGCGTTGATGAGTCAGTCAGTCAATCACCGTTTCCTCTTTATATAATTGTATAGATAATCAAAAATAGTCTGTCAAATATTGACATTTAGCAATCATTACATGGTAACTTTTTTTTTCAGCTTGATCCTCAACCAAGGAGGCATATTTAAGTGTGAACAATAGATGCCCACTATTAATAAAAATTGGATTTAAAGAAAACCATACAGTATTTTCCATTAATTAAATGCATTTTTTTAATGTAAAACATTTATTTTAATTATAAAAATTAATATATTTTTTACAAGTTCGACAACGTGGCGACATTTTCATTTCACCAGCTTCGAAATTATTATCCAATTCTTAAAAGAACGCTATATTTTTGAAAAATAATGTTTTGCATCAAGTTCTACATTTGAAAGTGCATTTTGTTTCTAATTGATAATTTAAAAAATGAAATTATGCGATATTTAGTAGTTACAAATATGCAGTACAAGCAAAATTTAATGGTTAGGTCATTGCTACCGTTAATATGATGTCGACATTACTCACGGATATGTTTTTGTTTTATAATTTAGATAGATGCCATATGAAAGCGAATTTCGCAAAATGTTACGACATTTAGTAAAAATTTTTTCATTGTCAGGAAAACCGTATACTTTTATATTGTATGCGCAAAGAAAACGCGCGTTCTCATTTATAAAGCTGAGAAATGTTACTATGGTTGAGTTAAAGTAATGCTTTTTTAGGTGCATTCGTAATTATATAAATACATAGCACCTATTGTCATCGCTTGGTCCGTCCGTCTGCATATAACAACGCAAAAACTACCCAACCGAATGGTTTGAAATTTAAGATATATTATCTTTGCAGAATTTTGTCGAGACATTTCAAAATTTATTAAAATCGACTCAAAACTTTAGGAGATATTAATAAAAATATTTATTAAGAAATTTGAATTTTTTTTAAAAATCGGTGCTTTCTTGTTATAGGAGCTTCCGAAGTTTAATAGTCAAGCGACCGAGATACTTATTCTATTACAGAAATTAATCTGCAAGTAGATATCATTCATTTCACAGAATTAAAAATCATCAAGATCTAAATATTTATATAGCTAGCTACAGTACGAATGCACCTCATTTATCACGTTTGACGTACAATTTCTAGCTTCTTTTTTCTAACTGTCTTTTTTATCGATTTATGGTTGAGTATACACAAATCATATTGTGGTCATTGTTATTGTCGTATTATTGTAATTTAATTTATGTTAACCCGGGCAAAGTCGGGTGGTTCTGCTAGTATATATATATATATATATATATATATATATATATATATATATATATATATATATATATGTGTGTGTGTGTGTGTGTATGTATATATACAGGGTGGTCATAAAAAAAACTTTGCCGATATATCGAACTCTAGCAGCCGGTCCGTTGAACCGATCAAGATGTGATTTCTCATAGAGTTATTCACAGGTATGAGCTCGGTATTCTGTGAACGGCAACAAATTGGCGCTCACGGTTACGGAAACTCGAAATTTTCAAATGGCACCGCAATTCCCATTTTTTCATCGCAAAATGCACAGCGCATGCGAAAACCCTAAAGAGTGTTGGAACGGTAAGTGTATAGCAATAAACAGTCGAATTATGCACGCACAAAAACAGCTCTGTGACCGGCCAAAAAAAACATCATCAGGGCGCACGAAGGAAATTTGCATATGACAGAGGCAAAACACCCATCACGGAACGCCGTTCGCCAGATAGTCAGCGTAGAAAACGGATAAAAAGTGGGGTGGGAATGTTAGTTCTTCAGTCGGGAGCACGCACATGCCGACGAAAAGACTCTTCCAGCGACAGTTCGTGGTGAATTGGTAAAACTCTATTATCAAAATGGGATGAATGCTGCGAAAACCTTGCGTGTTTACCGTCGAAACTATCGTCAAATACATGACCCATGTAGCCCGCAAGCTCTTCGTGATTTAGTAAATAAATTCGAAGAAACTGGCTGCACCTGCGATAGACCGCGATCCGGACGACCAACTGTTCCTGATGATACTGTTATGGAAGTGCATCACACAGTGACTACAGGACACATGCAAACTGCAGGAAGTGCATCTCCTGTATTGGATATACCGAAATCAACGGTCCTAAAGCTACTCCGCTCTGTAATCCGCATGTTTCCTTACCGGTACTAGCGCGTCCAGATGTTGAAAGTGGGGAACCATTAACAACGTATAGACTTTGCTAATGAATTTCTTATCCGATATGATGGAGATAACGACTGGCCTCTTTGCATATTATGGACGGACGAGGCACATTTCACCTTAATATGGCAACGTCAACACCAAAAATTGTGTGCACTGGGCAGCCATGAATCCGCACGCTGTGGCACCAGTACCTTCATACGACATGAAAGTTACTGTGGGGTGCGGCATTGCAGGCACAATTATTCTCGGGATGTACTTCTTTGAGGAAGCGACACCAACGGGATTTGTAACTTGCTCTGTAACAGGATCCCGCTATACGGCAATGCTTCCAAATTACGTCATACCAGAATTGCTGCAGCGAAATGCACTGAATGCCTTCGTTTGGATGCAAGATGGTGCACCTCCACATATAGCGAAGTTTGTTCGCAGGATCCTAGAACAGCATTTTGGCGACCGTATCATCTCACGCCATTTTCCATTTCCGTGGCCTCCGCGATAATTCTTATAAAATAGGCAAGGGTGAGAGCACTAAATACAATTGTCCATACAGTTTCTGATGAAAACAAAACGCACTAACCTGCTATTGTATTACAAAATTGCCGCAGAGAAATACGAGATCTGTTATTCAATTGGAAATTGTGTTTTGTCCCCGAATATGAATGCAGCTTTTAAAATAGGGACCGTCTGCATATTAAAATGTGTACAAGTTTCGAATTTTCAAATGGTAACACTTATTTTTGATACTATATTTGCGTTTTTGGGATCAAGGCATCTTCGAAAAACAAATAGTTTAGCAACTTTTTCTTTAATCTTCAACAGGGTAAGTACACTCCTTGGAGTTTAAAAGAAATCATCCACTGCTACTTACCTTTATTTGTTTTTTAAATTGCAGAATTTATAATCACCTTGTTTATTCACAGGAATTGTTATATTTTTCTCTACTGTTAAATAAAACGAAGAACTCTATTGAACTATTGTGGTACAAATGTACCGCCTACATAGCTGCACGAACCTGCTTTATAGAGTTAGAATAAGTCAAAGTTTGAGGATGTTAATGTTAAATTGGGTGATAACGTTTTTTTACGTGCAACTTAGAGTTATGGTTCTGGAAATACATTGATTGTGTCAAGTATGGTACTCTTCAAAATAACTTGTTGTTGCGAAGTTGAAAACTGTAGCACTTACTGCTTTGGAATGTGCTTTAATTTTAAATGAGAGCTTTATCTTTTCACATGTTTCATTTTGCACAAAATCTATTTATTGATTTGTTTATCTATTTATTCTGATTTTATTGTTTTTATTTGATCTAATTCAATATCTGATGAATTTTACAAAGACATATCACTATGTTGTTATTGTTCTTGAGAGAGAGAAAATGAATCATGTTTGGTTTTATCTTGCTTATATTCATTTTTATTTAATAAGAGATTTATTTCAATTCTGATACCTTGTTTCTCAACTCGTTCTATTATAAAATATTCAATTTAAATATTCAGTTACAGAAAAAAGGGGCATATAGCAGATATTAAGTATAATAGAAAAACCACACCCCTGGAAATATTATTTCAAGAAGAAACCATCCAAATAAATTTCAATGAAAGTAAAATAGTTTTTCCCTCCAGTCTATATTGATCATCCATAATAACAGAAACCATAGAGATAGTAACACGTAAAAATACAATATGTAACGATGCCCCATCATTTGACATACCGAAATTGCGGCTCGAGTTACTCCATGGTTACAAATATGGAAATAAACAACTAAGTAAAAATAAAAATTACCGTGAGTCATTTTTAAAATTACATGAAAATTAAATGATAGAATTTCGAATAATAACTTCAAAGACTGTGCAATTATAGAATAATCTCATTTCTTTTTTATAATGGCTGGGAGTGAGCCGAAACATGTCAACTATCTAATAAAAATTATTTTACTGTATATTATGTTTTTAGTTTACAAGTTTTATCATTTAAAATAAATATATCGTACTATTATTTTCAATTCTTGATTTTATGAGAAGCTATATAATTTTAGATGGGGAACTGATTGAAGCTTTAAATTTCGTTTAGGATTAAACTTAAGCAATTCTGCCGTTAAATCCCTTTTAAAATTGGCTTTTTCAATGTGTATTGAACAGAATCTCATATTTGCCAATTTCTGTGCTGTTTTAAATCTTATAAACATATTTTGAACACCAAACTATTATCATTTTATAAAATGCTTGTTGAGTTAGTACATATTCAATTTTATTTATTAAGTAAAATTTATGGTTCAAACATGTTTATTTCATTTCATAAAAGCATAGTAGTTGGCAGCCATGGATGCATTGTCAATGCAAAAATTGTCTACTATTTAACAAGCTTGCATTCATTGTTTTCGCACGGCTTTATTTATTAGAAATCAAAAAATTTGAATTCTAAATACTTTTAAAGTTTGGTATAATTGGTTCAATCACGAACGGCACAGCAAGGCGAAGGTATCAGTAATTACGTTAATCAAAAATTGCTTTTGAAAAATAAGAAAAATAATCAGGAACTTTCTTCTTAATAAAAACTCTTAATTTAGTCGTCATGGTAATTATTTTATAGTGTTTCCATTCTACGCTAAAGTTTTAACCGAGACACTTTGAAAATACAGAATTATCGAATATTTAAAAATATTAAAATTATTTAAAATTATTTCTGCTCTTGTAATAAATTAGCAACAATTTCATCATTATACGTTGCCTATTTTTTCGTGATCACAAATATATTTGATCTTTAAAAATACTAATTTGCATGAAAATAATAAAAAATAATGTCACACAAATAATGTTTAAGAAAAATAATATATATATATATATATTAAAGTTAAATACTTTGACATTTATTCGATTTTATCAGCTTAAATGTACAAAAAAGTACACCTTTTTTCTACCATTAGTGATTAAAAATGAACTTTTTTTATATAATTAATACTTTTTCTATATAATTAATAACTTCCATATATATATACAATTATCAGACATGTAATTAAAGAATAAAACACCGGCAGCATTCTTTTGTTAAACATTTGCTACAGGGATCAGATTTCTCCGCTTTTTTGCATACTAGTATGATTTCACAGAAAATGTTTTCTTATTTAATCGGAACATTTTGCGATTTAACAGAACAACATTTCCTCTAAGATTATACTGCTTTCCAAAAAAGCGGTTGGTTGGTTGGTTTATTACGGCCGATTATTTACTCGAGGGATAAAGGCTTTAGGGGGAGTGCCCTCCGTGGGGGCCTTTCTATGGGATCCTAACCCGTATTTACGTCAAGGTTCGAACAAAACCACGGAAAACTATGAACGGTTAGGTCGACGAGCACGACAGGGGTTTGAACCCAGCAACTCCCGTCTTACCAGCTTTGAGAACAAAACCTCTCAGCCACTGGTTGGGCTGTAAAAAAACGGAGAAATCTCATCCCTGATTTGCTATGAGGTTTAATTTTAAATAAAATTTATTTTCTAATCTTTTGTGAAATGAACATTTCTAATTACATTTAAAAGGAAAATTAAACATAAGAATCGCGATTTGTCCAAATCCTTTACGAAACCATTAATACACTGTCAATTTAGAGTATTTTTAAAATAGCAACAAAATGCAGAAAAGAAGAAACACAATATTAAGTGAAAAAGATGAAAATGCTTGTAAGCTATTATGAAATTGTAGGGTAGAATTGGTACTTCAATATTTCTTCTGCACATATGACCTATGTACAAACTTTTTTTATTTACAAAAAATTTCTGGTCTATATTTACATATATGCGAACCTCAGGTTTTTTTTTTAACATACTTTGAACCAGGATTTTATTTAATGAATGAAATTTAAGCAGATTTCAAATGACTACCACATAGAAGTAAGACATGTTTCATTAAAAAAATGTCTGGGAAAAAAGGATTTTTCTTTTTAAATTTAAGGCATATGTTATAATTTTTTTTTCGAAAAATAGATTTTATATATATATATTTCCACTCCTTAACCCTTAATTGCATAGTGATGGAAATTTACGTGACTGTTTATTTAACTTTTAATAAATAAATAAACTTCTTCGCCACCACTATATTTATATAGAAATATTAATTTAGTAAATTTCCGGCGAACTATGTTGCTCAATAAAGTTAAAAATCTATCTTAAAATTTCTGGTGTCTAATATTTAATATATGTATAAAAAAAACACAACTGTAAAAGAAAAACTCATGCAAAGAAGGGTTAAACCCTGAAAAACTTTGTTGTAAAGCTGTTTTTCCGAAATTCGTATTGGTTCAAAAGTTATCAGCTTTTTGGAGTTGCAATGAATAGGTTCATTTTTAGGGTATTGTGTGCGGCGAACATGTAGAAACAGAATAACTGTGAAAGCGGATGTCCAGGAAGGTTCATTATATGGGCCTGGTATAGATGATTATATGTAATCTGAATATTGTGACTGTTATCAATGTTTGTTTAAAAATGTTGTAAAAATTTAAACCTGTTTTTCTCGAAACTCTGTTTTACAAATCGGTACAAGGTAGAATTAGAGTTTAGAGCGACCGATTTGGTTGAAATTTTCATTCTTTTTTAGTATATACTATTTTGTAGTCCCTCACGGACGCGTTTTTCAATATTCAAATTGTAAATATTTTTTTCGAGATTTAAATCTAAAAATGTTTGTCTAAAATCAACAACTTGTAATGTGAATGGCCGCCATTTTCTTCAGGATCGAAAAATTGATAAACCGAAGGCTACAAAATTCGAGAAGGACTACAAAATATTGTAAATTTTAAGGTTTTGTTTTGGTTTTCTGTTACAGATAAGCAAAATCCACGATTCGTCTGGTACCGTGGAACGCTTCAATTTTTGCATACACCTGTGTGAAAGGCCACCAGAGGGTTATGTTAGAACCTTCGGTAGCACGATAATTTTTCTTTACATATAAATTGTTAGATCACTTTTGATACTTTAACTTTCAGCTTTGATAATAATAAAAAGTTCATTCAGCTTACCTGCAATTTGCCATCGCACGAAGATTAATCCACAGTATCAGATATCATACGTATCTATTGCACTTATCGGCGGGACATTGTATTTTGGAGATAAAATATTATTAGCAGAATTTTGGATTATCACAGATAATAAACGGAGATCCGTTTTCGTTTTAACACCATATATTCTTCTGGATTATAAAAAGCGTAGAGGCTACGTGAAGGTACTCTACTTTTACATTAAAATTAAGATACATTTTCCTGCATTCACACACACAACTTAAAGATAGAGTTACACTCTACATACATAAGAAAGTTTATAGGAAGTACACACACGCGCGAAAACAGTTCAAGGTTGAAGGAGCAATCTGCAGTTTTTCTCAGTTCTTAGTTTCAACATAAGTCCATCTGGATACATTCAATTTAGATCGCATCTGCAGTTTTCATTCGAGATGCAAGTGTTAATTGGATTCTGATTTGAACAGTTAGTGTTTTTTAGCTGCAATTTTTATAAAGATATTTGTTAGTCACTGAGTAATATTCGATGTGGTTTTCCTTATCGTTCACGATACGTGGAGATTAGTCACGAGTAAAAGGTTTCTCCGTCAGGTTATTTCTCAACACCTTTTTCAAAAGGAAAATTGTTTTTAAAAATTCAGGATATGCTCTTTCATTAAAAAAAATAAAAAAACATTATTATTGAATAATTGCGCTAAACAAAATTGCAAAAATTGGAAAATTTTTAGGTAATTAAATATATGTATATATATATATATATATATAAAACAATATATATATATATATATATATATATATATATATATATATAAAACAATATATATATATATATATATATATATATATATATATATATATATATATATATTTCCCGGTATATATATATATATATATATACCGGGTGATTATAATTAGAGTTACGATTTCAAAAATCGATAATTTTAAAACTACTGGTCAGAATGACTTGATATTTTAGCAGAACAGTCGTGAGGCAATGGAATTTTGTTTGGCGAAGGAAAAAAATAGTTCCAAATTGTGCCGATAGATGGCGTTGTCAGGGTAATGTCAGGGGAAAGACCAAAAATGTATTCTTGAACCCTTTCCGGCGCGGAGTAAATTTGTTTGCAAAATGATGAAATAATAGACTGACACCGGAATTTACAAACGAATCCATTACTAAAAAGAAACTTGCTTATTTTTCTGGTTCTTAATGAAAGGAAAATTTTAATTAAATACCGGGTGATTATAATTAAAGTTACGATTTCAAAAATCGATAATTTTAATTAAAACTACTGGTCAGATTGACTTGATATTTTAGCAGAACAATCGTGAGGCAATGGAATTTTGTTTGGCGAAGGAAAAAAAAAAGTTTCAAAATGTGCCCATAGATGGCGCTGTCTGGATTCACATTGTCTGAAGATATGCAAATTACTAATACGTGACATGCTCACCGCAGACATAGCAACCATAAAAATGCATAGCAGCAGCTCTTTGCCTGAATGCTTCATCATGACTCTGACTATGAAGGATCGCGCTCTGCTCTTGAAGCTTTTTTATAAGAACGATGACTGTGCACTTACAGCTATTAGGAAGTTTCGGACATTAAAATCCATAAAAAAAGGTCCAATAACAACAAATGGTCTGCAAAAAATGATTGCTAAATTCGAAGAGACCGGTTCATTTGACGTTAAACGGGGTAGAGGACGGAAACCAGTTTCAGCTGCTGCAGTGGAAGATGTGGCTACAGCATTACAGGAACATACTGACAGTGATGCTGGAATCAGCAGTGCAAGGGGGATTGGCCGAATGCTGGATATGCCGAACAGCACGGTGCGTAAAGTCCTACGGAACGTCTTACGCTGTTGTCCGTACAAGATAACTCATGTGCAGGAGTTGCTACCTGCTGACCTGGAAGCACGTCAATCTTTTGCACTACAATTTCTTGCCCGGATGGAAGTGGACAACGGATGGCCATGGAACATTCTGTGGTCTGACGAAGCCCACTTTCATTTGCAAGGTTCTGTAAATACGCAAAATTGCAGGATATGGGCGACCGAGAATCCGTCCCAGCTACAGCCATTACCTCTTCAGTCTGAAAAGGTCACTGTGTGGTGCGGAATAACGACAGCGTTTATCGTCGGTCCATTTTTCTTCGAGGAGATCAGACCTGCGGGTCTCGTTACCTGCACAGTTACTGGCAAGCGGTATGAAGCACTTTTGCGTAACCATGTTCTTCCGGCACTTCAACAGCGTCAGTGTGTGGATCGCATAATATTCATGCAAGATGGCGCTCCTCCGCACATTGCTACTACTGTGAAGCAGCTACTGAGTGATAATTTCGGAGATGATAGGATCATAAGCCGCCATTTTCCAACAACGTGGCCGCCACGTTCCCCCGACTTAAACCCGTGTTATTTCTGGCTTTGGGGGTACCTGAAGAATGTTGGTTATAGCGGACGGATTCAGAATCTAGCCGACTTGAAGGCAAGCATCACACAACACACCCATTGCATTAGTACAGATACCCTCCGATCTGTTGTGGAGCATGCCGTTTTGCGCTTCCAATTAGTAGCGGAACAAGGCGGAGGGCATATTGAGCAACTTATGCCTTAATAATCAGTAAGGTGTTTGTTCCATGAAGCTCTTTTTTTTTTTTTCATTTTTTGTCATTATCGCTGTCGTCGCTGAAACACGTAGTCTTTTCTTTTCGCTAATAAATTTTTAGTAAATTTCTGAACTCTATTTTTTCTTTTTGGCAACATCATTCCTATGTTTAACCCTTTAACGGGCGGTGGTCACAAAAAAGGACACCCAATTTTAATTCTAAAACTGACAAACGGCACCAAGAATATTTAATTAAAATTTTCCTTTCATTAAGAACCAGAAAATAAGCAAGTTTCTTTTTACTAATGGATTCGTTTGTAAATTCCGGTGTCAGTCTATTATTTCATCATTTTGCAAACAAATTTACACCGCGCCGGAAAGGGTTCAAGAATACATTTTTGGTCTTTCCCCTGACAACGCCATCTATCGGCACAATTTGGAACTATTTTTTTTCATTCGCCAAACAAAATTCCATTGCCTCACGATTGTTCATCTAAAATATCATGTTATTCTGACCAGTAGTTTTAAAATTATCGATTTTGGAAATCGTAACTTTAATTATAATCACCCAGTATATATATATATATATATATATATATATATATATATATATATATATATATATATAACATGCCTTAAAAGTAGCCGGAGGTTCACAAGTATATTATTATCGTGTCAAATAAATATTCTCGAACCAGAAATCCTACTTCATAAAATGTAAGGCAATCTTCGATGTCACTCCTTTGACTACACATGTAGTGTAAATATCTTTTAGAAACGTATTTTTTTATCAGAGAAATATAGGTTGGAATATATGGTAACTGATTGAGTAGGAATAAAAAAAAAAACCTCTATTCTCCTGCTTCTGGTTTTGAAAAACGGGTCTACTATGTTGGAATGCACATAATGAGCCCTAGAAAAGGGATTGTTGCTTTTAGTTATCCATACCATTGTTGTTAGTTAGTCTCCATTTTTATTCAGAAATTCTGATTGCCTACCAGAAATTACGAAAGAAGAATTTTTACTTTATGTAATTACGAAATATATGTTATTAACCCCTTAATCGTCGCGCTCTTTAAGTGTAAGCTACTTTTTAATAATTAAGATTGCTTGATTACCACCAGTTTTTTAAGTAGAAATATTCGGCTTATTTAATAGCCAGATAAAGCAATGCGAGAATAAACCCAATTATACTATTTTAAAAAATTGGTGGGAATGAAACATTCTGAATAAAACAGACGTCGCCTACACTGCCCGTGAATGTCTCGGGCACGACGATTAAGGGGTTAAATAGAGCAACAGTTACTGTTCTAAAATTTTGGCATGAATTCAGAATTTCTGAATTTAGCAAAGAAGGAGGCGAAACTGGAAACCGTAATTTTACTCAATCATTGTTCCGATTCTGCTACTTTTTAGAAATCCGATTGGTTGATTGCTATCACTTTTTTGTAATAGTATATTTCGCCTTAATCTGTATTTAAATAATGTGAATATCAGAATTATAAAAAAGTATGGCAATCACGCAATTTCAGCAAGGAAAATGGCGGACCGGTAACACCTTTTTCAACCTTTTTAACTACTGTATCTGCGTAGCAGAATACCTCATATTGGGACTCAACCGAACTTGACAACTTACAAGAAGAACATCTGTTGAACATCATTTTTCTGAATGGATTGAAACCTGATTTCAATAAAAAATTACTTCTTCTGGTGGGAATTTTTTTATTAAAGCCGTTAAATGTAAAATTTGTGATTATGTTTTGATAAATAAAATGTTTATTTCAATATGCTCGATATGCAAATTATAAAATATAAAGAAATGCTCATTTGCTCAGCGACTAAAATTAAAATCCTAAAACATTACAAAAAAATATTAAAATATACTATGTTTATCTTAGCAATTGTGTAACGAATTCAATAACATGCTTGGATTTTGACTTTGATTTTCTTAGCTTCTCACTTCTATGTTATGGTTTAAAAAAAAGGTAATTAAATCATGTTTTTAATTGAATGCTGATAATGCATGTTTTTAATGACAGTATTAAAAGTTCCTTTTTTTCTTCTTTTTTTTTAATAGTATGATTAAAAGTAAAAAATAATATGAAAAGATACTGATTCAAGCTACACAAATGTTACTCTCCACACAATTTATACTAATTACCTGGTGGAATTGGTATACTAATGTACTATATACTTACAATAGATATGAATAAAACGCTGAAAAATATTTTCATTCTTCTTTAAACACATAACTTGAGGCTAACAAATACATGAGAGAAACTAACACCTCGAAGGCAACTTTTATCTCCGTAAATATAAGATATAATAGAATAAGAATGATTTTGAAATGAATTAATGTAAAAGAAAGTGTTTAGAACATAAATAACATTGTGAAAGTCAGCTTTGCGAAACCTATTTCGAAATTCTGCCGTCAAATTTAATTACATTTTGATATAATTTTCTAGAGAAAGAACTATGCTTCCTGAGCTAGTTAATTAAAAAAGGGATTTAGAAATATAATTAACAATACATCTTAATAAAGTTAAGTAGAATTTCTATGGCTTTCAATAAATAATTAAACTTCGTTAACTCAGAATGATTATGTTTCTTTTATCACCTAATTATTTATATGACATAATTAAAAACAATAAATTTGCTAAAAAAATTGTGAAATTTTAATTCCCTCCAATGGTTGGAGTATCATAGTTGAGATTTTTTCCAACAGAGAGAAAATATGCCGGAACCAGGACTTTTCTCTATTCATTATGGTTTAATTCCCTTTTCACTTTAATTCTACTTTGAAGGTAACATATTAATCCTTTCAAGGACAACAGTAATTGTGTTTCTGTTATGTTGAAATTTACATCACAATTTTCGAAATTTTCAATTTGAAAATAAGGAAATACAATTTAAAAGCATTTTTTAACCAAAGTTATAAAAATAAATTTAATTCAAAACTCTGGTACAAATCTTGATTACAACTGAATGGGAAAAAATATATCCGAGATAACTTTCAAGGAGTTAAGAAAAAACGTTTCTGAACTTAGCTATCAACTTTATAAAAAACTACTACTTATTAATATTATGAAACTCCTGAACTATATAGATATTATAGCTTCCAAGATATTTCGAAAAAAGTATTATTTTTCCAATGTTTATGCTTAACCAAATGGTGTCATTTAGTTTACAACCCTCTGAATGTTAGGCCCGCGCGCTGATGGAAAAATGGCAGTTGCCGTACGCAAATTGTTATCACCATTTGTACGGTCCCTTGAATTTGAATACTAATAATTTCTAAAAGTATTCTTCGTTATAATTTTTAAGCTTAAATGAGACAAAGAGTACTTTTAGAAAATACTATTTTTCAAATACAAGAGACCGTGCCAAAGCCGTGGAAAATTCGCCAACGACAGCCGCCATTCTTATATTAGCGCATAGGCCTAGTATATACAGATTTGTGATTCTATAATAAATGACACATTCATTTTGACCATATGACGAGCTGGGTTCGAAAAACTTCAGCCATTTGTATAAATGCAAATATGCCAATTAATAACTATTCTTCCACATAAAGAGGTTTAATTCGTTTAAAATCAGAAATTTTATAAAAAAATAAATGGGAATAACTTTAATCCATTAAAGACCGACGTTGCGTTTTTGTAACATTACGTTTCTTAAACCAGGTTTTAGGGTAAATATTTGCTTTATGTTATGCCAGAAACACCATGATAAAGCATATCTTAGGTTGCTATAATATAAAAGGGGTATGAATCACAATAATTATATTTTGTTGAGAGAAATAATTAGGTCCTTAATGGGTTAACGAAAAAACACGAAATAAATTAAAGAAACATAGGGTGTCCCAAAAAGATCCGCACAACTTCAAAATTTTATTTAAAAAAAAGAATAGGTCAGCGATGATATTTCCTGTACGGTAGTTTGAGATGTACGGAAGTTTAATGCGAATGTTGGCAGGTATGCAATACATAAATTACTAAAAAAGTTTTTTTCTACAGTATGTTTCTGGTCGTATACGGGGCTGCACAACACGTACACGATTATTAAAGAATTCAATTATTTAAAATAGCCCAAAATACAAGAAAGCTCAATGTGTCAAGTGGTTTATTGAAAGAAAATGTGATACTCAAATGCAAAGAAATTACTCAGTAAAGTACAGGGAAATGCTACCATCTCGTTCAAGCATTCGTGAGGGGTATCACATGCTAAAACGTTCGTGGATTGAATTGGACTATCGTCTTGATATCCTTCGTACTGCGAAATGCTCTCATGTTGAAGTTTACCAAGGAAGTAGAAAAAAAAAACTTTCTGAGTTATTCTATCTATTGCTGTGCTATCTATTGTTTTGCTGTAGGCCTAATCTTTTTTTAAATAAAATTTTGAATTTGTGCGGATCTTTTTAGGACACCCTGTATATCAAATAAATTTTCTTATTCGAATTGTGTTTAACCTGGATCAAATTAAACCACATACTAGGGAAAAATCGTTGTGCGTTCGCAAGTTTGTAAATGCATTTCGATTTTTAGCTCACAAGGAGGGTTAGTGAAATAATGCTTTCCATTTGTTTTCATACATTTGGTGTTTTTGATGTCCTACCGAGGTATACAAAATCCAGTTTCAAACTTGGGCTGATATCCTAAACAAAATAATTTTAACTGTTTTGCCCGTATTTTATGATTTTCATAACTAGCGTACTTTTTTTCACTGAAATCAGCTTTTCGCTGTTGTTATTATGTGTCATTTGAAACATTAGCGTATGTATGCATGCATTTCAGGAATTTCTTTTTTAGTCAGAAGTTTTAAATTCATACCAGAAGTTCTAAATAGTAATTTTTGCTTTATTTAATGACAGACGTTTCGAGAATACTTAAAGTAAAAATACTTCTTTCGTAATTTCCGGTATGGAATCAGAATTTCTGAATTTAAAAAAAAATACGTGAAATGCTGGCATATATGAGTTAATAGTGCAAATGGTTTAATAATCTCTCTTACATTATTTTAAGCTATGTATACATTATATTTATGGAAATCGATTAAAAAAAGGTTGAAAGAAAAATTTGTAAGACTCCAACTCAATTTCAAAATTTTAATTGCAGGTGCAACGGTTTATTTCGTTACAAAAAGCAAAATTTACGGTATTTACGAACGCATGTGACTTTTTGTCGACTATTGTAGTTTTACTGTAGTTACCATCGGCTAATTACGTCACACTTCATTAGGGGGCAGGGCACAAATTGTGACACAGTGTGACAGGGAGAGGGAATAGCGGCTTTCGTAGGCGGATTTTTTCGGCTTTTGAGGGGTCCTTTGCACTTGAATACCAATATTTTATAAAAGCATTTTTTGCTTTATTTAAACTTTGAAAAATAAGGCGGATATTACTTTTAGAAATATTACAAAATGTGCTATAAAAATATTAGAAATTCTGCAAACAAATAAGGTTCTTGCATATTCTCTGATTTAAAAATCAAATAGGAATTTTCTTAACAGAAATAGGGTTAACATACTCCTTGAAAATTTTAAGGAGTATACGCACCTTGGTTATGAAGTGCAAAATCAACATGATTCAAAAAGCTGTTATTGGCAATTTTTTTGACGTATTCTTTCCAAATTTGGAAACCAAATATATTCCAAGATTGTATTACATTTGTGGTATTCGCTAGAATTTGCTCTAATGCAATCGGCTAAGATATCCGATATATGGTGATTAATAATACATTATTTATAAGAATAAAAGTATTTCCAATCTCACTGAGTAATGATCGTAAGGGAAATTTTTTAAACGTGTTCTTTCCAAATTTGGAAACCAAATATGTTCCAATATTGTATTACATTTGTGGCATTCGATGGAATTTGCTCTATTGCAATCTGTTAAAATATCCGATATATCGTGATTGATAATACATTAAGATGATAATACATTAAGATTGATAATACATTTTTAAGAAGTATACGCATCTTGGTTATGAAGTGTAAAATCAACATGATTCAAAAAGTTGTTATTGGCAATTTTTTTTAACGTATTCTTTCCAAATTTGGAGACCAAATATATTTCAACGTTGTATTACATTTGTCGCATTTGCTGGAATTTTATCTATTGCAATCTGTTAAAATATCCGATGTATGGTGATTGATAATACATTATTGATAAAAATAAAAGTATTTTCAATCTCACTGAACGATGATCGTAAGAGAAATTTTTTAAACGTATTCTTTCCAAATCTGGAAATAAAATATATTCCAAGATTGTATTACATTTGTGGCATTCGCTGGAATTTGCTCTGTTGCAATCTGTTAAAATATCCGATATATGGTGATTAATAATACATTATTTATAAGAATAAAAGTATTTCCATCTCACTGAGTAATGGTTGTAAGGGAAATTTTTTAAACGTGTTCTTTCCAAATTTGGAAACCAAATACGTTCCAAGATTGTATTACATTTGTGGCATTCGATGGAATTTGCTCTATTGCAATCTGCAAAAATATCCGATATATGATGATCAATAATACATTATTTATAAGAATAAAAGTATTTCCAATCTGACTGAGTAATGAGAGTAAGAGATGAAGAAATAACAAAACCTGTACGTCGATACTATAAAAATGACATCTAACAAAAACCCAAATAACACATTATAAGAAAATCTAAAAGATTTATTAATGAAAAAGGATACGATGTACTTATAAAAGCCATTAAATACTGAAAAATTCAATCAGCTGAAACTTGTTTGTTAATGAATATAAGATCGATTATTTTATGGGATTTTTTTATACCTACAATGTAAAACAAAACGGAAATATTTCTGGATCCAGCAAAACATTACGAAAATATAATATAATATCTTCCGAATTACCCACGATTTCGATAAAGCGTTCCTTATCGTCAGAAACTTCAGATTCCTATTGATTTTCGAGATTAATAGTGGAATTTCTGAAAGGAAAGTTTTTTTTTCTCTGTCCGTTTCAAAAAGAGAAAGAAAGCGGAAACAATTTTGAATATTTTCGAATAGTTTTTTGAACATGAAATAATGGTTTTTAGGATTATCAATTCTCAAGTAAAATTTTTCAAGTTCAACTTAACAGGATTAAGATTATTTTATTACTGTTGCATGTGTACACTCTGTTACGCAGCTGGATTTTTTTTATTATTGTTATTTTTTTATTGTTTTAAACGTCATTCTGAATGTTAAAAGTTGTGATGGCGTAATGAATGATTTTGCCATTCGAATAGTTTGTTCGGGCATGCGCAAAGGCATCGTTGCCAAACTTCAAGTTTTATTTAATCAATTACCACCAGAAAATTTGTAAATATATATTCAGCTTTTGTATTTTTTAATTAATTACACCCGGAAAGGGGCTGTACGTGTACGTACATATATAACGTTATCAACATTTTGATAATTTTCAACTCCTTCCCCTCTAACCTTACGACAGCATACGTTATGATCAGTGTTGGGCACGCTCGCGAAAAAAACGAACAGTTCAAACTCAAGTTCAATTTCTCAAAAATGAGCCAAGTTCACGTTCAAACTCAAAATTTTTCAAACGAACTCGCTCAATTCAAACTCATCTATGAAAGTGAACGAAGTTCACTAAAAACTCGTTTTTTTTTTTTTTTTTTTTTTTTTTTTTTTTTTTTTTTATGAATTTGAGTTTTATTGTCCAAATTTACAAAATTTTGTGAACTAAACTTTTGATTATTCTATGCAAGGGTCTTCATGGGCCTGGCCCAATTTTCCTTCCCGACACTCGGTCCGAGTTTGGTTTGGGGATTACTTTTCTAGAGGTTCGGACCCAGGTGGGCCTAGACTAGATTTATTTTCCGGCCCACGTCGGGGCTGGACTGCATTCTTCTTGAGATCTGAACAGGCAGAAATTTTCAGCCCCAGCTCATATAAAAATCATTTGACCGGCACGGCTCAGGCTTGTCCAGTAAAAATATCAGTAAAATTTGGCCCGACCCAATTTTTTTTCAAAAAATGCACAGATTTTTAAATCGCTATTATTCCTGAATTAATACATATAGATAGATGGCAGCTCTAATCAATTTATTTCCTACTATCATTTTTTTTCAGAGCAATGTTTGTATAGATATAGCAGCCATTTTGAGTTAATGATGACTGGCTGCTCGTCAAGTACTTATACTCTTGTTCAATCTACAGTAACATTAGTCTTTTTTAGTGAGTCTTGCACATTATTTCATGATCTAATTTCTTTTTAAGTTGTATAATTGTTTATCTATCTTATTTCTATTTAAGTTGCATATTTATTTATTTATTTATTTTGTTATTTGAACTCGTGTAGGTTATTAATTGTCTTGTCTCATATATATATATATATATATATATATATATTGTTAGGGGCTTAATATTGTCGATTTTAGGCATAAGGCTGACAATATTTGATGAAATAACATATATTTACTATGAATATTCTTATAAAGCCCTTCTGTGATTCTATAAAATATTCATAGTTTTCCATTGTTTATCCTATCAAGTATAATTCCTGCAGTGACCATTCCATTGCTTTTTATAATGTCTTATCCTTTGTTTTTCACATGAGTTTTCATTTTTAAATGTATATATATATATATATAATTTTTTTAAGATGGGTAGATGCATTTCTAGGCAATAAAATTAAAATACGGTAAAACCAGAGAAAAAAGAACCTGCCTATGACGGAATCCCGTGTTTAAAAAAACAAAATTTTGATCTATGTAAAATAAGGATAACAATACTTGTAAAAAGAATGTAATGAATTTACAACAGGCGATGAACTTACTCGTAGGGGAACCAGCCCATGACGGATTTTTCTTCTTTCCTACGCAATTTCGCCTCAGAAGATTTTATTGTATAGAATTTTTAAATCTCCAAGTCATACAATGTGGATGAACGATATTAATGGTAACTGTGATATTTACATATAATCAGATGCATTTAAAAAATAAATACCACATCTCAGAATACTTTTTTTTAATGAATATAAACATGATATAAAATTTAAAATAAGTATTTTTAATTAGGACTTCTCGTACAAGACACTTTTGTTTTAACCTTATAGTTATTATATTAATAGGCGTAAAAAGCCTTATAGGTGTAAAAATCTATGTTCAGCCAGGTCGGGCCGAGCCGAGCCAATTGATGTTTTGTGCAGACTGAGCCGAAGTTTTAATTTTTATACCTGACTTGGTCAATAACTGTTTTCAACGGTCCGAGTTGTGCTCGAAGTACTTCGGCCAAACTTTCAACTTTTTTACCGGGCCAAAAGAAAAATTGTCTACGGATAGTCTTGGTCGTGCTCGGCCTGAAAATTTCTTCCCTTATATACCTCTAAATCAATGTATTTTTTTATGCAATATCTGCATGATAAGTTGACGTGTTTTTTCTTTAAAATTTAACTTTTTATGAAATAATTATATTTAAAGAGAAAGAAAAATAAAGTTCAAATCTAACGAACATAGAAGACATATTTTCAATCGTTCAATGGTACTAAAAATTTATTTTTATTATTTTGTTTTTTATACTTTTTCATTTATACAAAAAGGTGATTGTGAATTAGAATTATATCATTAGTTTTCATTGATTATTTTACATATACAAATAAATATAGACATCGTGTCAGAAGGAATATATCTGCCAGCTGCATCTTGAAATTAAATTAAATTTTATTCATCTGTAATTTGTTAAACAAAGGGTAAACTTTATTCATCCTAAGTAACTTAAAATAATTAAACACACAGAGAAAGAATAACAAAAAAAATTTCTAAGGATATCTCTGTTTCTCTTACCCTTAATCCCAGGAAAAGACAATTTTTGTTTTATTTTATTTATTTATTTTTACACTCATGCGTTTCAAATTTATGATATGTGTTTAAGACAAATTAAAAAAATGAGCTGTTTAATTTTCCGATTTTGAACTATAGCGGTAGAAACTTAATTTTCAGTATTCAATATTTCTTAAATGTTAAAATCTTTGAAATGCTCTAGTGTGTTTATATGTTTAAAACAAAACTGTCTTGTACGAGGAGTTCTAAAATCATTCCTAGTTTAGTTTATTTCATGTTCACCGTTTTAAAAATTAGCCTGGACTGCGGATTACAGCAGCAAATACATTTATTCCAAAAATCATGTTCCCTCTCCACCGAATTTTGTTTGTACGAGCGCTGATAAAAATTAAATGTCTGACATAAAAAAGCCCTTTTCTTTTTGCATATGAATCGAAAAAATTTGCACGTGTAACTTCTTAATAATCAAATAGAGATTTTCATTTGCCTATAAAGTTGACGCATCTTTAATTCTTACAAGTTATTCCTCCTGACGACGGCCCTTCACAGGCTGCCGAGTCTCAAAAATAGACTTTAAACACCTAATTTGACATCATTTTCTCAAAGATACTTTGCATTTATAGAAAAATGAAAAACTTTTCAATTTACTGCTGTTTGAATGAGGATTGTAAAATATTTTTTAATGTATAAATTAAAATGCATTAAAAATATATTGAAAATTTATTTATTACTTTAGGAGTAAAATTCTTTTTAAAATCAATAATCTACTTATAAATTATAACATTTTTTATTTCTCATTGAAGAAAAAATTGTCATAACTGACAGTTTGTGAAAGCCCCGTGGCTAGGCTGCATGCTGCATCTCCTCTTGCCCTCACATAAATCCGTATCTGTGTATCATAGTAATCTGTGCCAGATTTTCTTTTTTTTCTTTTTCTTTTTTTTTCTCTTAAACAGTTTGTATTGTTTGTATGGTAACAAATACATAATAATTATTAAGGTGCTACTTGGTGCAGCATAATATAAATTTAAAAACAATGTTAAAGACGCCTGTTACATGATATACCTAATAAATATTTAGATGAACATATATTTTTATATCAGTCTTTTTATACTCTAAAAGTACACAATATAGATTGTAATCAGTAGAAATTTTTGCAATAGATTTAAAATATCAATATAATTTATTATATTGTTAAAATATCACCTTTAAAACACCCAAACTTTTAAGCTCCCCCCCCCCTTAAAAATAGAATAAAACTGTAACCACCATTTTAATTTATTAAACAATGTCATTGATAAAGATTCGGAACTCACTAGTATTGTTGGAAATAATAATAATAATAATAATAACAATTATTTTTATTATTTTTATTTTAAGAAATATATAAAAGTTTTAATTGATGTTTGTTTAGAATCGTAATTAATCCTAGTCCCTCTTATACTCAGAGAAGATTTCCATGCTTAATAAATTTCAGCTGCTTTGAAAAATAAAAAAATAAAATATTTTAAATCTCTTAAATTTATTGTGAAATACTGGAGATTGTACTCATTAAATGAAGTTTGATATTTTTTTGGAGGAAACTATTTAAAGTATTGTATGCCAGCAAGCAATACATATCTTTATAATTATTAAATGTGCATCATATCTCATATCCTATACGAAATGCATGTTTTTTTCTTCTTTTTTTGTCTTTTATTCTCATATAGTAGTGTTTAAAGATCAATCAAACAAAACAAAATTAGAAAATCATTTAATAATACTTTATGTTTTATCAATATATGCATTCACGTCAAATATACAACTGTACTATAGAGTATATTTTAAGTATGTATTTCTCTGAGACACTTCATGTTATTTCTATTTCAATATACTGGTTTCAGATTTTGTTAATTTATATTAGCTAAAATTTATCTAATAATAAATTTAATTTTAGAAATCGTAGCTGTTTTTATTTGAATGAATGATGTATTCCAATAAAATAAACTATTACTTTTTATGAGTTTCGTTAGAGTAGCTATTTTTATTTTATAATGAATGGTGTTCTAATATAAAAAATATATTTTATGAGATATTTTTTTATGTTTTGTGTGTAATATTTTAAAATTTCATTTTTGTTTCCTCCTAGATTATCAAAAATATTAATTTTTTAAAATGAATTTCAGTAAAATATATTAAAAATAACTTGTAATCATTAACTTCTTCAATGCATTTATACGAAGACACTGACATTCATCGCGTACAGGGCCGATGAGAGGGGGGGGGAGCACAGGGGGACAACTGCCCAGGGTCCCGGGAACAAGAGCGGTCCCACACCGTACCGAACAAATATAGAAATTACATAATATTCTAAATCTGAACTTGCACACATTTTTTTCTTTTACAATCTAACTGAAAAAATATTCCTTGGAAGTTTTGTAAAGAGGTTTTTCAAAGACATAGAAGTCTTATCTCTTGTCTTGTTCTGAGGCGAGTACTAAAGTTAAAGCTATCACTTCGTTGATCAAAAACAGCTGTTCTTACAAACTGCCGGCACTTCCTGTTTTCCTAAGAAATTGAGAAAAGGACTCTTTTTTGACCACCGGCCGTCATGCCTATGCCTTGAGGCAAAAGAGCCTCTCTAGACGGCTCTCTTGATGGTAATGACTTGACTGGTTCATCGGTCATGCCTGTCGTAAAAGGTGTAGTCAAAGGGAACACCTATACCTATGTGTCATTAGGCATTCTCATTTTATCTGACACTGGCTACAAAACCAACGCAATCATCGGGAAAATAGGCTGGCTGTCACGACAGGGAGTTGTTGCTAGGGCCCGCGCTAATTGGCCTACATCGCCTGTTTTGGAATGGTGTCTTGCTAAAGCAATAAAACTATTCTTTACTACCCCACTTGCGGTTTTAAATAAAAGAACGGGAAAAACGACAATAGATTCAACAATAGGTCAAGAGATAATATAAAATCGTACTTGAAGGAAGCCCTCCCCTCTTTCCAGGACATACAGAACTTTACATGTAAAGTCATTAGAGAAACCACAATAAAGGCCAGAACAATAAAAGCCGCCATTGACAGCAAGTACAGTATGAGTTAGGGGCTCCGAGTCTCTCTATTCATTTCCAAATAATGTTTTCTCTGTATAAAATAATAAAACATTTTTGCTTTAGATCTGTTTTTAAATACTTCTTTTGAAAATTTCTGACTGTCAAAGGTGATATAATTGTCGGGGAATGTTTAGATTCGACGATTCCAAAAATCACCGTTAATGGAAAAAATAAATATTTAAAATATGGTAAAAGATAAAAGATTCTGCAAAATAAAAAATAATTATG
Organism: Maratus michaelseni; assembly: GCA_963931845.1. Taxonomy (NCBI): domain Eukaryota; kingdom Metazoa; phylum Arthropoda; class Arachnida; order Araneae; family Salticidae; genus Maratus; species Maratus michaelseni. The sequence goes on along the minus strand of OZ007600.1, from coordinate 251,071,815 downwards.
CTCATTAAATGTGAAAATAGTGGTATTTTTTATATATTTTATTATAATGTATTATTTTATGATATACACATTTTTGCGGGTTGATTTCAAATAGAATTTTCGAGTTCGGGTCGAGCTCACGGTCTCGACACGCGCAGGGCTTTATCTCTGTCCGGGCTTGGGTCGAGATCTTAACCTTTTTCCGGGCCGGGCCGGATCATGCCAATAATGTTTTTCTACGTGCCAGGCTCGGGCCGAAGTTTTAACTATTACACCGGGTCGGGCCAATATTTTTTTTGTACGGTCCAGGCCGGGCATGGGCCGAACATTTAATTTTTATACCGGGCCGGACCGAATTTTTCTTTTATGGATCGGGCCTTGAATTTTCGGCCCGTGCAGACATCTATACCTTAGACTCCATTGTACAGAGACCTCCGTTCCAAAATACTGTTTCTATCCCATTTCTTTCTATATATATCTTATTGCAAAAGGTATTGATTTTTTAATGGATCTCTATTTGTATGTAAATATCTGAATTATTATTAATACCATTAATCCATTTATCCGGCTTGGAGACTTAAAAATCGAAAAATTCTATATCGAAAAACCTTCTAAGACGGAATCCCAGGAGAGAAAAAAAATCGTTATGGTTTAGTTCCTTTTTTACCATGTCTGTCGTCTCTTGCAAAGTATTATTTATTTTCAAACGGATTATTATAACCATTTTGCACCGATCAAGAAATTTTTCCGTTTAAAAAAGGATTTCATCATACACAGATTCTTATAATTTGTTTTACAGTACTGTATATCCTCCTTCCACCGTTAGAAATATATACGTATTATTCTTTAAAGTAAATTTTAATTGTAGAATAATGGTAATCTTAAAATTTATGTATTTTCGGCAAAAATTGTTGATCCAAGGAGTTTGTTCCTTAAACAGATTTTTGCATGAATCAGACAGGGCGGATCAATGATTTTCATACAAGCAGGGTTGTTGTGACTACCATGCCAGAAAATTTCGGTCGGTGCAAACTTCTAGGAAAAATAAAGTACAGGACCAGAAATAAGCCTGGTTCGGCTCGGCCCGAGCCTCCAGAGAAAGCAAGACCCAGGCACGACCCAGAAAAACTAATGATCAGACTCGACCCGTCTCGAGTCCATGTAGGCATCTAAATGGCATTTGAATGGGAAAAACGTGTTCTAAATGGCTGGAAAAATTTTAAATAAATTATGAAAAAATTTGAGTTTGAGTTGTAAATTTCGTTCAAACTCACAGATTTTTTGAGATTTCGTTCAGTTCACGTTCGTTTATCAAAAAGTGAGTCAAGTTCAACTCACGTTCACAGAAAGTGAACTAAGTTCGCGAGTTTTCGTTCAATGAACGCGCTCATGCCCAACACTGGTTATGATCTCTTGTGACCTCCCCCTGTCCTAATGATATCGTTATCGGTGTCTAAATTTTTTTTCTTTTTTCTTTTATTTTGTTGTACATATTTTATTCACATATTTTACTGATTCAAATGCAGAGAAGAAGTCAATAAAATATCACTAGAATATATGAAATAACGTTATATCAAATAACACTTAAAAGAAATAGTTACCCTTTAAAAGCACTTAATAATAGGTTTTTGTTACTTAACGCATCAACAGTAATAATGCTTTTTGCACCTACCCCCCTGCACGGAGAGGGGGCATGCAGTACTTCTTATCAACAAAACAGGAGAACAACATTCTTTTCTCTTTTCTTTGTTAGTAAACACAACAAGTATTATTACAAACATACTCTGCACCTGGTTTTCTTCAACAGCGGATAGATTATACAGAGTGGCCAAAATAAAAGAGGCCCAGTATACAGAAGTACAAGTACTTACTAATTTTACTTGTCCATCACACGTAGTACAGGGTAAGTCTTATAATTGTTTTAAAAATCGAAAAAAAAATTGTGACGGGTTTACACGTTTCAGACACTGGAGATTCCGAAAAACATGTTTTTGGAAAAAAAAAGTTGCCGTCCGTCTGTGTGTCTGTAAACGCTCTATCTCCCGAACAAATCGAGATAGAGACTTGAAATTTGGTATGTACATAGTATGTAGTAATGGGAAGAAGCTTATTGAATTTCAGTAACATCGATTATCCGGAACTATTTTTTTCGGACTCTCTAAATATTCGTTCTGATAAAAAGATAAAAATTTTCGAAATTGTTTATTTTAAGGAGTGAATATAAAAGACAATAAAAAAACATAAATTTTGCATAATGAATGAAGGCGATCGGATTATGAGTTGCCGAGATATTTGTAATTCTATATTCCACACTTTTCGATTTTTCCTGACCCTATATTTTATCCAAATTTCAATTCAAAGATATATTTTAAGTGGAAATGAGACACTTAATTCGACGCAATAAACTGTTAGTTAATATAATTATCATTTTTAGAGTTATAAGGATGTTTCTTTTACGCTATTCAGTAAATAGAACATTTAAAGTTTATTACGTCATCAAGCCCCGTTTTTATTCGAATTGCAATGCTTTTATAAGTAGTTTACACATGTTTTATTTTCATATTTTATACTATGCATATTCATGATCAGTAAGTATTACGGTGGCCGCCAACGACTAGTTTATTTAAAAGTAGTAAATACAGAATATTACAAATAACAACATACTGAACACTCAATAGTTCACAGGAGGTGTTGTTATTCCTAATAATCTGTATTTACTACTTTTAAATAAAAATAAGTAAAGTATTTGTACTTCTGTATACCGGGCCTCTTTTATCTTGGCCACTCTGTATAAGCAAATACGTATGGGAGAAGAATAGGGATGTCAAACGTTGGGGTATTCCATATTTTGGAATGAAAATGTGTGTAATCTTTTAATCATTTTAATAATAACTTTGCATTTTCATAAAAGTAATTAACACTACAGGCAAAAAAAAATAAAAATAAAAATAAAAAATAGCAGAATGTTTTGATATAATGAAAACGGTATTAAAAAAAAAGGAGAAAAATTTAGTTGGATCAAAAGTGATAACAATATCAAAAAGAGCCACCCTCCCCTCCCACTAGAGATATCTTACGATATGATGTGCAGATCACATCCCCTTCCCCTAATATAATAATGTTATATGTGTACTAGATATAAGAGGGTCTTAGCCCGAGCCCGGAACCGATGCGGGCTCGGGCTCGATTTTTATACCAGTTTTCGGGCCCGGGCAGGCTCGGGCTCATTCTTTCTGAAATTGACAATTTTATTTATTCTCATATAGAAAAAATAAAAATAACCTTTTTTTTTTCCTCCTAAAAAATTACATAATCTTTTTCAAGTTATTTTATTGCTATTTTGATCAAAATGAACAGAAGAAAGGTTTCTAGTGTTAAAATGCTACTGTAAAATAAAATTTGTGATTTATGTGTGGCATTGACGCGACGACGCGACGCAACGACTGGGTGATATAGCACCAGTGTGAAGGGGTGCGAATAATTTGTTGCTCGATTTTCGTTTGTGACAGTTAAGATTTTTTAATTAGAACGTTTATTTTATTTCATTTTTTCAGAGATTTAACGCGAAATGAATATTTTCTTTTTTTTTTAGTCAATCAGCATTAGCTTAAGGGCAGCAAATTTTAAGTCTTCTATTGTGTTCCAGTCATAATCGCTCTTCATATGAAAATAACGTTAGTGAATCTGTTTTTCATAATGAACTCTGTTCTTGTTAAAGCTCTGCTCTGTATATTTCCGAAGTCATTTCCATTCGTAAGTAAATATAATTGTCCTGTATTGTTATTCCGATGGAAAGCAATCGATAACTGTTTCCACTTTTCCTATAAAAGCATAGGATCTTTCAGATAACGGTGCGAAATTTTTAATTTAAATTGATTTTCAGGAACACGAAATATCGTTTTAATTAAGGAATCAATTATAAAATACAATATCTTTTATGAGAAGTAGAAAAGCATTGTTCGATTCTTCTGCATAGAAATAGTAATTTCTGCAAAATTTATGCATTTATTCATAAAACGCACTTCGTTAATGTGTCCATCATATTTGCTTGTTGGGAGAGAAACAAATATGAGAATCCTTTTAAGGAAGTATATTTTCATTTGCTAGAAAACTTCTTTTTTGATAAGATAATTAATGTAAATTTCCAAAAAATTAATTATGTTCTGGGGATTAACAGTTATTTTCCTGTATGGAGATGCTTAAAAATGAGATATTTCTTATAACAAGTTTTAAATATTGGGCAATTTTTTCGGTATCGGGCCAGTGTTGCCAGTGGGCTACTTTTTAAAAATTCATATTACTTGATTGGCACCACTTTTTTGAAATTGTATGATTCACCTTGCATTCGCCTTATTCAATCTGTAATTATATAAAGCGAATTTTTCTTTCTCTAAAAACTGGTGTTAATCAAGAAAATGGAATTAAAAAAAAGTAGCCAACTGGCAACACTGTATCAGGCTCGGGCTCTGCTGACACAAAATGTTCCGGGCTCGGGTGTTCTGGGTTACAAAACCGTCGGGCTCGGGCGGGCCCGGGCTCCGAAAAGAGAGCCCGAACTCATATCTAATGTGTACAGCTCCAAAAATGAAATATATATAAATATTTCATATTTCCATATGACTTACGTTAATTCAATTTAAAATTTAATACCACCTTTTTTTTTTTTACAAAATTTCTGGTAGTAGTTGATTAAGAAAATACAAAGGTTGGCATCTACGTTTTTGCCCATGCTCGAATGATTCATTCGAATATTAAAATCATTCATTCTACCTATCATGAGTTAAAATTAAGCAGTTTAATTATTAATTTAATGCATCATATTAATTAAAAATCAATTCATTTCTCTTTTTTTCATAATTCTTTTACGTGAACGTACTGATGTATTAAAACAATTATATTTCAGTATAACCAAGGGTCGCAGCGTACTATATATTTTTTAATAATCCCCACCACTATTTTCCAAATATAATATTCACAATATCCTTCTAATGCACATTTTAAAGAAATCTACCATGAGATTTATAGTTTGAAAATAGTGGTATCAAATATATAAAAAAATATAGGACGCTGCGACCCCTGCTATACCTAACTTAATAAAATACTTCATTCAATAGATGTAGATATATCCTTTAAAATTCCGCGAATAACACTCTTTTAAGGTAAATAGAAATAAAGGACTTATCGAGTAACATGGGATAAAGGTTATTTTATAAAGAAATATTTCACAAGGTTTTTAATAAGTGTCATGGAATATTTGCTTTAAGCCGGAAAATTCACTACTATATTTCATGTCAAATACATAAAAGTTTCTCCTCCGTATTCTAAGACTGTAAATATTTTCACTCCTAAATAATACGGTAAAACGGAAGATTAAAAATCTTTTTTTTTTTTTTTTTTTTTAAATGACTATTCTTAAAAAATGATTTAAATCTGTGTCATATGTGACTGGGAAAACATCGATTATTCTTTAAACATTATTCAAATAAATGTCACATGAAGATCATTGATCATTATTTATTCGGAATTTCCAAAGAATCGGGCACCACTATTTAATAGTAAGAAAATTTAAGAGTAATCTATTTTAAAGAGTTTAATTTAAAGTTAATTATAAAGTTATTTTATTTTTTTTAATTTTATCTATTTTAAAATCTATTTAATTTTTTAAACACAGATTTCGTAACCGCCACGTTTATTCCACGAAATTGCAATATTTTTTTGCAGTTAAATAAGGCAAAAAAACTTAAAAATTTGTGATACAACTGTAAAAAATCTGTTAGTAAGAAGGGTTGCCAGTTTGGCTTCCTTTTTTATTTAGTAATTCCGAATTTATACCGGAAAATCCAAAAGAAGAATTTTTTAATCTGACTTTTTATTCACAAAATGTCTGTCATTAAATAAATCAAAAATTAGTATCTGGAATTTCTGGTACGAATCCAGAGTTTCTGAATAAAAAGTGAGACCAAACTGGTGACACTGACAATGACTAGCGATCACACTATTATACAGGGTGTTTCACTATCAGACCGACAAACTTGCAGAAGGTGTTGTAGAAGGCATAGAGTCGACTCGGAATCACATAGAAATGCAGGGTGGAAAATGCTCTAGTTGCGAGCTATATGGTTCAAAGAAGCAGAGAAATAGAACAGAAACAACAACACATTAAAGGGACAGAAAACATTTTATTGAAAGGTGGTACTACAGATGGTGTTCGAAATTACTACTAGAAATCGTCGGGCAGGCTTAACAGGATTACCTTACGGGATGCGCATGGATTCACTTACGCAGGGGCCGCAGCGTCCTATATTTTTTTATATATTTGATACCACTATTTTCAAACTATAAATTTCATGGTAGATTTCTTTAAAATGTGCAATAGAAGTATATTGTGAATATTATATTTTGAAAATAGTGGTGGGGATTATTAAAAAAAATATAGGACGCTGCGAGTCCTGCTTACGTTCTGGATGATTTCTGGAGTGTCGTGTATTGGATACGCGACATCTGTTAAGCGTCAATCAAAGCGGTGATTTTTCAGTAATAAGATCGAACGACAATTTAACATAGCTTAACGGAATATTTTTTTTAACAGCATAACTTGCAATCATGAAATAAGGAGTGATTTTAAAGATAAACATCGATTCCTTTAGAAAGAGTGTTTTTTTTTTTTTTTTTTTTTTTTTACTTTTTTTGTTTTTATACTTATTTCTAAAGAAATTTTCAGTGATACCTCTACTTCAGTATTTCCAAAGTTATTGTTACAGATCGTTTCAAACATCCGTAAGAATATCCAAAACTTTCTTTTATACATATATAATATAAATTTATAATTACACTTCCATCAACTTATGAGAAATATAGCATATTTTAAGTACAATAATTGAAAAATAAATAATATAGTTATACAAAACTATATTGATTATTTTCTGAAACGCTTTTTGTAATTCACTTATATGGAAACCGCAGAATAAACATAAACTTTATTCCTCATATTCATATTTCCTTTGATTTATTATTTACGGATCCAGTATTCTCGTATTCCACTTTTGAAAAACAGCCAGGAGTCAGAACATAGAAGTTCTCATCTTTTGTTTACTTTTTCCAGGAAATAAGCATTCTTCAGAAAACTGTTCTTTTGTATTTTTCCTATTTCAATATTACCAAAGCAATTGGTACTCATGTTTTCAAACATGCATAAAATTATTCAAACTATTTTTCTATAATGTCAATTTATAATTATATATGCATTATATATATATATATATATATATATATATATATATATATTCTGAGAAATCTAGCAAACTACAAATAAAAGAAGTCAAAGTAAATAATATATTTACACGTTTTTATTTAATCTAACTTGATTCATGTGTTTAAAGACTGTAAACGATTTTTCACTCACTTACTGGTGCACTTGTACACTGTTAAAAAGAATCTGAAATTCATGAGTATCTTTTTCCTTAATTTCACAGAAAAAAAAAAACCTGTTCACGACAAAAGAGCATTTTCCGTTAAAAAACAGAAAAAATCATCATATTTTCTGAAAACAACGGAACGGACGGAGACGAAAGGGGCCAACGGAGATATTCCGTTATCTGCTGCATATTTATTAGTTCAGTAGTTAAATAGTAGTAAATAAGCCAGTAAAATAAGTCATTATACTAACACGGATGTGACGTAGCAACTTATTGGCTATTAATTGCTGAATACAAAGATACTTTTAAATGAAAATAAAATAAAAGGTAAGCATTATTCGCGAATCTTTATAAGCAACCAAAAAACATCCGCCCTGAAAGTGTTAAAAAAAACCCGTAAAGCTCTAAACTGGATTCACGACATATAATATTTTCAGTTTCAGCTTTTTGTGGTACTGTTTCTTTAACTACTATTTCCATCTTCCTTATTTAATAAATGTACTACAATTCATTTGTTTACTATTTTCCAATTTATACATATGTACGCATATAATGTGGGTTCTTCTGATTTTACTTTTTTCCTTCTCTCTTGAATTGTCATTCATCAATGTAATATTATCAAGTTCTGTTTTAGTATATTTAGAGAAATAAAGATATCGTTTCGATTTTTGAATTTTTACCTGTAATAACTTTATCTTTTCTGTAACACTTTTAAGAAATTATCTTATTTTACTTTTTCGAAAGCTATAGGTACTTATATTTAAATTACAACAGGGAAAAAACCAGTAGGCGCTTTTTTTTGTTTACTTTTACTATTTTCCAACTTATACCTATGTATATAATGTGGGTTCTTCTGATTTTAGTTTTTTCCTCATTCTTCAATTTTATTATTCATAATAGTAATATTATCAAATTCTGTTTAGTGTATTTATAGAAATAACGATATTGTTTTAATTTTCGCATTTTTATCACAAATAACTATATTTTTTATTGGAACTCTTTTAAGAAATACTCTTATTTTACTTTTTCCAAAGCTGTGGTTACTTATATTTAAATTACAACATCGAGAAAACCAGTAGTGCTTTTTTTTCTGTTTACTTTTTTTTTTACTATTTACAATTAATACGTACGTATATAATGAGGGTTCTTCCGATTTTACTTTTTTCCTTCTTTCTTCAATTTTATTATTCATCAATGTAATATTATCAAGTTTTGTTTAGTATATTTATAGAAATAACGATATTATTTTGATTTTCGCCTTTTTGTCACTAATAACTTCTGTAATTTTTTCTGTAAGTCTTTTAAGAAATTCTCTTATTTTACTTTTTCTAAAGCTGTGGTTACTTATATTTAAATTACAACATCGAGAAAACCAGTAGTGCTTTTTTCTTTCTGTTTACTTTTTTTTTACTATTTACAATTAATACGTACGTATATAATGAGGGTTCTTCCGATTTTACTTTTTTCCTTCTTTCTTCAATTTTATTATTCATCAATGTAATATTATCAAGTTTTGTTTAGTATATATTTATAAAAATAACGATATTATTTTGATTTTCGCATTTTTGTCACTAATAACTTCTGAAATTTTTTCTGTAAGTCTTTTAAGAAATTCTCTTATTTTACTTTTTCCACAGCTATGTTTACTTGTATTTAAATTACAACATGGAGAAAACCAATAGTGCTTTTTTCTTTTTTGTTTACTTTTACTGTTTTCCAATTTATACGTATGTATATAATGTGGGTTCTTCTGATTTTATTTTGTTCCTACTTCCTTCAATTTCATTATTCATCAATGCAATATTATCAGGTTCTGTTTAGTATATTTATAGAAAAATCGATATTATTTTCATTTTCGCATTTTTATCATTAATAACTATATTTTTTCTTGGAACTCTTTTAAAAAATTCTCTTATTTTATTTTCACCAAAGCTATGGTTACTTATATTTAAAATATAACATGGAGAAAACCAATAGTGCTTTTTTCTCAAAACCAAATCACAAGTATATTAACATTTACATCTGTTAAATTCTATAATTTAAAAGTCAAATGAACGTAAATAGAGAAAACAATTTCTCGAAACAGCACTGATCCCAGGTTGAAAACAGATATTTTCGATTTCTATCCAATAAAAAATGTGATGGAATCACTTTTCTTTCTTGGACGTTACCAAAATAATAAAAGGACATTGTGTTTGGTTGTTGCGTTTTTTAAGCAACTGAATTCTATTTTCAGAAAAAGAGTGAAAGTTTTATTGAATGTTGGAAACATTGTTTATTTGAATTGTTATGTTAAAGATATTTTTTAGAAATGCATTCTGTTTTTACACTTTTATATTAAACTGAACTTGTTGTTGTTGTTGTTGTTGTGTAAAGAAAGTGCCATGATTAAAAAAGAATGAGAGAAATCTGAGAAAGAGATTGAAAGAGCCTCAAGAGAGAGATTGGACTTCTAGAGCTGGTCTCCTAATTTTGAACCAATTCCAGATGAGAGTCCTGCACCTGGATTGGCACCCCCGAGAGGTATCGTTTTCAAACTTGGAGGACATTAGAGTCACGAACAGATTTTACGTGCATCAGTTCCCATTAACGTACACGGTCCCACAGCAGCCGCAGTCGAGAGAGGTTGTCCCCCTCCCAAGAACTGACCATGTTCGATGCTCCTTCACTTTCTTTTATCTTGACGGGAACCGAGCTTAACCCATTAACGCCGACTTATTTTACACTTCTTTTAATACTTCGATACCAGTTGACACCAGTTTTCCCGTACTGATATTTTAACTGATTGAATCTCTGATAGTTTCACATTAGATAATATGAATTATTTTTTTACTAAGATACTGGTGTTCATATTTAAAAGTTTCGTAACACTTAAATGGTAACTTTTCGTACCAACCGGCATTAATGAGTTAATCGTCTGCGCCACTGCCGGACAACTTAACTCGTAATCTGTATGTAAATATGGCCTATTTTAATCGATTTTTCATTCACTTCGTGGTAGGCTATAATCATATAAATTATGTAAACAAATGTATTTCTGAGGACAATATAACATTTCAATATTTTAGAAATTTTATTATAAACTAATAAATTTATTTTAAGGTATTTTCCGTTAGTTTGCCGCAGGGGATAAATCGCAAAATATTTTTTAGAGTTTCAACTATTTATGAATTACAGAAACAATGGAGTTAATAATGCGCCAAACCACTTTCGTCAAAATATGCCAGTAGGCTCGGAAAATGCAACAACGAAATATTTTAAACACTAAAAAGTGGACAATATAAATAAAAAATAAATAGTGTAAAATTTACAAGATTTACTATTTTATCCTTTAATTGTTTAATAATAAGTAAATTACGATTATACATTGAGAAAAGAATTTCGAAATCCTGAACAGGTAGTTTAAATCAGGTTTTGATTTCTTGCCTTTTGCCATATGTTAAAGATGAAAAAGAGCAACAATTATATATAAATTGTATAAATTGAATAATCCCCATTTTCTATCAAGCATAAATCAAAGTGATTAATTTTCAATAATCAAGACGGACATCAGATTAACGTACTGTAACAGAAACATTATGGAACTACGTGAGTTACAGTGATGAAATCAGGCACGATTATTAAAATAAACATTGAATGCTTATAAGAAAAGTGTTTTTTAAAAACTATTTTTATTTATTTATTTTATGTATTTATTTATTTTTTTATTTTTTGCTTGAGAATTGTAATGTTTTTCAAGTTGAAACTAAAGTAAATTGATAAATATTTATATTAAATGCAGGTATATTTTCTACATTCATAGATCTTCAAGCTTATTTTAAAGAACTCCTATTTTAGAGGCATGAGTAAAAATATGATCAGTTGTCAGGATTCTAAAATATAACAAATTGCCTTTCTTTTTATTTTAACACTAAAAGCTCTATTTTTCTTTAAAAAAATGTTAAAGTTATCGTCATTTTTTGTTACTTTTTCAAAAGTTGCAATTATATATCTTCAGTATATTTAATCGAAATAATTTCCCAAGTCGTTTTAGGAATATCATTATACAATTATATTATCATAAACTTCTATGAATTGCTATAATTTGAAAAGTCAGATGAATAAATATAAAGAAAATAATTTCTCGAAACAGCATTGATCGAAGGTTCAAAAAGAGATAATTTTCAATTTCCATTCCCACTCATATTTTCTATACTCATGAATCTCCAAACTAAATTTAAAGAACTCCAATTTTGTAAGCACATATTGACATATGAGTAGTTGTCTGGATTCTGAAATATAACAAATAACCTTTTTTATTCGAAAATTGTAATAGCCCAATTTTTCTGAAAAGCGTTTAAAGTATTCGCTTTTTTCATTTTTTTACTTTTTCAAAAGTAGTAGTTACTTATCTTCAAAATACAATCCAAAGACTATCCCACGTCATCGTTTCCAATTTCATTTCACAATTATATTACCATCAACTTCTATGAAATTTTAGAATTTGAAATTCAGGAGAATGAAATAGGGAAAATAGCTCCTCATAACAGCATTGAATTGAGGTTCAAAAATCGATATTTTCCATTTCCATTTCCACAAATATTTTCTACAATAATAAAACTCAAAACTAAATTTAAAGAGCTCCAATTTTGAAAGCACATATTAACATATGAGTAGTTGTCTGGATTCTGAGATATCGCAAATAACCTTTCTTATTCGAAAATTTTAATAGCCCAATTTTTGCGAAAAATGTTTAACTTATCCGTTTTTTTTTTCTTTTTCAAAAGTTGTAATTACTTATCTCCAAAATGCAATCCAAAGTCATCTTTAACAATATCACTTCACAACTATATTGCCATCAACATCTATTAAATTTGATAATTTGAAATTCAGAAGAATGAAACAGGGAAAATAGTTCCTCAAAACAGCATTGAATTGAGGTTCAAAAATCGATATTTTCCATTTCCATTTCCACACATATTTTCTACACTCATACATCTCAAAACTGATTTTAAAGAACTCCAATTTTAGAGACATAGGTAACAATATGTCTGGATTCTGATATATAATAAATTATCTTTCTTATTCTTAAATTCTAATAACCCAAGTTATCAGCCCAAGTTTTGAGTTATGAGATTTATTACTTTTTCAAATGCTATAGTTAATTTTCTTCAAAATACAATCGAAATAATTTCGCCAGTCGTCTTTTCAAATATGATTTCACAAATATATTACCATCTCCTTCTGTGAAATTCTATAAATTGAAAGTCAAATGAATGAAAATAGAGAAAATAGTTCCTCGGAACAACATTGATCGGAGGTTGAAAACATATATTTTCAATTTCGTGTAAAATGTGATGGAATCAATTCCATTTCTAGGAAGATTTCCAGGAGATCAAGAGATTAAAATCATTCAGGAGATTAAAATCAGGATTAATATTTTTAATTTCTTTTTTCTGTGTACTGTTTATAACGCCTTGAAGGACGGTGGAATAATATATATCCCAATTTTAATACTCAAATGCCACTTGACACCAGAATTTTGAAATAAAACTTTTATTTTATAATGTACGTGAAGAACAACTTTTACTTATTTTCAAATAAATTTGTTTGTATATCCTGGTATCAAGCAAACATTTCAGCATTTTACCAACATATTTATTTCTTCGTCCCTGAATGAAGATATTTTTTTTTCACTTAGTTGTCAAAATATTTCTAAAATATATATTTATCTGGAGTGTTAAAATCTTACTCAGTTTTGCTAAGAGTAACAGTTAAAATTACTAATTAAGTATATATTTTAGAAATATTTTGACAACTAAAAAATGAGACATCCTTTAAAAACAGTACACAAAAATTGAAGTTGTAAACATTAATCTCCTGAAGAGATATCTTAAAAATACCAATGCATTACACGCCCATAGGTTTAACATTCACCAAGGGAATTTCAGATTTCACTGGCCAACAGCCTTAATCTCTAATCAACTAATTTTTCTGAAAAACGTTTAAATTATCTCTTTTTTTTTTACTGTTTTGCTTTTATGTGCGTTCGTAATTATATAAATACGTAGCACCTATAGTCGTCCTCTGGTACGTTCGTCCGTCCGTCTGTCCGCATTTAACAGCGCAAAAACTACCCAACCGAATGGTTTGAAATTTAATATATATTATCGTTGCAGAATTGTGTCGAGTAATTTCAAATTTTATGAAAATCGAATCAAAACTTAAAAAAGATAGTAAAAGTTTTCTTTATTCTATTAAATCCTATAGTACGTAATCTATATAATAAAAGCGCAAGTCATGTGACTGTGGAAAACAAATACGGGCAAACGATTTCTTTTTTCATATGTCAGGCGGCCAATTTTATTCAAAATTATGTTTTAGAATTGCATAAATTGTCACCACTAAATTGTCACCCACGATTGTCACCACTAAATTTTAATAGGGTTTCAAGGTTGCAACATCACCAGGGTTGTCAGTTTTGACCTCCTTTTCCATTCAGAAATTTCGAATCCATACCAGAAATTTAAAATAGAAATTTTTGCTGTATTTAATGACAGCATATATCGTGACTACTTAAAGTAAAATTTTCTCTCTCAAAATTTCAGGTGTGAATTCGGCATCACTGAATAAAAAGAGAAGCCAAACTGGTAACCCTGTTCTTCACTGAAAATTTATTAGTATTTTTACTGGGCGAAGAATTCTAATAAAATTTAGTGGTAACAATCTGCTTTTTTTATACTTTTTAAAAAATTTTAGTTACTTTTCTTCAAAATGCAATCTACAGAATATCCAAGGTTGCCTTTTACAATATCATTTCACAGTTATATTACCATCAACTGATTATAAAATTTTATAATTTGAAAGTGACATGAATGAAACAGTGAAAATAATACCTCGAAACAGCATTGATCGGAAGTTCAAAAATCGATATTTTCTATTTCCATTTCCACAAGTATTTTCTACACTCATAAATCTCAAAAATAATTTTAAAAAACTCTAATTTTAGTGGCATAGGTATAAATATGAATGGTTGACTAGATTCTAAAAGATAACAAACTACCTTATTCTTAAATTCTAATAGCCCAATTTTTCAGAATAAAGATTAAGTTATACGTTTTTTTTTTTTTTTTTTTTTTTTTTTTTACTTTTTAAAAAGTTGTAGTTACCTTTCATCAAAATACAATCCAAAGAATATCCCGTCTTTTCAAATATCATTTCATAATTATATTGCCATCTACTTCTGTGAAATTCTATAATTTAAAAGTCAAATGAATGAAATTACAGAAAATATTTCCTCGAAACGGAAAGTAGAGAAAATATTTCCTCGAAACCACATTGATTGGAGAGGTTGAAAAACCTATCTTTTCAATTTCTATTTCGCATAAAATGTGATGCAATCACTTTCATTTCTAGGAAGTTTTGCTGTTTACAAGCTTTTAAAAATATCTCTTCAGAAGATTAATATTTTTAACATTTTTTTTTTTTCTGTGTGTTGTTTTTAAAGGATGTCTCATTTTTCTCAGTTGTAAAAATAGTTCGAAATTTTACATTTAATTTTGTGTGAAGTGTTAAAATCTTATTCAGTTTTGTAAGATTTTAACTCATAAAAATTCTAATTAAGTATATAGCTTAGAAATATTTCGACTAGTAAAAAAAGCGACATTCTTTAAGAACAGTACATGAAACAACTGGGTAAGTGTGATCGAAGATCCCATAAAGGGTTTCGTTTAATATTCCTTTCAAAACACTTTATCCTTTCTTTAATAAATCCAAATAAATTTCACTTTCCAAAAAAAAAAAAAAAAAAAAAAGTCCTGTTATTTATAAAGTAAAAATTTACCGGTCTATTTTTCTCGTTTTTTCGAATATCTGAACCGGCCCGATAGCGGGCTAAGCTCGTTATTATACTCTGTCATAATAATATCCGTCATGTGGACTAAATGCGATATTAAAAAAAATCATTTTCAAAATTAAACATGTTGTATAGAGACCTTTAAAATGTTAAAATATGACAATATTTCCATAATCGGATTTTTATCATGATTCAATACGTTCCTCAAACTTATATGTTTTCTATTCTCTATTACTCATATTGATACTCTATTTGTATTATTCTCAAACTTTTGAAAAATCCGTTATGACGTCAGATTAATTGTCTTTTTAATTCTCTAATGACGTCATATTAAGCCTTTTCTGTATTTACACATACTCATACTCCTTGTTGAGAATTGTTTGAAAATTTCCGTTTTATTACCAATATGACGTCATATTAATATTGACGTCATATGACGTCATATTTTTTTTCAATTAATGAAACTTTTTATTTCATTTTTATTTTTCACGTGGAAATCTTTCAATAGAAAATTAATTATTGTAAAAAGAATTTTATTGTGGATTTTTAATTGTTGGCAACTGCTATAAAGAAAAATGTTTAAATTTTATAGGAAAAAGCTGTTAGATTTTTGTTTTTTTATCTCTATATATTAAAATAATACGATTTTTTCAATTTTTTATATGTTGAGCTTCATAGTTGGTATTTAGCTATAAGTACAGAAATTTTCATGCCTGTAAGTTATATAGTTTCTGAGAATGGCTCTGTGACGGACAGACAACGGAACTGGAGTAATAGGGATTCGTGAGATGAACGAAACCCAAAAAAATAAGTTAAAAATATTAATTTCTTTGGGAGATATTTTAAAAATACGAATGCATCCTACGCCCATAGATTTCACATTCGTGAGAGGAATTTCAGATCTCACAGGCCAACAGCCTTAACTACAAACGACCCCATGTATATGTAAAACATTTAACTTACCTACTTTTTTTTTCTTTTACTTTTTCAAAATTTGTAGTTATTTTATTTTTTTAAATATCTGCAACATACAATGGAAATAACGACAGCTATGTACACTCTTTGGAATATTCAAGGAGTTTCGTATCACTTGTCTTATTGGAAATTTTGTACTTAATATTTAAATCGCAGAATGTATAATCACCATATTTAATCGTACAATTTGTATAATTTTCTGCTATTAAATAAAGCGAACTATGCTCTTAAAAAAATTGGGGTAGAGCTGTACGCAAAATGTGTTTACCAAAATAATAAAATAACACTTTTTGGATTATTGCGTTTTATTACGGAAGACGTTTTACATTTGAAAAAAATTGGAAATTTATTTTAACTCAGTTATTAAATTTTATTGCAATGAATGTTCTTGTTTATGTTATTGTTGCACATCCCCTTAAGTCAGTAGGGGATGTGCCCAGCACCTCAATCCAGCACCACCAATCCCAAAACCACAATGGAGAAAGACTGAAATTTAGTCAGAACTGTTTAAGACTATTGAAGCTTCAGTATTCAGTTATTCAGTATCATTGTTATTCAGTATCAATGTAATTAAGTTTTTTAATGTAATTAATTTCCAGCTTTATTATTTATTATTTATTATATTGAATTCTTTATATATTATGTTATTAATATTATTTATTATGTTAGTTATTTCTTAGTTTATCTTGATGTATTCTCATTTATTTACACTTGCAAAAAGTAAGTGTTGTTGTAAAACTTATGTATTTTAGGTTATGCTTTACTCTAGAAAATATTTT
Organism: Maratus michaelseni; assembly: GCA_963931845.1. Lineage (NCBI taxonomy): Eukaryota > Metazoa > Arthropoda > Arachnida > Araneae > Salticidae > Maratus > Maratus michaelseni. The sequence goes on along the minus strand of OZ007600.1, from coordinate 251,054,833 downwards.
AATTTCTATTCTTCCAAAATTTAAGGCAATTGCTTTGTTAGTGATTCTTGGTGATTTAAAAATTTTAAATTTTTAGAATTTTTATAATTTAGGAAAATTCTCAAATATATTTTTTTGTCACTTATCTGAACTACTTTTAGGGAACTGCTGTTCAGATAAGCTTGTTTTTTTTTTTTTTTTTTGGGGGGGGGGGGGATATGAAACAAATTAAAATTTGGCCTCATTAAAACCTGTAATTCTGTATAAATACCATTATTCTAAATTATTTTCTCGTTCCAGTATTTCGATTGTCAAAATTCCACCGTGCTAAAATACTTTGTTCTAAATTCATTCTCTTAAAAAAAATGGCGCTGGACGATGTTCTATTAAAATTTACGCACTTTTATTTCTTTAAACAAAATGCATCGTAGAATTTAATTCTTCTAAAAAACACCAATCTCCCAGCTAAAAATATTTTACTCTTTTGAAATAACAACCTATGTATTTTTATTTATTTTATTTTTATTTCCCTATGTTTCCTGACAAAATAATATTACTTCTCAAATTATGAAAGACTTTAGTCTCAACGTAAAAATTATCTTGTGGCATGTTGCCATACTTGATAAAAGCTATGTATTTCTTTTTTCTTTGCTTCTCTTCTTATTTATTCGAAGGGATTAGATTTTCACGAGATTGTTCTAGAACATTTATTTGCCGCGCTCTTTCCAGCTTACGGTAAAATCGCTTCTATATTAACGCGGCGAAAGAATTAATCCGAGAGCGCTGATTGGTCGAGAGACTTTTTAGTAAACATGTATTCTGGAGCGTTCAGAAAATGATATACGGCGTTTTTCCCGCGTTTGGGTCAGAAGGTTCCAGGATTCGGTGGTGTATGCAACCCCGACATGTACTCCCTAATCATAGAACATTCGCCTTGGGTGCCGATAGATTCTAAAAAACAACTGCCTTTTTAAGAGCAAAGGTGTCTTCTTATTAGTTAAATTTAAATCATCAAGTTTCGCCACGGTATTAAAATCAGCACGTATGGATTGAGCATCATAATGAGTAAAGCCTAGCCAGTTTGTCTTTGAGTTTCGAATAAAAGTGAAAAGAAATGGACTGTCTCTTATTTGCATTATTTTACGTACACTATGAAGGAGTTCTCGATGCCTGACTTCTAAATCCTTGGTGGAAACCCTTGCCTTGAGTATGATTCTACAAAAAAAGTGGTGATACACGTCAAATCGTGACATATATATATATATATGTTTTAATGAAAGGACATCATACAAAAGGGTGCGTTGGAAGTGCACTGTAATTTGGTCAGTAAAATCTATGTATATTCCGAAATGCGTAACATCTGGCTCAATGTAGTTTAGTGGTTACTTCAGACACTTCTTTTGGTGTTCATTTTCCTCTTTTCATTGAAATCTAAATATGTGTGTTGAAAAATATAGTTAAAGTATCCTCATAGTAGCCAAACCATCTGATTTTTTATTACAATCGATTTCGAATATAAATATTCATTTCATAAATTGACAGAAATTTCCGATTAAGTTCAAAAATAATGAAACTCAAAATTTGGAATGTTTGGAATCTATGTATCCTCATTATTTTGAAAGAAATAAACGAAAATTCTGGATCTGTTTACAGTGAAATGCCGGATATTTTTTTATTGAATAAATAGATTGCGACCCTATTTTCTATTAGAAGAACTTTATTTTAACCCTTTCAGTGGCAAGTAATTGTGGCTCTGTAATGCTGAATTCACACAAGAATTTTCGAAAAAAATTGTTTGAAAATAAGAAAATGTAATTTTACAGTTTTTTTACGCCGAGGTTATGAAAGTAAAATATTATTCATAAATTCTGGTACAAATGTTGCTTAAAATTAAGTTGAATAATGTATATCCCACCGCCTTTTAAAAAGTTAAGTTTGATTTATCACTTATATAAATTTTCCCCCATAAATTCACATTTATTCTGGATAAGTAATTAAACTGTTTCTCAAAGAAAGCGAATATTATAGCTTAATAATTAGAAGGATTACAACAAAAGATGTTAACAAATCGTATATTTTAATATTTCAAATAGAAATTCTTTAGTTACATTCGAATATTTTAAATGAAATGTCTCGTATTTACCGTTAACGTTAATTTAAAATTTCGTTCAACTTAGAAAAGTTATTTTAAAATTCTTATCTTATTATTTCTAATATATTCCGAATATATTTTCTATCTACTTATCAGATTACGTGCGAATAGATTCTATTTTTAACTTACCAAAATGAGATTTGTGAAATAATTAATATGCATTCGTAATATAATTTTGAGTTTCGTTTGATTCTGTAAGCTTTTATAAGGTAAGAGGTACTGCAGATGAAAATTAAAATGCAATTTTCATCACATTTTAGCGAAGAAAATTAAGTACATTTCCCTGCAGGTATTGCATGTTAATAAAGTGCGTTCCACTTAATTTTTTTAGACATCTAAAACAATTACTTTTAAGTGAGGCATTTTTAATAAAAGAGAACAACGAATTTAAAAAAAAGTTATAAGCCTCATTAACCCTTTCAGGGGCAAAGTACTTCTATTCGTAAAATGTTGAAATGATTGACTGACACCAGATTTTGCAAGCAAATTTACTTATAAATAATTAAAAGCTTTTGTTCACGTGCTTGGAACATCCAACCGGATAGCCAACCAGTAGGCTCACCGCCAAATCCTCTGGTCGAAAGCTTCCCTCTGCCACTCAGCGAAGCCACAGCCACAAGACGACCCAGAACACGGGCGTATACTTAATGTATACAATAACGGAGAATAATCCGCTACCAAAACCACAATAATAAATATACAAAAACTAATATAATACATTTCCGCTACAGCTTGGTCCACAAATAAAATAAAATATTAAAACAGTTGGTTGGTTGGGTGATTATTGACGGCCAATTATCTACACTTGGGATATAGACCGGGGGGAGTGCCCTTCGTGGGGGTCTTACTAAGGGAACCTAACCCGTATTTACGCATGGATAAATCCACGGCTCGAAGAAAACTACGAAAACTTCGAACGATTAGGCCGACGGGCTCGATTGGGATCGAACCCAGCACCTCCCGTCTACCAGCTTCGAGAGCAGAACCTCTCAGTCACTGGTGGGGTAAATAATAAAACAGAAATAACCATATTTTGTGGCAAAATTTCACAGTTTCAGGTATATGAATTAAAATCTTATGAAAGTTTAAATTTATATGGTACCAACAATGATCAATAGTCATATCAATGTCTTAACACTGGTCAAAAGTCATATTGTTCAATTGTTTTTAAATTTTTAAAAAGCTTTTGGTTACAGTCAAGCAATATTGATGTCACGAGACACCAGAAAACATCAAACACATTTTTGACATCTGCACACTGTAGCAGTGCTTAACCCCTTCGGGACCGGCCGCTTTTACAAAAATTTTATTCGGTTGGCACCACTTTTAAAAAAAAACGCTACCTTTACTTAAACTATCACAAAAATGCTCTAATTAGAGAAAGCAAATATAACTTTTATTTTTTACTGGTGCCTAAAACAAATTCTGTATGCTCTTTCTGAGGGTGCATATATGCACCCATGGTGCCGAATGGGTTAAAAAGAAATAGGTGCTTTCTTGTTATAGGAGCTCCCGAGGTTTAATCGTCAAGCAACCGAGATACTTATTTTATTACAGAAATGAATCTGCAGACGATATAATTCATTTCACTGAATTAAAAATCATCAAGATATGAATATTTATATAACTAGCTACAGTACGAACGCACCTCGTTTGTCACGTTTGACGTACAATTTCCAACTTGTTTGAACAAGCTTTGACACAGAACACTCAAAGCTCATTTTTAAAAAAAAACGTCATTTTATAAATTTTTTTTTTATTTAAACGTCATTTAATAAATTAGAATTGCAGTGCGAAAGGCTCGCAAGGTTCACTGGTATATAACATTTATGATATCAACATACCTTTTTCTATGCACATACAAAACGCACAAGGATGAATGGATGAATGAGATATCATAGGTGTTTTGAACAGGTTTTTGACAGATCACACTCAAATTTTCTTTTTAAAAAAACCCTGTTTGAATAAAAGTTACAGTTAATTAAAAATTAATGAAAAAACGTATCAGCAAATAATTTCAAAGACTGCAGTGCTATAGCCTCGTACAGGTCTAATGGCAATTCATAAATTTAACACAAAAATCATTTTTTAGGTGCGTTCCTAATTATATAAATACGTAGCACTTATAGTGGTCGACTGGTTCGTCCGTCTGTCCGTCAGCTTTTAACAGCGGAAAAACTACCAAACCGAATGGTTTGAAATTTAATATATATAATCTTTGCAGAATTGTGTCGAGTCATTTCCAATTTCATGAAAATCGAATCAAAACTTAAAAAGATATTAATAAAAATATTAATTAAGTAATTTGAATTTTTTTAAAGTTGGTACTTCCTTGTTCTAGCAGCTGACGAAGATTAATCGTCAAGCGACTGAGAGTATGACGTATATGACATTTTATAACCTTTATGACTAAGTTGTAGTCATATTCTTCATTCTATCAAATCCTATCAAACGTAAGTAATTCTTTGATCGCCCATGATAGATAATGATTCTACGTAACCATGGTAATTACGTCCTATTTAAGATGGAGTCCTATTATTTCTGTATTACTAAATTTAAAAACCGAATTCGTATACTAAAATTGTTTAATTATAGCAATCCTATAATCTGCCGACATTTTTTGGATAGATGTTTCCGGAGAAATAGATATTTAACGGAAAAAGAGTCTAAATATGGATTTCAAGTTCTAAGAGTTTCAAAGCTAGTCTTAAGTTTACCATTGGAATTTTCAGAAAATGTCAACAAATGATAAAATGTTGCCAACTTAAAATGTACCTATTTTATTACCTCATAGCTTAATAACAGACAACAATGCATATAATAGCAGTTTACGTTTCACGTACAATTTCCAACGTGTTTCATTTATAAAGGTGAGATGATTGTTAAGGTTTTTTCTTAATGTTAAAAGTGTAATTTAATATCGGGGAAAAAGCAAGAATTAAATAAAACTTACAAGGCTCTACTTATGAGCCAGAGGGTTTAAGAAAAATTAATACTTGTTTGAAAGTATTTTTATATAAAATATTATTTAAAATTCCTCTTCTTTTTCTACCTACTTTAGAAAGAGTATAGTACGTCGATAAACAAATCTGGACAACGACTATCAGTTCAGTTCTAATTAATGTAAAAGTAAATCAAAAAATAAGTTTTGAATTGCATAAAGTTCTTTACAATTGTATATGTTTTATTTCATCATTAGGTGTCATCTTCATATTAAACTGTTTACCATTTTTAATTTTTATAATTTGTAATACCCACTTTTGACACTTCCTTTTCATTCCTGGAGTTCGTTGTTTTTTCGAGTTTGTTGGAAAAGTATATAGCTTATACACATTTTCTTGAATCTTCACAAAGTTATAAAATAAAATTTGTTAGGTGTTTGTTGGAAAAGTATATAGCTTATACACATTTTCTTGAATCTTCACAAAGTTATAAAATAAAATTTGTTTGGTGTTTGTTGGAAAAGTATATTAGCTTATACACATTTTCTTGAATCTTCACAAAGTTATAAAATAAAATTTGTTTGGTGTTTGTTGGAAAAGTATATAGCTTATACACATTTTCTTGAATCTTCACAAAGTTATAAAATAAAATTTGTTTGGTGTTTGTTGGAAAAGTATATAGCTTATACACATTTTCTTGAATCTTCACAAAGTTATAAAATAAAATTTGTTTGGTGTTTATTGGTGTTATTTGTTGTGAGCAATTTCTATAACCTGTCTATATAAAAATATTTTATAGCACTTTCTGTCTATAAAGTGCTCAAGTAAATATATCGCTAAGACATTTATGCAAAAAACACTTTTTTAAATATGATAATTTTTTTCATATGATTTTCTAATTTATTTAAATTTACTGAAATGTTTCAATTGAAAGGCTATAAATTATTATTACTGAGAAATCTGCAGGGCATTAAAAATTAATTTTTTTATATTTTATATTTTATATACGGGGAAATAAACATAGTTTACAAAAGATAAAAATATTTTTAAAACAATTTCGAGGAGAATTATTCCAAATGTGCTTTTTCTCATAAATTCGTACAGCAAGTAATCACTTCCTTGATTATTTTATACAAAACACATTACTGATAATTAATTGCATTTCTGCGTATTCGCAAAAAATATATATAATTCTTGAAAATGCATTTAAATTTACGACAATTTACATTCGAAGACACATTAAATTATTTCCTTTTTTCCATGATTTCCATCAAAATTAAACAACAAATTTCAATTAAAAGATTTTAAAATATATTAATATGTTTAACAAAATGACTTTTCGTTATTTGATGTTAAATATTCGATGTTCCCATTTTTTTCTAGATTTTGATATTGAAGTTTGTATATGAAGTTATTCTTCTATAACCATTTCTGAAGCGTGATCGCATGTGTTAAATTTAAAAGCAAATTTAACTGTTATAAATTCATACTACTTACGTTTCATACTATTTTTCTTATGTTGAATGACGATAAATGAAAAATATTTGGAATCTAGATATAATAATTTGATATAATAATCTAGATATAGGGATTATTTAAAATTTTAATGCGGTATATTTGTAACGAGAAATAAAACTATTGCGGTATTTGAAAATAAAGAAGTATAACTGTAAACATAAAATATACTTTTGGAAAAAAAAAAAAAAAAAAAAAAAACAGTAAAATGAGAAAAACATATGATATACCAGACACTCTTATTTAGAACATAAGATTGAAAATGACTCAATTTTTTAATTTAACACTTTGTCGTCCGCTTGTCTTGTAAAAATCTTCTATCTGCAAAATGTTGAAATGATTAATTGACACTAGAATTTAGAAACAAATTTATTCGAAAATAAGTAAAATCTTCATGTGCTTGATAAAAGGAATTTTTCATTCCAAAATTCTGGTGCAATGTAGCATTTAAGGATTATAATTAAGTTACTTATGTTCCACACCACTGTGGTGACGCCGGGCAGCAAAGTGTTAAAGGCTGTTTGAATTAACCTATTTGCTACTGAAGCGCGTATAATGCATGTCCATTTCAGAATTTTCTGTTTTAGTAAGAAATTCCGAATACATACCGGAAATTCCGAAAGCAGTTTTTTTTCTTTAAGTAATCATCAAACGTCTGTCATTAAATAAAGCAAAACTTACCGTTCAGAATTTATGGTATTAATTCGGAATATTCTAGCGACGCTTTAATACATTTTAAATAAAAATAAAAATGGAAAATTAATACTTTCGTCGTTTTTTACAAAATGTTTTGTGATGAGTCCTCAGCCTGTATACTTTTTAACAGACGGCAGGAATTTTTTTCCAACTTATCTTAATCAAATAAAAAAAAAATGATTTTAACATTTTTTTTTACTACTATAGTGGAAATAAGTATTCCGTTAAAATTTGAAATACGTTTCAAATATCCATAATTTTTGTGTCTTTATTTTAAAATGATAAAGGTAAAAGTAGTTTTAATAAAACCTCTTTTATAAACCTTCAATGTTAAAATCACGCATAATTTCATGACTGCAATTCACGTAGACCCCCGAAAATTCGCTTACAGTGCGTCAATTTGTAGTGGGACCCGATTATTAAAAGATTAACGCTGCGATTTTTGAAAAGCGCGAACCTTATTTAATAGATAAATAGAATAAATTTAATAGAAAAACGTTACAGTTTCTGCTCTGTTTCTTTTTTAAGATATGGCAAGAAGAAAGAAAAAAAAAAGAATTATTTAAACTATCTCTCCAGGATTTCTAAATCGTTTTCTGAACGTACAATCATAATTTAATTAATATTAAACTATTTAATGATAAAAGAGTATTTCTTTAACTATACACACTTAATTTTTTATTCATATTTTCTACTTTTTTGTGTTTAATATTTCGCTCTTGCAGTTTCACAGCAAGTTGTCGCATTTTGGGGAAAATGATTAGGCGCAGAAATTAGTTCATTGTTTTTGTAAGTCGTAAACATTTGTAACCATAAAGATTCATGTGCGACGTATCACCTGCGGCTAGCTACGGAAAAATGCCTTAAAATTTATTTAATAATTTATAATTTATTTCTAAAAATATTAAAATGGCGGATTGTCATTGAAAAGCCACCTGTATGCATAACTTGAATAAATCTAGTTTATCAGGAAGTGTGTGAAAAATCTATTATTCCATCTTTACATATAAAAAACAAGTTAAGTTAAATAAATGAGTATAAAAAAGAGCAAATAACTTTGATGATACCATTAACGAAATTTCTTAACTTATTTCATCATCGACTATTTTTCTAAGACTTAACGTTAATTAAAATTTAGGAAAATTGTAAAGAAAATCCTCTTATTTCTTTACTGACATTTTAATTAATTCATTATGTCAAAACAGGGTAATAAAAAGCAATGTAAACGACCATTGATTTTTTTTCTATTTTTAGAACAACTTTGTAAAATTAGCTTCTTTTTATTATGATTAAAATCTGACGGCATACGTTTAGGAAGTTTTTTTATGCAAATTTAGCTTTTGAACAAAAAGTTACTCTGTGTTTTAACACTATATGTAGGTGCAATGAAAATATTATATCCTTTATACAATATTTTTCTATAAATATTTTGCTATTTCCTGGATAAAGTAGAATTTTTTCCACAAGATTCATGATCTTTTAAAAGCTGTAAATTTTATACTAATAAATTTAAAGAAGAAGCCAATAAATGATGAACATAATAAAAATCTATTCATAATTGAAGTTTGACGTCATTAATTCCGGCAGTATTTTTTCCTTTTTTTATTTTTTGTCAAATTTCTATTCAGCCTGTTTTTTATGCTTTGACTTTGTGTTTACAAAATATAATAATACAGTCGAACCCGTATAAAACGCTCACGGTTAATACGCGATAAGTTCGTGATCTTTATAGATGTGTGAATTTTACACTAATAAATTTAAAATAGAAGCCGATAAATGAAGAACATAATAAAAATCTTACACGGTTAATACGCGATAAGGTCGTGATCTTTATAGAGCTGTAAATTTTACACTAATAAATTTAAAATAGATGCCAATAAATGAAGAACATAATAAAAATCTTACACGGTTAATACGCGATAAGTTCGTGATCCTTATAGAGCTGTATATTTTACACTAATAAATCTAAAGTAGAAGCCAATAAATGAAGAACATAATAGAAATCTATTCATAATTGAAGTTTGACGTCACTAATTCCGGCAGTAATTTTTCATTTTTTTTATTTTTTATTCAAATTTTTATTCAGCCTGTTTTTTATGCTTTGACTTTGTATTTACAAAATATAGTAATACAGTCGAACCGTTTAAGACGCTCTCGGTTAATACGCGATTCCTCTAAATACGCGGACGGATATTATGCGATCTCGTTTAATACGCGTGGTTGAAGTTTTGGTCATTTGAGGCAAAAAATCTCGTTTAAAACGAGTATTCATATACCATGATACGAATTACTTCCATCTTCTCCAGTGTTTTCAATTTAGTGGAAATATTTTTATTTAGATACCTACCTCTATTTCCGAATAGTAATATCCATTTTATTTAATGACACATTAATTAAGGTGAATATTATTAAAATGAAATAGTCGTAGATATTTGAATAAAAAATCACGATAAATTAGCAACACTGCGACTCTTCTCCTGCTATACGTTTTCGTTCGTTTCGTTTATGTTTTTACTGAAGTAGAGAGAGATAAACGAATTTTTTCTCACATACGTAAAAAACAAAATTTTGGGCATTAAACATATAAACGAAATCTCTAGTTTATTTAGAGGATTAGATGTGTAAGTAAGTTCAGTTCCTGCAATATTATACACATCATGGTTAATACGCGATCCCGCTTATTACGCGACTTTTGTCGAGTCCCTTTAAACACGTATTAACTGGGTACGACTGTAGTATGTATACATACGAACTGTTATATACATTACGAACGATTATATGTACAAACAGATGAATTTTTATTTGTTTGACATTATTTCGTAATTAATTTACATAACTTTACTTTTACTGTCACTGGCATATTTAAGGATGCAATGTTTTGTAGTCCAGATATTGCGCAAATTACAGAAAGCAATCATTTCGATCCAATAACAAAATTTTACAAAGAATTTCATTTCTTAATAATACATTATCCGTAGAAGTTATTAAAATTTATGCCAATTATAGTACAGAACTTCAGTTTAAATTAGTTTTTCCTGACTTTTTAATTAACCTATCATGTCAAAACAAGATTATAAAAATGGAGTACAGCCCAACTTTTACTCTGGTATTAAGAAAAACATCTTCATGGGATTTTTTAAATTATTATTTTAAAAGCTTTATGTCACGAACTTCGTTAATCGCTCCTTTGTATATGTTTAATTTTTAATGTAAATTTATTTTTGGGACTTTGTGTGTGTTACAGAATGACTTGAATAAGTGTTTAGAAAATGAAAATATTACATTTACTATTTTAACGGACAGGGTTGGTTCTTGATTTCCATCACCAGTAATGTACAATGTAAAAAAAAAAAAAAAAAAAAAAAAAATGTTTATAATTATGCGAAAGAGTAATGTAACAAAAAAGGAAAATATACAAAAATCTCTTCCGAGCTACGCATGATTCCGAAAAGTTTTCTTTAACGTTAGAAATCTTAGAAACCAATCTATTTTCGAGATTTAAAGATTCATTTATAAAACTGCAGGTTCTTTCGCTGGCTGTGACTTTCTGAAACGTTTCCGAGTAGTTTTTATATTATACTAGCTGAAGTACCCGGCGTTGTCCGGGATTTTAAGAATCTTTGTGTAGAATAATCAATTTCAAAATTAAATATGTTGTAGTTCTATAGAGAACTTCAGAATGTTAAAATATGTCAATATTTCCATAATCGAGTTTGTATCATGATTCAATATGTTCTTTAAACCAATATGACGTTATATTCAACTGCTGACGTCATATCTACTTGCTTTCTCTATTACTCATATTGATGCTCTATTTGTATGATTCTCAAACATTTGAAAAAGTCTTAACTTTTAAAAAGTTAAACTTTCGATATGACATCATATTAATTTTCTTTTTAATTATCTAGATGACGTCCTATTTACCTGCTTTCTGTACCTACACATACCCATACTCCTTGTATTATTGAGAAAAGTTTGAAATTTTCCGTTATATTACCAATATGACGTCATGTTAATTTTCTTTTTAATTCTCTAATGACGCCATAATAACCCGCTTTCTGTAATTACACATACTCATACTTCTTGTATTATTGAGAAATGTTTGAAAAAGTCCGTTATATTACCAATGTGATGTTCTATTAATCTTTCTTCCGTTCTATTAATCTTTCTATTATCTTCTTCTATTAATCTTTCTATACGTAACATTTAAAATTCTGGCTTCCAAATTATTGATTTGCGTAGAAGTGCACACAGACAGACAGATATATTTTTATTTTTGTGTATTAGATTTATCAGTTTTCTCAAACCAGAATATCAGTTTAAAGGATGCAATTTACTCTCAATTAAACATTTTTAGCTGCGTAATTGAATTTATACAGGCAAGAGGAACGAATTACTATTTATTTTAACGTTACTGTTAATGCTGTAGATTTGACATGTTTTTCTGGTAAAAAAATGCTTGTTGAACATGAAAATATTTACTTGAGAATGGATAGCAACCGAAAAACCTATATTTCCGGTTTGAGAAAATGTGTTAATACATTATAAAAACTACTCGGAAATATTTTCGAAAATCACTGGCAGCAAAAGAAACTTTGATTTTTCAGATGCTGCTTTAAATCTAAAAAATTTATTAGTTTGTGAGGCTCCTAATGAACGCTTTTTGGAATCAACGGTAATTCGGAAGAGGCTGTTGTATATTTTCGTTCGTGGTTGTATTATATTTTCCTACATTAAGAAACCTTTTTTCTCTTTTTAACAGTATATTATAAAGAAGAGGTGCCAAGTTCCAGCTAATCTTCCCTAATATGTGCTTTAATATGTGCTTTAATATGAACCGGATTAACAACGCTTTGAAAAATAAAATTTATTGGATGAATCTTTATTTATTTAATTTCAGGTATCTACGTGGAATTTATTTAATTTCATTTCTTAAAAAAATTTCTGGCGCGAAACGTATTAGACCTGGGTCAAATTAACCCACATATTATGGAAGATTAATGAGAGCTTGGTACCTCTGATATAAAGGCATGCAGATAATAAAAGAAAACAAGTATTTTAAAAAATAAAATCAACTTCAAGTATTTGCCCATTTTTAAATTTACTAGTTGCACGTCAATTGGTGTATTTTAACAAGAACAATTTAGCAGAACACAATGCCTTTTGTAATAATTCTTATATTGTTACACAAATTCATTTGAACCAGTTACCAGTCTCGGTCATCAGGCATAAAAACTTGCATTTTTTTTCTTTTTTTTTTTTTTTTTTTGCAAAATGGTCTTCACCAGTTGTATATCTTACGAATGTGCAAAGTTTTCTTAAATTTTCCCAAACTATTGTCATACAAATATAGAAATACAATTACACAAATTACATTTCCATATTCATAAAAAAAAATCATAAAATTTAAATTTCTATATTCATATTCAATGGTTGGAGTATCATAGTTGGGATAGCTCAGTAGGAAGAGCGTTGGCACGGCAAGCAGAAATACTCAGGTTCGAATCCCCGTCCCACATTTTTCTCTCTGTTGAAATAAATCTCTACTATTATACTCCAACCATTGAAAACAATTTACCTAGTTCAAAATACTTTCCTCTGTTCATTATGCCTTAAAATTTCTAATTAAAAACTGACCATTTTTTCACTAAAATAACTCTAACTTAAACAAAAGTGAGACTGTTAAGTGGTTCTAAGCTTATAGGCGTAGAGTCAAGGGGGGGGGGGGCACGATGACTGTACTACCAGTATTTTTATATACTATATTTCGCCTTGTATAATTCATACCGTTCAAAGATTAAATAAGGCCAAATGTAGTTTATAATTATACTGGTATTAAAATGATAGTGCCCCCCCCTGACGCTACGCCACTGGAAATAATTTGGTTCTAAGATTTCGTTCAATATTCCAAGCATAACTCATGTTTAGCAGGTAACATATGATCCAATATAAAATTTTTTGACGTGTTCTACGTGACGACATTGGTTTATTTCTATGATCGTGGTGCTTCTTTTTAGGGTTTCGTTCATCTCACGAAACCCTATTGCTCCCGCTCCGTTGTCTGTCTGTCACAGAGCCATTCTCGAAAACTACGTAACTTACAGAGTTGAAACTTCGTGTATAAATCAGAATATCAGCTGTAAAGAGCTGAAAATATTAAAATTTGAAAAATTTGTATTATTTTAATAAATAGAGATAAAAAACCAAAATTCTAATAGCCTTTTTCTATTAAATTTAAACATTTTTCGTTATAGCAGATGACAAAGATTTAAAATCCACGATGAAATTCCTTCTACAATAATTAATTTTCTATCAGACGATTTTCACGTGAAAAATGAAAATGAAATAAAAAGTTTCACCAATTGAAAAAAAGAAAATATGAAATAAAATTGATTGTCGTCATAGTGGTAAATAAAACGGAAAATGTCTAAGATTTCTCAATAATACATGGAGTATGAGTATGTGGATGTACACAAAGCAGATTAATATCACGTCATTAGAGAATCAAAAAGAAAATCTGACGTCCTATTGGAAGTTTTACGAATTTTTCAGATGTTTGAGTATAATAATACAAAGAGAGTATCAATATGAATAATAGAGAATAGTAAATATATGAGTTTGAGGAATGTATTGAATCAAGATAAAAACCCGATTATGGAAATATTCGCATATTTTAACATTTTGAAGGCGTCCAACATGTTTAATTTTGAAATTATATATTTTTTAAATATCGCATTTAGTCCGTATGACGGATATTATTATGACAGAATATAATAGCGGGGTTCGCCCGCTCTCTGGCTGGTTTAGATTTTCGAAAAAACGGAAAAATAGACCGGTAAATTTTTACTTTATAAAAAACGTGACTTTTTTTGTTGTTGTTGTTGCTAAATTATATTTATTTGAATTTATTAAAGAAAGGATAAAGTGATTTGAAAGGAATATTAAACGAAACCCTTTGTGCGATCTTCGATCACACTTACCCATTGTTTAAATAACACAACGATTTTCGTCGATCGAAAGCTATAAGCAGTATGTGTTAAAAATTTCAACAATCGGTGCTCACAAAGGAAGGATTTTGAAGAACATTTAAAATGAAATATAATCTATATGAATTATAAATGAAATATAATATACTATTAAAAACCGTTCGCGTATCTATGTAACCTCAAAAACTCGGAAACCGCAGGGCGCAGTGCTAGGAAATTTTGCACACGGGTAGCTGGTAGGGGGCCCATGAACGATCGGGGCAAAAAATTCGAAAATTTTAAATAGATTTTTGATAGATTAAATATTAATTAAAATCTATTCACAAAGAGATCTCATCAAAAATACGCCTTTTCACAGAGTAATCTTCAGTTGGTTGGTTGTATAAAATCTCCGCAGAAATCATTAAATAAATCAAGGTAGGGATGATTGCAATTCCCAGTCGAGTGTTTAAAATCGATGGATCAGAGATTATATGAGATGTAGACAATCAACTTAATTATTGACCTTTGCCAAATACTAAAAACTTAATTTTAAAAGATTTTATCGATTTAATGAATGAAGATTAGCTGGATTTAAGGGGTTTTTTACATGACATATATTAGTATGATAGACATTATTAAAACAGAAAACTTTATTTAACAGATTATTTGTTAAATTTGCGGGGATGGGGAGGGGTGGGGGTAAACGACTTTTTATTAAATATCACATATATTTTAGTTGACCGCGCGCCACCTGGCGGTGTTTTTTTCATTAATTGACCCTCCGTATTAATAAATCCAAATCTACTGCTCTGATTTCAACAGAACTAATTACATTTAAGAAATTTAACATTTTTCCTTCACCTTTAACGTTTAAACGCTGTTTTATATAGATGATACCGCTATTTTAGAATAACAGTTCTCGGAAAAATTAAATTTATGTTCCTAATAAAAGTACAGAGCCCGTATTCAGTTGATGCATACCAAAAGTCAAAGTTAGTGATTTGTTGTTGAGCACTAAAACTGCGCGCCTCCTCGCGGCCCCTCCCTCAAGTTTTTTTTTCTAACTGTGCTTTATTTCCAAAACTCAGAGAATTATGTTCCGAACTTCTCCAAATCAGTTCCATTTTGCTAAATTATCATAAAAATCAGCATTGCTTCAGGGTGTGCTTCTAGAAAACAGTTACCAGTATCCTCTTTAATAAAAAGGTACGTGTTGCTTACGACTGGGATTTTCGATAATCGTTGCCATAGATTAATCTCGGAAAATGAAACGTTTGAAGTTACTGAAAAAATTAATTGCTCGAAAAGTATTTGTCAGAAAAATGTTAGAAAACTGCGTTAGAAAGGTAAAAAATTGTATTTTTCTTGATATCATCTTTAATAAAAAGGTACGTGTTGCTGACGACTGGGATCTTCGATAATCGTTGCCACAGATTAATCTCGGAAAATGAAACGTTTGAAGTTACTGAAAAAATTAATTGCTCGGAAAGTATTTGTCAGAAAATTGTTAGACAAACTGCGTTAGAAAGGTAAAAAATTGTATTTTTCTTGATATAAATTTCAAATCCACTGATTATGCACTTTTTCAAATATTGAATTTCAAAAATTACCAAATTTCACAATGGAGTACCATATAGCGAAAACTTCACGCGTAAAAAAATAATAACAACAGCAATGTGTCAGCACGAGTCACAAATTATAGTAGCCGTATTATTCTGTTAAAATATAAAAGTGAATTATGATGTTATGAGTGCATGATTTTTAATTATTT
This sequence comes from Maratus michaelseni, assembly GCA_963931845.1. Lineage (NCBI taxonomy): Eukaryota > Metazoa > Arthropoda > Arachnida > Araneae > Salticidae > Maratus > Maratus michaelseni. Next base: position 251,038,810 of record OZ007600.1, on the reverse strand, counting down.
TTTCGACAAATACTAGATGCGCCATTTCTTTTTAGTTGTGAATAATATAGGTTAATTCACGTTATTAAAAAATGTAGCTATAAAACATATAAATCAATGGAAAACGTAATAATAAACCGTATTAAAAAAAACACAACTTAGTGAAATAAGTATCCGTTTTTATGTTATTTTAGGATATCTAGGTAAAGGTACAGATTACTTTAAAATACAAGGTTAAATTCACCGATATATTTCGTTTGATTCAAGGTTCTTTTGGAGAAACCGACCAGCGAAGCGGGCGTAGTGTGCTAGTTTCCGAATATTGGTCTAAGCCAAATATCAAATTAAGTTCCTAGCTTAACGAAATGAATCAATCTTTAAAGATGCATACAGTGGCTCTTTTAATTTATCATTTGCTGAAAGGCACTTGAACATCCGCTTCCCCCGGCCCCTCCCTCAAGGCTTTTTGTCTAATTGTACCCTGTTTCCATACCTCAGCAACAAATTTTCCGATTTCAGCGCAACTGATTCCAAACATCATATTTAACTTAATAATCAACGTCTACATAATTAAAATAAGTTTGTGAGTAGCGGGTACCACTATTTCCGAATAACAGTCTAAGACAAATTTCTAATTAAGTTCCTAGCTTAACCAAACGAACCAATTTTTAAAGATGCATACTGGTCCTCTTAATTAGTAATTTACTGAAATGAACGTGAACATCTGCTCCTCCCCGGCACTTCCTTCAAGGTTTTTTCTCTAACTATGCCCCGTTTCCATAACTCAGCAACTGTCTTTCCGATTTCAACGCAACTGATTACAAACATTATAATTAACTTAATAGTCACCCTCTATAACATTAAAGTAAATTTATGAGTAGTAGTTACCACTATTTACGAATTATAGTTTAAGCCAAATTTGTAATTAAGTTCATAGCTTAACCAAACGAACACATTTTTAAAGATGCATAGTGGTCCTCCTAATTAGTCATTTTCTGAAGGACACTTGAATATGACACCCTCCTTCCGGCGCCCCCCTCAAGGTTATTTTCTCTAACTGGGCCTAATTTCAATAACTCGGCTAATAATGTTTCCATCTTCTCCAAACCGCTTTTGTAGCCGATGCCTTAAGCAACGGAACCTGTGTCAGATATTCGTTCGTAAAGAGGTTTGTTTAGAACAGAATGCTCCCCTGGTGGTGGAAGGTGGAAATAAAAGATTTTCCGGAGCGTACGAGCATGCCCGGTAGACGGTGCCAAAGCCATCGGAGATCCGGGACAGAGTTTCGTTTTTTAAGAGATTTAAGTTTATTACACGGGTCCGGGCAACGCCGGGCGGGTCAGCTAGAATAATATACCCTATTAAAATCCGTGCGCGTATCTGTCTATGTTAGCTCAAAAACTCGGAAACCGCAGGGCGCGGGGCTACGAAATTTGGCAAACGTGTTGCTGGTAGGGAGCCCATGAACGATTGGGGCAAAAAAAAAAAACGAACATTTTAAATAGTTTTTAATGTTTTTGACGAAGTTTTGCCTTTTTTATGTCAACCCGTAATCGTGTGAGTTCTAAACAGTTCTAAATGTTTACTGCAATGTGAGATATACATATTACGGACGCCACGTTGCAATAGTAAGAAGCTGTAGCGGGTATTACTATAATTCTTTTACCTCGCATGCAAATAATTAGAGATTATTTAATTGCGCTTCATTATTTCATTTTTCTAAATAAAGAGAAACATTTTATTACAAACATCAACAAAATTTTTATTCTATTTATTCCCTTATTCCAAATATATCGTTTAAGCGTCTGCTGCCATAGCAACATAAATTAAGTTTCATTAAAAAAATGCACAGTAGTAATTTCTCAATCGTATAGTTATTGAACAATTTAACACTTTAACAGGGGAATTAAATTCATTTTATTCACTTTTTAGAATCAAATTCATGAACTCCCGTGCGTAGAACCGGTTAAACAGCTAGTTTAAATATTAAAAAGCATTTTTTAATTTTAAAAATAACGCTGCAAAAAAGGCTGTCTTGTTTTTATTCTTGTTTGACGTTAATTTATGTTTACTTTCCGTTATTTACTTTTACATGTCTTCAAATTTATCATGACTTAAAATGAAATAATTTTACATAAGAAATTAATTTAAAAGAAGAAATTATTTCGATAACACTGAACAGGAAATTTTATAACATAAACCATTGCCTAATATTTCCAACGTCAGTAGAACATTTTACAACTTATGTCAGATATAAAAAAAATGCCTTCCTTCAAATTACTTTTTTACTGACTATTTAATTAACATATCATGTCAAAACATGATTATAAAAATGAATTAAAACACAGTTTTTTCTGCAGTAAAAAGAAAAGTGATCTAATTTTTTATGAAAGTTTGATGTTATAAAATTAGACAGTCACTTCTTTTTTATGTTAGTTTTTTATTTTACTTACCCATGATACGTAATATAGGGTAAGTCTTGTAATCGTTTTGAAAATCGAAAAAACATTTTGGCGGATTTACACGTTTCAGACACTGGAGATTCCGAAAAAACATGTTTTTAGAAAAAAAATATTTTGCCGTCCATCTGTCTCTGTGTGTGTCTGTAAACGCTCTATCACCCGAAAAACTTGGCATGTACTTAGAATGAAATTTGGTATGTACTTAGTATGTAAGAATGGGAAGAAACCTATTGAATTTCAGTAACCTCGATTATATGGAACTATTTTTTTTGGACTCTCGAAATATTCGTACTGATTAAAGGTATATAAAATATTTCGAAATTGTTTATTTTAAGGTGTAAATATAAAAGACAACAAAAGAACATAAATCTTGCATAAAGAATGAAGTCGATCGGATCATGAGTTTCCGAGATATTTGTAATCCTGTTTCCACACTCTTCGATTTTTCATGAGCCTGTATTTCATTCAAATTTCAATTCAAAGATATATTTTAATCGGAAATGAGACGCTGAATCCGATCCAGTAAACCGTTAGTTAATAGGATTATTATTTTTGGAGTTTTGATGATGTCTCTTTTACGCAATTCAGTAATAGAGCACTTAAAGTTTAGGATGTCATCAAGCCACGATTTTATTCGAATGCATTTTATAAATAGTTTACACATATTTTATTTCCATATTTTATACTATGCATATCCATGATGAGTAAGTATTACGGTAGCCCCCAACGATTAGTTTAATTTTTAATGAAAATTTACTTTCTGAAGAGTATGTTACTGAAAGATTTGATTTACTATTTAAATAAGAAAAATGTTATTTTTAGACGCTTTATAGCGACAGAGTGTGTTATTGTTTTATATCACTAGAAACAAAGTTGTGCCATTTGTATATAGGCACATATAGGCACCTCGATATGGAAATATTTTGGGATATAACATAGAAACGAAATTGTTGACATGGATGTAATTTTTGTACCATTGTAACACTCTGGAAGAAAATATATTTCCGCTTCATTTCTGTATATTGTTTACCTAAAAATATCTGAAATGATTCAGTCGAATTTATAGAAATCCATTACATGATACGATGATACGATTACATCATACGATGACTAATTCAAAAACATTAAAGCAGTAGCGTATACCTTAACACATTGATGACCATATGTTTTTGTGAAATCTGTTTTAAAGTAGTAGAAGCCCCTCCCTCTTCGGAAAGTATTTCGTAAATTTATTTCCTAGAGAGGTTTATTAAATTTGCGCAGCAGTAATTATCTTTCAGTGTATGAATTTCATGTAAAATGACTTAGAACGTAAAAAAAAATATATTGACGACTTCATATAAATGCATTTCTTGTCAGAAAGAAGCCCCGCCCTTTATCAGTGATGTTTTTTGAATGAAAACGAGAATTCTCGTTCTAGATCACGAATGTGTTAACGAGCTATTAATTTTTCCCGGCGATTGGAGAAATTTTGCATAAGGAAATCGAAATTATAAAATAAAAAGACAAGGAAAAAACCAACTGGACAGAACAACATGTAATTTTTGTATCCTGATAAAATTTGTGCGTCATCAACAGGGGAGCAAAAATCTAGGCGCCAATGGGCTGATTCCCAATACTAAATTTTATTAGTATTCTTTGTGAAATTTTATTAGTATGCTTCGCCTAAATGTTATCAGTATTCTTATTAGGCAAATAAACTTAGTGGTGGGAATCGGCCCATTGGCGCCTAGATTTTTGCACCCCTCGTCATTAAAACCAGAATAAACCCTTTCCAAAAAAAAAAAAATAAAAAAAAATCATGCATCAGGTGTAGTTTACGAAACTTTTTTCAACACTATCAAAATATTGTTAAGAAATTTCGTTTTCTCATACACGGTTCGTACGAATCAGAGAATTTGCTTAGGTGTTTCACCAGTATTTTTTTTTTCATATAGAAAAAGAAACCAAGATTAAACTTACGAAACTTTGCCTTCTTTTAAGGAGAGATTTTTTGTAAGAAAATACTGGTACCGAAGAATTTCCTGGTAGCAAAATTCCAGGAACCGTACGAGCCCTGTTATATAACTGAATGAAATATCTATTAACAGTTTGCGGACAGGATATTGCGATCTCAGTCCAGAATAGAACAAATGGGTTCATCTACATGATCAGCAGCATACTAGATTGATACTACAATCTGTGATTTTACAGAAAATTGTGTTTTATTTTATAATATATTTTTTTAATATTAGCCCTTTTAAAAATGGATTTGCGCGATTCCGATAATGTTGAAAGTGAAATAATTACTGATAAGTAGTGTTGTCAAATCTGTCGGTTTTTTTATTCCGAAATTCTAAATTCATACCAGAAAATTAAAAAATATAATTCTTTTAAATTTTATTCACAAAATATTTTCAATATTTTATAAAACAAAAAACTACTCAAATTTTCTGGTGATAATATGCATTTCTAAATTAAAAAATCTGCTAAATATTGCAATACTACCAATAAGTTATCAGCAGATATCTATAAAAATCTATATGTAATAAGTTAACCCTTTCCTGCGTTGAGTAAGTCTGTTTTTAAACTGATGAAATTATCGACTGACACTAGAATTTACAAAATTAGAAAATAAAAACTTGCTTATTTCCCCGTAGTGTATAAAAGGAAAAAATTAATTAAATATTCTTGGTGTCGTTTGTCAGTTTTGGAATTAAAATTAAGTGTCCTTTTTTGGGGACACCGCCCGCTAAAGGGTTAAATCTGTATGTAATTAGTCAATTTATTATTTACAAAATTAATTTCCTTCACATCAATGACATTCGTAAATTACTAAATATATTATCATTCCCAATATCTGGATTTGCCCGCCACACGTGCAAAAACACTGAAAATGCAGTCCACTTAGAAAATGTTAATCCATGCGAATTCTTTTATGCAAGTGAAACTAAAAGTAGAAAGTGCATAAAGGAGCTAAAAACGCTTTTATGGGATTGGAATCCATAAATGATAATGTGCCGATTTCTTTTGAGGCAGCTATGTATATGAATTTATTTTCATAACACTGCATTAACACTAAGAAATATAATAACATATGAAGTATAGAGTTATGATGATATTTGTGAAAATATCGTTATCACATTCACTACAACATTGATTTATTTCCATAATCGTACTGCTTCATCCATGAATAACACACGTTTTCCCGTCGATTGAAAGCTATAAGCAGTTTATATTGTAAAACTTAAAAGTATCGGAGCTCACAAAGTAAGGATTTTGATTAACATTTAAGTTAAAAGATAATTTTAAAATTAGAAAGTTTTTTTTCTTAAATCTTAAAATGAAATCTGCCAAAAAGGCCGCCTTGTTCTCATTCTTGTTTGACGTTATTTTGCGTTTACTTTTCGTTATTTATTTTGCATGTCTTAACCCATTCAACAATGACAGCAGAATTTTAATAGAAATGTTTTCCATTTATTATGTATGTGAAATATCGCTTTTTTGCTATATACAAATAAATTTGTTTATAATTTCCGGTGTGAATGATTTATTTCAACGTTTTAGCAATTGAAGTGCTTTATCCGTTAAAGCAGCGGTTCCCAACCTGGGGTACGCGTACCCCTGGGGGTACGTGGCGGGGCTGCTGGGCGTACGTGAAAATAACATCGGTAATGGCGGAAATCACAAAAATGGTTTAACTGAAAACACATAAAGAAAATTGATAGTTTTGGTTTACAAAGTTAGTCTCATGTGTAAATGAATTATGTTACATTTAAAAAAAAGAAAAAGCCCACTAAACCTAATAATTCATTGATAATGCAATGTCACTACTCCGCCCACTGTTAAGCATATTGCATGAATACTTATATATTTTTCCTCATCTCCCCGAAAACTTCAATTAATAATTATAGCATATTCTTTTCCCACCACTTTTTTTTGTTCTTCCGTTTTTAATAATAATTGCAGAGAGCCTAAATTACGTCAACAGAGTGTCTGGTTTTAATGTCTTTTGTTAAAATGTGTTGAAAAGCTGGTCGTTATTTTCGCTTTCGAATAAGCCTAGTTATATCACTAACGTATTTTAATAGAAAAGATTCCCTCATTTTAATGAGGATTTAATTTGAAGTGTTTATTTTTTATATGAGTTATTTTATTTTGTGTTTGAAATGGATAATTTGTTGAATTTCGGAACTCTTAAGAGAACTGCAACTGCGATTGAAATTCAACCTGGTGAGTCAGGAACTGCAAGTACTTTGGAACAGTCTGATTATTTAGGAGTGTAAGACAACATGAGTGCAACTGTTAATAGGCTTGTTCTGGTAAGTGATAAACCTAACACTTTAAATAAAACTGAAAGTATCAGTGTCCCATTAAAGAAAATAAAATATAATAATGAGTACTTGAAATATGGATTTTCATTCACGGGAGCGAAAGATTTTCCAAAACCACTACTCGTTGTTTGTGGAGAGATATTGTCCAGTGGTAGCATGAAATCCTCTTTATTAATGCGCCATTTAGAGACAAAACATCCAATTTAATAACAAAAGGATGTCAGTTTATTTCAGCGATTATAAAGTGGCCCTAATACAGCATCTTAGGTGTTTTCTACAAACAAAGCTAATGAGAATGCTGTTGAAGCATCGTACAGAATATGCTATCATATTGCTAAAAGTGGTAAAAATCATACAATCGCTGAAGATTTGATATATCCTTGCATCAAAAATGCTGTCGAATGTATGTTTGGTGAAGAACATGTGAAACAATTTTTAAATATTCCTTTCTCAAACAATTAGTGACATGTCTGCCGATATTGAATCTAGACTAATTCAAAGAATAAAAAAGAGTCCCTATTTTTCAATTCAGGTGGATGAGAGTACGTATATCTCCAATCTCTTAATTTTGCTTATTATTGCAAGATGTTTGAATGATAATGTACTTGAAGAACATTTGCTACTCTTCTATCCTCTCACAGAAAGATGCACAGGAAAAGATATATTTAATGCCATTCACACTTATTTCTGTGAAAAAGATTTTTATTCTGCCAATTGCTGTAAGGTTTGCACTGATGATGGAAAACTCGTGTGTTATATAGGCTTATGCGGTCTAATCAAAGAAATTGCCCCTCATGTACCTTGGAACCGTTGCTGTATACACAGACACAGGGTCTAGCGACAAAACCTCTGCCAGACTCATTGAAAGAAATACTTCACCAAACTGCCAAAGTTGTTAATTTTATTAAGGCCGATTCAACAAACTCCAGACTATTCAAATCTTTGTGTGAAAGGATGGGCAGCCTGCATACTACATTGTTTTTGCTCACACAGGTAAGGTGGCTTTCAAGTGGAAAGTACTTGAAAAATTATTTGAATTGAGGCATGAAGTTAAATTTTTTTTAAGATCATCCTTTTGTGCTAACAAGGAGACCGCCAAACATGATGCTCACAGATTTTGATGATTTTAAAGTATGTTGTAGGGGTCATACCCCTAACTATTCAGGTCAAAGGTTTCCTTCAAATGGGCTTTAGTTTTCGAGAAATTTCGGGTTAAAGTTCAGCATACTTTTCAAATACCCATTAGTTCGCGATCTTGAAAAAGGTCTCCGTGGTGCAGGGCTAGCTCTCGAGATTTGTAAGCCAGAGATGAGGGTTCTGTCCTCGCCTGTGACTTTTACCTTTTTTTAATAAGATTTATATATTTGTAGCGTTGTAAGTTTTATGCAGAATAATGAATTCTGCATCTTTGAACTTTCTGATATTTTCCTAATAAATTCTATTTACATTTTCGATTTTTTCGTGAAAATTTATAGTTTTTGCGCAATTTTTATTCTAATATTTCGGGACGAAAATCCAAACTAATTTATGTCTTGATATCTCGTCTTTTTAAAATGATTATTGTTTACATTTATGTATATTTACTTATTTATTTACCGTATTTAAAAAATAATGCATTTTTTTTATTTGCATTTTCTATTTAAAAAAATGTAAATGATTAAGAAAAAATTAACAAAACAATATATACTTTTAATATTTGATTTGTTCTAAATATATTGAAATATGTTAACTGCTGAAATACAAGAATATTTATCATCACCGACATCGACATTTTTAGTTTATTAAATATAGAACTAATTGTGTGATACATATCGCAAAAATATTCTAAACAAATTCCGCATTAAAAGTCGCCTTTAAATATATTCTTTACGTAAATTGTTTTAACAATAATGGAAGAATGTATAAATTAGCATATTATATATTCTTTAAATACTTAAATTGTGATAAATATATTAAAAAATGCATTAAATTTGAAAAATAAATTGTTTCAAACTTGGTAAATGTCTGCAAAGGAAGCTAAACGAAATTGATAAAAATAAAATTTTATTTATTCTGATAGTACCGTAAAAGTCTTTGCAGACGATTTTTTTTTCAGATTTTTTTTTATATGTATTGTAATTAACAAACGATTTTTCTTTTCTAGTTGAATTTTTCTGTATGGCATCGACTTGTTAGAATGAAAAAAAAAATAATTGTAATATATTATTTTTTATTTGTGCAAATCAAAAATGATGTTGAGTTTGAACTTTACAGTTAAATGTATTTAAATAACATAAAGAAAAAAAAAATATATATATAACTGGCTAAAACTTGGATATAAGAGTTATTGCTTTAATGTTTTATTACTCCTTTCAAAATATGTTGTTGGAATTACCTAATCTTACATACCTTTAAAAGATTTAAAATAAAAATATTTTGTATAAATTATAAAAAAATATATATAAAATTCATTTAAAATTTCATAAAGTTAAAAAAAAGTATTATATTAGAACGGTTATTAAAATATAAAGATTAAATAATAATAAAAAATAGATAAACAAAATCTAGACATAAATTAGTTTGGAATTTCGTCAATAGAAATATTAATTTCAAAACTGAAAAAAAAATCAAGAAAAATTCGAAAATGTAAATAGAATTTATTAGGAAAATATCAAAAAGTTCAAAGATGCAGATTTCATAATTCTGCATAAAACTTACAACGCCACAAATATATAAAATTAAATTAAAAAAAGTTAAAAGTCACAGGCTAGGACAGAACCCTCACCTCCGGCTTTCAAATCCAGAGCGCTAGCCCTGCACCACGGAGACCTTGTTCAAGATGGTGAACTAATGGGTATTTGAAAAGATGCTGAACTTTAACCCGAAATTTCTCAAAAACTAAAGCCCATTTGAAGGAAACCTTTGACCTGAATAGTTAGGGGTATGACCCCTACAACATACTTTAAAATCATCAAAATCTGTGAGCATCATGTTGGACGGTCTGCTTGTAAGTGCTAAGCTCTAAATTTCATGAAAAAGAATGGCTTCAAATGCTTGCATACTTATCTGACATTTTTTCAGAAATAAATAAACTTAATTTAGGATTACAGAAAAGTTCATAACCTTTTTAAGGTATCTGACAAGACCGAATCTAGGATTAAAAAATTAAATTTTTGGGAATCATGCATGAGGAAACACCAGCCAGAAGTTTTTCAAACACTTTACAATTTCTTATCAGAAGAAGTAAAATATAGTATAATGACTCACTTAACAGGACTTAAAACATCGTTCAGACAATATTTTCTGAAATTAACTGGATCGCAAACCCATTTAACGATTTATTCTTTCAAGAAGCATGGAAATTTCCGAATAAGAAAAATTGATCGAACTTTCGACTGATTCTTCTTTATAATCTGATTTCAACAATGAAATATTATTGCTGTTTGGATAGCAGTAAAAGCAGAATACCAAAAACTCATGGATAAGGCTATAAAACATTTGTTGCCTTTCACAAATACCGAGCTTGTCGAAAGAGCATTTTCGTCTTATGCGTATATTAAAAACAAATATCTCAATAAGCCTGACTTGCGATTCTCTTGAGATTCTGACTTCGTTTGAACCCGATTTTAAGAAACTCAAGGTTCCAATTGAGAGTATGAAAAGTCATTTTGATTATTTGTATATAATGAGACAAAGTTTTTATCAATAATCATCTTAAGATAGTCAAAATTTATTTTAATGCTATATTAATTTTTTTAATGTTTAGCAAGCATTATAAAAAGCAATATTACTTTTAAAATGCAAGTTAAAAAATAAAAAGTTAGGAATGACAATGTAATTTGTGTCGATTTATTAGTTGGTTGTGATAAGAAGATTACTAAAGGAAAAAAAGCATGTTTGCGTAATATGGTTGAGTGGAGAGGGAGGGGAGTGCTTATGAGAAATGGGGGTACGCCGAAGTGGAAAGCCTAAGAAAGGGGTACGTGAAAGAAAAAAGGTTGCGAAGCGCTGCGTTAAAGGGTTAAAATTTGCATGACTTAAAGTCGTCGCATATAAGAATTTAATTTAAAACAAGAAATTATTTCGATAATACTGAACAGGAAATTTTATAACAAAATTCCCTGTCAAATATATTTAACGTCCGTCTAATATATTACAATCTATGTTTAGTTATAAAGAAATTCCTGCCTTCCAATTGCTTTTTTACTGACTGTTTAATTAACCTCTCATGTCAACACATGATTATAAAAATGAAGTAAAACACATTTTTTTTTCTGCAGTACAAAAAAAGTAATCTAATTTTTTATGAAAGTTTGATGTTATAAAATTAGACAGTACTTCTTCTTTATTGTTAGTTTTTCATTTTTAATTTTTAATGAAAATTTGCTTTCTGAACAGAATGTTACTGAAAGATTTGATTTACTGTTTAAATAGTAAAATATTATTTTTCGGCGCTTTAAATCGGCAGAGTTTATTATTACTTTCAATTATTGTAAACAAATCGTATCATTTATAATATAAGCACCAAGATATGAAAATATTTTGGTATACACCATCGAAACTGAATTGATAACATAAGATGTAATTGTTGCAAAATTCTAACAGTGTGGAAGAAAATATATTTCCACTCTATTTCTGTATGATGTTTATCTAATATATATATATATATATATATATATATATATATATATATATATATATATATATATATATATATATATATATATATCTGAAGTGATTCACTCAAATTTATAGAAAACCATTACTGACTGCACTCAAACACTATATAGAATACTGTGGTTTCAGTTGAATAACTCGAATATTGGACCTCCCGCTTTGAAACTGAAAACGTTATCATCATAGCCATTATACTATTTAACCGCCACTGTATGTTATATTATTTATACCACTAATTTTAATCATGATTTGTATGAAAGTGTTTAAATAAAAATTTATTTTTATCCAGGGTTCGTACGGATCAGGGAATTTTCCAGGAGTTTCACCAGTATTTTCTTTATAGAAAAAGAAATATAGGTTAAACTCGCGAAACTTCAGCTTCTTTGAAGCAAAGATTTTCTGTAAGAAAATACTGGTACCTAAATATTTCCTGGTCCCAAAATTCCAGGAGCCGTACGAACCCTGTTTATCACTGTGGGGATAAAAAGCTGTAAAATTGCATTTCATTACTTTCAAATAAAGTTATTTGTAATTATTATATGTATGAATTCGGAATTACAGAAACGCAATTATTTGCCATTAAAAGCATTAAAAGATGAAAACTAGAGATCATGAATGTGTTAATTATTTGAAGGGGTGATCACCTAATTTTAATGCCTAACAGCCAAAGTTGCATAAGAAGTTTTGAAAAAAAAATGGTTGTATAGAAGGTGGTAAGAAAAGCATTTATTCATTTTCTAATCGATTCACATGAAAATTATGGTGGCAGTCAATGTTGCGAACATTTTAGCAACAGAAATACTTCACCCCTGAAAAGGTTAACCCGGGAGCAGTGTTGCCAGTTGAACTTTCTTTTTTTTTTCAAAATTTCTAATTCTTATAAGAAATTCCGAACAGTAATTTTTACTTTTTTTTATGACAGACATTTCGTGGTTACAAAGAGTAAAAATTCTTTCGGAATTTCTGAATAAAAAAGAAGTCCAAGCTGGCAACCCTTTCCGGGCAGCACGCTCACGGGATATGACATACCGTGAGTGCGTAAGGTTTTTACATATGTCACAACTATATTACGAAAATTAACCTTTGACTTATCCCATAATTTGTAGCATTCATCTGCGATTAAATACGCCGACGAGAGTTATTTGGAAGTATTGGTGGCAATATAAAAACGGAACCTGTGTATGTCATATCCTGTGTGTATACTCCTGGTCACAGAGTAAAGAGAAAGAATAGAGAAGTAGAGAACCGTAAAAACGGCTTGTAATATAAAGCCAGTTATCGCTCAAATCAGTAGGTTCAAACAAGCCACTTCATTGAACGGAGAGAGGATGCTCGTGGAACGAGGACATGATTCATTGGACGGGGAGAGGTTTTCAAAGCAAGCCTCCAGTTGTTTGGGCCGACTTTAGAGTAGCATTTTTGGCGTCACTCCAAACGTAAACATTTCAACTCCAATTCCTCTTTACTCCGTAACTCCTGGGCTAAGGTTTGCCGTTTTCTAGTGTGCAACCCAGCCACTAAACTGACTCTTTAACCACTTAACGATCGCTCCCGATAAGTGTAAGCTAAATTCAGATTGTTTGATTTCCACCACTTTTTTGAAGTAGAAATATTTACCTTATTTAACAGGAGATAAAATAATAAGAGAATAAAGCCAGTTTCACTGTTTTAAAAAACTGGTGGGAATCAAGCAATCTGAATTTTTAAAAAGTGTCCTACAGTGCCCGTGAATATCACGGGAGCGAGAATTAAGGGGTTAAAGAAAAGAATCATACATTTGCTCCAGAAACCTCTTAAATTACCATATATTATGAAAGAAATATCCAAAACACACATATTTTATGTCTTTATTTTCTTTTTTTGAAAAACAGCGCTCCAACTAGTCCGTTTTGTGAATACGTCAGTAATTGAAAAAAAAAAATAGTTTTCAAGGGTTTGTACACTATTACCACAATTTTTAATAGAATTTTTCGCCTTATTTAAATGCTGAAAAGTATTATAAATTCTGCAATTAAATGAGGCGTCTACGATTTCTGCTAATTAAATATCAAATAGAAAAATTCTATTAAAAAATTGTGGTAAACGCGTTCGAACCCTGTTTTCGTGATGTGTTTCTAGAACATTTGCAATAGAAATAATCTTCGGGGTAAGTGTCTAGAAATTTGCAAAGAGAAGTTAATTGTTTGAAAAAAAAATGGTATTCAAGAAGCGAAACGAACCTCGTGGGAGGTCTGGAATATGAAAATATAAATATCGAAGAATACTCTGGCCCGACCAGTGCTGAGAGGTTCTGCTCGCAAAAACTGGTAGACGGGAGGTTTAAGGTTCAAATCCCTGTCGCACTCGTCGATCTAACCGTTCGGAGTTTTCCATGGTTTTCTTCGAACCTTGCGTTAATACGGGTTAGGATCCCTTAGAAAGACCCCCACTGAGGGCACTCTTCCTAGGGCCTATATCCTGCATGTAGATAATCGGCAGTCCTGAATCAACCAACCAAAGAATACTTCAGCATTTTGTTACTATTCGAAGAAAACGCTTTTCACGAAAAAAACTTATTTTACCTCAATGCGCATTTATCGCCTGCTTCTTTAAATAAAATGCAAAACTATTCTTATTACGGTGTTATCTTAGATTAAAAAAATCATTGATTAAGGATTTGTGTCATTGGAGGAGTCTAGGGAAAAACTGCCACGGATACCGATAAGAGAATACATTTTTGTCGTATTAAAACACAGACTTCTATGATTCAATAAAGCTCTGGGACCGACACTGCATGCTTTTATGTGATGTGTAGTAGAGATGAATTCGGGCTCTTTTTCAAAACACGATCCCGCAAAATTTTGAGTCACCAGAGCCCGAGCTTGATTCCGAAAGCACGCAGTAGAAAATTGTTAATAACATTTTAAAATTGTTTCAAGATTAGTTTTTTCATTTAAAAATCTCGTCTTACATAGAAATAAGTTTTAATTTTATAAATATACCCCCATGCAGTGGCGGTTCGTGAGAGATTTTTTGGGGGGACGCTAAATGCAAGACTGAAAAAATTATTCTTTTCTTACCATTATTTTTTTAAAGAAATGTTTTCCTTGTTTAATCGCGGAACTTTCTGCCAATAAAAAATGAAAGGTTTCTTTTAAAAATTAGTGGTAAGAAATGAATAAATATTGCAGCCATATATTTAGTGCCCCAAATACAACTACTCACGAACCGCCACTGCCCCCATGACAAAGTTTCGTGATTCGCGTGTCTCTGAAAATCTGTTTAAAAGAGTACTCCTTTTTATTTATGCCCAACCACTGGCACAAATCTACAAAAGTCACAATTTTTATGGTTTTAAAATATCATTGTACAACTATGGCAGAGACATGAATTCTGTGTTCTAGTAATTCCGGAAATGGACTTCCAACAGAAAACGCGGATAAACAAAGGATATCCTACGTCTTCTTAGTGTTACTAACACTGCCCGCGACAAGGCCTAAGGATCAGATAGAATTTTTCTCCTTGTATCGCATCAATAACAATGCAATTGCCTTTTCAAAGTGATTTTTAAAAAAATTTAAAACACTTATCGCTCCAAGTCGTTCAGTTGGTAGAACGTCTGTGCGCTATACTGATGACCCTGGTTCGAGTCCCTATGTTGGCTATATGCCTTTTAAGCAATTAAAATTTGAATTATTGTGAATGCAAAGGCGTGAGAAATTTTCTATGGAAAAATTTCCAAAGTATTAAATAGATTTATTCTAGAACACTTTAAGAAAATTAGAATACATTCTTGTTCCTCAAGTAGCAACTTTAAATTTCATTTCTTCAATTTGAAAATAAGTGACATTTTTACTTGTATCCTGATCTCAAAGACTGATACAAAAGACAAACACTTCTCACGTCTAATGTGCAATCCCCTCTCAAAACGACACTCGTTCAAAATACACAGAATTGCTTCAAAGGTCGCTTAATTTGTGATTTCTTATAAATGAAACATCTTTTTCAAAAGAAACTTAGAAACGGCGCAAAAAACATATTTTAAAATCATATTTTACTCCTTTATATTTTGTCTGGATATCAAAATAGCAATTTTGCAGTAAAAAACGGTATTTCGATATTATTCAGTTGTAAAATCCCTTTCGTAAACAAAACTGATTTCGCTCAAATCGCTATTTTATCCCTAGATTATTCAGGTGTAGAGTAAAACTCCTATTTTTTGACATGGAAACATAAAATGTTTCTAAATCCTGGTATATTCTTCCAGTATTAACTTAGATTTCAAAAATATTGCTTCTATAAAATCTTTTATTGAAGACTTGCTGTTTTCTGATGCGTAACTTATAGAGTTTTATATGAAAAAATATATACTTTCAAAGTAAAATATTTTAAATGTTATGTTAGTATTGAAATAGTATTGCAAGATAAATATACAAAATTGGCAACATGTATTTGCCCGATATTTATATTTTAAAGGAATATAGATGCAGTATAGTAATACTATTATTTTCTTTTTTTAATGGTATATGGCGCCACCTATTGGAAACATTTTAAATTAATTTTTTATTGCAGAGATTTTTTTTCGCATGCTCTAAAACAGTAAAAATACGAAAGCTTTTAAAAATATTCCAAATGATTTAGCTTGTAGAGTTTTTCACACACGTGGACTTTAATTATGGATAACCTTCGCTTATGATTGATTCCAATTTTGTTTTAAAACATTAGAGACTTACTCAACGTTAAATATAACATAGTCAGAGGTACCAAGCTCTCACTAATCTTCCGTAATATGTGGGTTAATTTGACCCAAGTTTATACGTTTCAAACCAGAATTTTTTTAAGAAATGAAACTAAATATATTCTACGTAGAAATTTGAAAGTAGCACTGAAAGTAAATAGAAAAATGTGCAAAAACATGAATGGGTGGAAACATGATTGTTTGATCCGCGGATTAAAGGCCTGAAGTTAGAGTAATTAATAATGCCTTTTCTCTCGGATTTTATTCATAAAATATTCTCAATTATAACATAATCCACTACGAACCTTTTCCTAGTAAGAAAAAAAGTTATTTCTGTTTGCGATTTATGAAGAATTATTTCTCATTATGTTGGAATTAAACCAAATAATGGGAAGTTATTTCTGTCTTAGACTTAGTTTTTCTTATCGTATGTTATTGCTATGCATCTACAGCGGGGGTGTCAAACTGTGGCTCATCGGATAACACTAAACTTTTATAGTAATATTTTCCTTGCCTAGTAATCGAATTTCTGCGATTCAAGAAGTCGACTATTTCTTTTAAAAATTAGTGGTATCTGGCAGGTCACAGTTTGACCCCCCTGATCTACACTGTAAAAAATACAGATTTTTTTTAATCTAGGAAAATATAATGTAACCGCGAACGAAAGTACACAATAACCTCTTCCGAATTACCCACGATTCAGAAAAGTATTCATTAGAAACCACAGAAACCAACATGTTTTCGGGATTTAACGAAGGATTAATAAAAATGAAAGTTCCTTTTGATGCCATTGATTTTTGGAAACGTTTCCGATTATTTTTAATTTTGTATTAATCAGTTTTGTTAAGAGCCTACATGAGTCACACACACACACACACACAAAAAACGCTTAAGCTAATGTTAAGTTTATGGGAAGGTTCTAGCGCGATTTCTCGCTCGCATTTTAATATTTTTAAATGCTTTTTTTTGCATAGGATAGCTGAGGTCAATCTCCAACGTTGTTAGTTTTTACTTTTTCGATTTTGATTCCAATTATTTTATATAAGGGTACTTTCACTTTCAGAACCGGTTCCAACCGGTTCCAAAATTAAAAATGCCCGCTTATAAAAAAAACAGCAACAAAAATCGAAAAAGTAAAAACTAACAACGATGGAGATAGCCCTCATTTATCCTATGCAAAAAAAGCATTTAAAAATACAGATATCTCTCACTTATACGTGATACATGGAAATCATATTTCAGCACAAGTTTTTTTATAGTATAATTTTCGTCTTTTTAAATTGCCGAATTTATAAATCGAATTTTACTGTTTTAAAATAGTGGTATGAAAAAGTAATTACTGAACATCGCGTATAAGTAAGAGATCACTGTATTAAAGTGCGAGCGAGAAATCGCGCTAGAACCTTCCCATAGACTTAACATTAGCTTGAGTGTTTTTTCCCGTGACTAGTGTAGCCCAGACTTGCCAAGTCTCCGGCTTTTTGCACATCAGTATTATCTTAGAGAAAATGTTGTTCTTTTAAATCGCCGATTATTCCGATTACATAAGGCAACATTTTCTGTACTAAAATACTGGTGTCCAAAAAGCCGGAGACTTGGCAACTCTGGTGTAGCCTCTTAAGCCGGAATGCAGGTTTTTCCTATTCTGTCCATTCTAAGGTACCCATTTCATGTTCAACAAACATGTTTTACAGACAAACATGGTACATTAACAGCATTAACATTAACATCGATATTATTTTGTTTCTCTTACATATGTAAATTTTGTTTCGCAGCTGAAAATGTTTAATTGAGAATGGATAGGTTCCTAAAATCCGATATTTCTTTACGAGAAAACTGATTAATACACTGTGAAAACTTCTCTGATTAGGTTTTTTTTAATGTATTAATCAGTTTTGTCAAGCCGGAATGCAGTTTTTCGTATTCTATCCATTCTCAAGTACACATTCCATGTTCAACAAACATGTTTTGCAGACAAACATGGTACATTAACAGCATTAACATTAACATCGATAATATTTTGTTTCTCTTACATATATAAATTTTGTTTCCAGCTGAAAATGTTTAATTGAAAATGGATAGGTTCCTAAAATCCGATATTTCTTTACGAGAAAACTGATTAATACACTATGAAAACTTCTCTGATTAGGTTTTTTAATGTATTAATCAGTTTTGTCAAGCCGGAATGCAGTTTTTCGTATTCTATCCATTCTCAAGTACACATTCCATGTTCAACAAACATGTTATGCAGACAAACATGGTACATTAACAGCATTAACATTAACATCGATAATATTTTGTTTCTCTTACATATATAAATTTTGTTTCCAGCTGAAAATGTTTAATTGAGAATGGATAGGTTCCTAAAACCCGATATTTCTTTACGAGAAAACTGATTAATACACTATGAAAACTTCTCTGATTAGGTTTTTTTTTTATGTATTAATCAGTTTTGTCAAGCCGGAATGCAGTTTTTCGTATTCTATTCATTCTGAAGTACACATTCCATGTTCAACAAACATGTTTTGCAGACAAACATGATACATTATCAGCATTAACATTCACATTAACATTTACATCGATATTAATTTTTTTTTCTGACATGTTTTGTTTCACATTTACACATTTTGTTTCACTTACACATTTTGTTTCATAGCTGAAAATGTTTAATTGAGAATGGATAGCATCGTTCGTTTTATAAATTATTCGTTCTTATTTTATGAAAATATGCTATAACCACGAACGAAAATATAATATAATCTTCTGAGTTATCCGAAATTTCAAATAGCATGTTACATTGTCTTTTGAATCCCCAGAAACGAATACATTTTCAAAATTTAAAGAATAATTTATAAAAACAAATTATTTTTAGATGCCCGAATTTTCCAGAAACGTTTCCGAAGGGATTTTATAGTGTATTAATTAGTGTCCTCAGCCCGGAATACCTGTTTTTCGAATGCTATCAATTCTGATGTAAACATTTTCATGCTCAAAAAAATGTTTAACAGACAAACATGCAAAATTAACAGCGTTAAATTAAAATACATAAAGTTCTTTACTCTTTCATGTATAAATTAACTTATGCGGCTGAAAACGTGTACTTGAGAATGGATAACATTCAAAAAACAGGTATTCCAGCCTGAGGACACTAATTAATACACTTTAAAACCCTTCGGAAACGTTTCTGAAAAATTCGGGCAGCTAAAAATAATTTATTTTTATAAATTATTCTTTAAATTTTGAAAATTTATTCGTTTCTGGGCATTCAAAAAACAATGTAATATGCTATTTGAAATTTCGGATAACTCAGAAGATTATATTATATTTTCGTTCGTGGTTATAGCATATTTTCATAAAATAAGAAACATTGGTCATTTTTTACAGTGTAGCTTTCATCGGTTAATTTATACCTTTTTATAGCCTATCTTTAAGTTGCGGTGGAAAGGAATCAGCTGTGATAATTAAACTTGATTTCTTAATAATGGTGCCATTTCACAACTTTTCTGGAGGGGGAGGGGGTGTAAAAAGTACTTTCGATTTTGTTGTGGAAAGCTGAAAAGGAATCGATAAATTTTTCTCCTCGTTCTTAAGGTTTGCGAACAAATAATATAACTTCTTCCGAATTACCAACTTTTTGAAAAGTATTCCTTTATCTTTATAAACAACAGATTTTTGAGATTTAAAGAAGCGTTTCTGAAAAAAATTTCTTTTGCTGCCCGTAATTTTTAAAAACGTTTCAGAGTAGTTTTTACGGTGTATTAATCCGTTCTCTCTACCCAAAATACCGGTTTTTCGTATGCTATAAATTCTCAAGTTAATATTTTCAGATGAATAACAAAAATTATCTCTTTAAGTCCCAAGCTTTAAAAAATACCTTAGAATCCTAATAAAATAGCCCAAAATGCTATTTTTTTCCTTCCCCCCTTTTCCACTAGGTAAATAGGGGAAATGATGCTACCGCCTCATCCCTTTATTCAAATTTCGACAGGTGTTACACCCCTCTGTTTATCATTGCTCCAGATACTGAAAAAAAAATCTCTTTTTTCTGTACTGTCCAGAAATGACAACACATTGCCCCATCCCTCACTGTGAGAGACTACCCTCTTGCAGCCCCCGGACCCATTTAAGGGGAAGGGAAATCCTTTCAGATATCCTGGGCTAGTGTGGGTTTCACAGCATTGGAATGATTTTGGATATTGTGGGATTCAAAAGGTTAACCCTATCACTATGTCCTATCAAAAAATGCCCTGTTGTTGCCCCAGGACAAATATGCTACCTATTTTTCAAATAAAAAAAACAAGTACCACTTATATTTGTACAGTTTAATTTTTACCGTGTGTTACAAACATTATGATATGAGATGTCACCGGCTGAAACTACTCAGTGAGTGATAGATTTTTTTGACAACTTGTTGAAATTGCTTGGGGTCCGCGTGGACCCCACGACATAGCGATAGGGTTAAACATGCAAGAGTAGCAAAATAATGTTAATTTTAATGTTCATGTTAATGCTGTTAACTTTAATGTTAATGTTAATTGTATTAATTGATCATACTTGTTGAACACGAAAATGTTTACTTGAGAATTTATAGCATCCAAAAAAGTGAGAAAATCGATTTCGAAAAGTTACTGTTTAAAATAATCAGAGACGTTTCCGAAAATTATGAGTAGAAAACAAAGCTTTTGTTTTAGAAATGCTTCTTTAAATCTAGTAAATCTCTTGGTTTCTGAGGTTTCTGAAGATTAAAAAACGTTTTTAGGAATCGTATATAAATCGGAAGAGGTTATATTGTATTTTCGTGAACTGTTATTATATTTCTATTATATTTCAAGATTACGAATCATTTCTGATTTTTTTTTCAAAGTACAAAAGTATTCAGTTAAATATGAAAACAACTGAACTAATTATCTCACAACAAAATATATATGACAGCGATATGATTATATAAAAAACTAATAACAGATTAAAAGAAACCCACGAATTTATTAAAATTTATCTTACAATTCCAAATAATCATAGTAACCAGATTAATAATATATAAGGACACTCAAAATCTATTTGTTCTCATTGTAATTAATAACGGCTTATACTTGTCTTTTCCCATAAGATATTCGCAATTAAAACATAATCCACTACAAAGCTTTACCCCGCTGAAAAAAGTCCTTTCTGTTTGACCTTTATGAAGAAATCATTCTCATTATGTTGGAATTAAATAGAATTAGAGGAAATTATTTCTGTCTCAGACTTGGTTTTTCTAATCCCTTGAAATGTTTAAGCCTCTACAGCTTTCATCCTTTGTTTTAAAGGTTTGAATGCATATTCTAGAATGCGGTGGAAACGAATCATCTGCTTTAATTAAACATGATTTCTTAATAATTAAAATGAAAAAAAAATACATGTTTCAAAAAGTACTTTTTAGAGCATTTTTTTTTAAATTTATATTTTAATTAACATCTTCGCGACAAACGTCCATTGTAGAATTTTTAATCTTTTATCATCGGTTTTTAAAAAGAGACATTTTTGACTAATTGATTCTCAGAAATTATTTAAAGTAAAATTGTAAAATTGTAAAATTGATTGAAGTAAAATTTTCATTTAAAATTTGTTTGTATGAAATATGTCACGTATCACGTGTACGTTATATCACGTATACGTTACGCTCGTCGCAAAGGGGTTAAAAACGGGGTATAAGAATATTTACATTTTTCATTCAATCCTTATGCACTGACTTGCTTAAAGTATAAAAAATAACCAATAAATCTTATTATCCTATAATTTATATCCCATAATCCATAATTTAATTTTTAAGTTATATATAAAGGGTGAACCAAATATTCGCTAAAACTTTAACAATTCATGAAAAAGGAAGAACGTGTGATAAAGAAGTGCGGTTTGCAAGAAAGGGCTTCCAAGGTAGTCGGATTTTTTTTTAGAAGCAAAAAATATTTAGTTAAAAATTTCACTGGTAGATGGCGCTGACGACCCGAAACACAATGTACAGGATAACAGTACGCACCATCCACTTATTCTTGCAATAACAATTGTTCAACATGACCTCCAGAACATTGTAGGACACAACTAAGGCGAATCAAACATCCGTTACAGCTGAACGGAACCTGTAGGAATGAATTGCAGAAACTCTCCGTTCAAATAGAACAACTTCACCAACAACGCTCGATCGGGTAATGAAAACATTCTGAAAGCAAATGGGAAATCCTCGTGTATCCTGGTTTTTTATTTCAGGATTAATTTGCATAATTTTGCTGCATTATTCTCGCGTGTTAGCACAATCTACAGGTGACATTTTTTTAACTAAAACTCTTTTTGCTGCTAAAAAAAATCTGCCTACCTTGCCCTTTCTTGCAAACCGCACTTTTTTATCATAATTTCTTCCTTTTTCATGAATTTTTGAAGTTTTAATGAACTTGTGGTTCACCCGGTATAAGCATATAAGTTTACTCGAAGCTTCCGGGATATTTAGTCAGATTAAACTGTTTTATGCAAATATATTCTGATGAGATGTTAAATCTTGCATCTTTTTCAGAATGAAAATTACATTAACTCTGCTCACTGAACATTCCATTGTTAATTTAATTATTTTTTTTTATTCAATTTTCAATAATTTTGGAATTTAAAAATTCGAGTATATGCGTTGACGCATTTACTACTGTCGTTTGATTAGCTCGAGTCATAGTATATCTTTCTGAACAAGGTTTATCCCATCATTAAAATAATACTTGCTTTTCATCCAAGAAATGTCTTCATCTGTTGCAGAAACTGAAGAAAATCTCATCTAACAAATATTCGACACAAAGGTAAACTTGTCTTATGAGACATATCTAATTTAGATGTCGAACATTTTAATATTTTTTGTTTGGATGAAACCGTTTTGGAGATCATTGTACAATATTTTTAAAAAAAGTTCTGATAAAAAAAAATCATTTTCTATTTCAGTATAGAAATAATACTAAATCTCCCGAAAATAAGCTATTTTATTACTAAAATATTGTATCGAAATAAAGAGATTTTCTTGAATATCCTTTTTTTTTTATATGTTTTGAAATACAATTTCTAGGCAACGGTCTAATAAAAGAGAGGGAAAAAAGGAAATGCATTGGCAAATACGTAAAAATTGAGAAAGTAAAATGTATTATATTTTTCCAACGCATGCACAAAATTTCGAATAATTTAAACAAGTAATTTTGAAATTCTGATAAATCTACTGTGAAATTTACAAACCGACTGGATTTATTAAAGGCCTCCATATAGAAAGTTTAGCATCCATAATTTAGCGTTTAAACCAATTATTTAAATGTGCCATTATATATATCGTGAAAAATCTCGATACAAAAGTATTGTGCCAAGAACGGAAGTGGTATATATATTTCGAACGAATAAACTAAATTAAACTAAATACTGTGCAGCTAATTCCGTATGCCTTTTCAACATAACAAGCAAATCGGATGTTTTTAGGATAATTAACGCGGGACAGATGTATAAGATTATATCGTATCCTTTAAAAAGTACACTTACTTATCTTTCAACCACGAAATATCTGTATCTGTTGCAGAAATTTTTAAAGACTCGTTCAACAAATTTAGCTCGTGTAACACTTATTCAAATGTAAAGTCCTCGTATGAGACATATATGGGAAAGGAGTTTGAAATAGGGTACGTAACGGCTCTGCTTTGTTGACAAAAGTCTAGAAAGGCCGGAAAATCGGAACACCCCCACAAAAGTGTTTGTGGACAGGCTATTGAAAAATAGCACTTGTTGCCACAGGAAAATTCTTATCTATTTGGGAAAAGGCGTTTTCTAAGACCATCTGAAACAGTGGTTTACTTATGAGTTGTAAATTTGCAATTGGACGAAAAATGTCCTGGCCAGGATTTTTTTTCAATTTGGAAAATTACGACTCATATGATGTCTTTACCAATTTGAATAAGTAGGGTAAAACCAGGTGATATTCATAAATGAAATATTTCCACTTCCAGTAACAAAAAGCTTCATTGTAATAAATTTTGAATCAAACTTTAATATATATATACATTTTTTAAGTCATTAACCCTTTTTTGTAAGTTTTCAAGCCATTTTTAATGTTGTCATAGAATGACTTTCTCAGCTTTTACTTCTCATATCCATTGCACTCTTCATGTGCCCACTCTTTGTAGTCTGAATATCTTATCCACTCTTCACCACCTGCTTAGTAAAGAAACAATTCATTTCAGAATTCGATGCAAAACCAGGGTACCCGGTTTTGCATCAATGGCGACCAAAAATCAACAAGTTCATTCTCCTGAATAATTGGACGCACACACTTCTACTTGGCATCAAAATATCGTCTGGAAGCTATAGAAAACAGTGGTTTACTTACGAGCTGTAATTTTGCAACTGGAAGACAACTGGCCGGACCAGGATTTTTCGTCCAGTTGGAAAATCATGACTGATATGATTTCTTTACCAATTTGAATAATTGTGTTATAATTAATCTAGAGTGGTTTACCGACCTAAATCGATCCGTCATGCTGACGTTATTTGAAAAGTAGGAAAGACGGAACATAATTAAAACTTTTGAGCTGAATTTCTTTGCAACAGCACTGCAAGGACACAGATATTAACTTACTTCAAAAGCCGATGGCACACTGCTAGGGGACGCTAAGGGATGTAGTTACGATGGCTGCTCTCCACAGGGTAGCGCCCATCAGCGAGAAAAAAAGATACCCGGTTTGACTGGCCTACCCAGGTTTAACCTACTCTCCCCTATCTAATTTAGATGTCCATCGTTTTCATAATTTTCGTTTGGAGAAACAAGTTTAGGTGATCATTCTACGGTATTTAAAAAAGATCTCTTGTCCAATTAAATCCTTATTTATTTCAATAGAAATAACATTAAAATCACTCGAAAATAAACTACTTTGCTAATAAAATATGTCCAAAAAGTGCGATGTTCTTGAATTTTCTTTTCTTTCTTTTTTAATTTTTCTTTTTCTTTTTCCTCTTTTTTTTTTTTTTTTTTTTTTTTTTTTTGTTACACATTATGAAAAACAATTGCTAAGCAATGGTTAAATGGAAAAGGAAAAATAAAAGAAATACGTCGGAAATTTGGAAAAACTGATTAAAAAAAAATATTTTACATTTTTCTGACAGATGTATTGGAAAAATTTCAAATGGATTAATTTAAGATCTCTATATCGAAAATTTATCACCTATGGTTTTAGGTTTCAATCAGTTATTCAAATGTGCCATTTTATTTTTTGTGAATGACGCAATTTTAAAATCGTCGTAATTCCCATAGAAAACCGTCATGACATGAAAGAAAAAGTTGTATATTTTTCGAAGGATTGAAAACCAAGATAAACGTAAAATTGTACAGAAAAATTCGAGTACCTGACCAGCATATCTACCAAATATCAAGAAAATTGGATACTTTGGCGAATGTTATTGACTTACAGACACACTAACAACCTAACAGCCACAAAAACTTAAAATCCCACAATTTTATCAAAAATATCTTATATTATCAAAAATGTCTAACAGTAAAATATAACGACATTCAAAAATAACTTTTGTTCATAATTAATAATGGCTTATACTTGTCTTTTTATACAAGATATTCTCAATTATAAAAAATACACCACAAAGATTTTACATGGTAAATAAGAGTATTTTGCATGACAATCATTAAAAAATCTTTCTCATTATATTAGTATTGGCAGAATAAGAGTTATTTAAGACTCGCTATTTTTTTTTTCATTTTTTAAAATTATTAATGTTCTAAAGCTTTTCCAATTTATTTTAATCTTTTGAATGTATATTCTAAAATGCGGAGGAGAAGAAAAAACTTGGTTTATAAATAAGTAAGTGGAAAATAATCAATGCTTGAAATGTACCGTTTAGAAGATGTTTTTTCGATTGACAATCTATATTATAAAACATGAACATGTTCATCAGAAACCCTGACATCATATTGACGATGTCAACAACTTGAGTAGTAAATTTAGCTTTTTTGCAAATTTATTAATTTCTAAACATCGCACAATTTAAATTTTTAAAACAGACTAATAGGAGAAAAAATACTTTCAAATATACTTTATATGAACACTTTATCCCAATTAATTGATATTCTATTGGTTATAAAATAATTTTCAAGCATGATTTTCTTTTTAATCTATCTCTATCATGTGCAGCCCGCATACGGAAGACTGAAACCTTTGCACATCACTATTTGTTTCCGGCTCATATTCTAGAAACTTAAACTTCATAAATAAGTAAATAAAATAATAATATAAATAAAACACAAATTTAACAGATGTGTAACCGGACTCAAAAAGGTTTCTTTAATGATATATTTGGCATGCGGCTAATACGAAATTACCGTTTTTTACAAATTTCAAAACTTTATTTGAATACATAATTGATACTTTTCTTATGAAAATGATTTTTGTTGTTTTTAGTGGGCAATCGAAAGATGATATTAAATCTTAAAAAAATTCACAGTTATTAACCTATGTTACATACACCGAGTAGTGTGTTCTATAACCCGGAAAGTCCGGGTTGGACCTCTGGTTTTAACTTTAATAAAAACAAGGGTGCGTGATTATAGGGTGGTCACAAGTTACATGGGGAAATTTTTTTTCATCTTACCTTTCGGGTGACCCTCCTAAAATTTGCCAATTACTTAGAAAATGATATTGTTGAAGTTTCAGCTCAATTGAATAATATTAACCCGTGCCTCATCGAAGTTGAATTATTGTAAAATTGTGATTTTTGGTGAAAAATTGCAGTTTTTTCTTCATTAAGTGAAAACCATTTGTTCTAAAACACTGATTCTTGTCTTATTTGATAAAAAATGTTGTTGCCTTGAACTTTTACTTTCAACAAAACTTATATTTAATGCATTTAGCATTTTTTAGGTCTAGTCGTGAACTATATACTCAAATCTGCATTTTTGAAAAATAAATGGAAAATGACAGCAGAATAATTCTGATTACTTCTGACCACTTTTTTGTGTTTTTTATATTAAAAGACAAAATAAAATTGTAACTTAAAAAAAATTTCACGAATTATAGTTAATTATTAGGTATCTAGTTTTGCGTCTCGAAAGAAGAAGCTAACTGAATTTGTATTGCAGTTAAAGTGCATTTAACACGAACCTCTGAAACTCTATTTTTAATAAAAGATAATTTTTGTTTCTTTCTATCTTTAAGAAGTCTTTTTTTATCATTGACGAAACCTTCCGACAACCAGCAGTCGTCAAATGCATCCCTCCTTTTTACTATGATTGGAAGAAAAGGAAGTACTCACGAGGAACCGAAGAGATTACTACGGAAAAAATGTCTTTACTGTTAGATAGGTGTAGCATATCTGATAGAGACGCAGTTAAAATAATTTCAACTACGGCAGAAGCATTAGGTCATAATCCAATTACTTTAATTTTAAGTAGAAGTGCAATAAGACTCCGAAGACAACAATTTCAAAAACAAAGAACTCAGCTCATAAAAAACAGATTTAAAAATTCCGATTTAGAGGAAGCTGTTGTTCACTGGGATGGAAAACTACTTACATATATTTTGAATAAAGAAAATGTAGAGAGGGTAGCGGTATTAATTAGCTGTGGGGATGAAGAAAAGTTGATAGGTGTTCCTCAGCTTGAAAATAGTATGAGAATAACCTAGGCAAAATCTGTATTTTCAGCAATTGAAGAATGGGGGGGGGGGGTAGTTGGTAAAATCCAGGCAATGCGTTTTGATACCACTGCAGTAAACACAGGTCGCCTAAATGCAGCAAATATTAGAACAAAATCTTCTCTATTTACCCTGTCGCCACCATATTCTAGAAATTATTCTCAGAGCAATTTTTGATTGTAAAGTGGGCAGAACCACTGCCCCACACCCATATATTAAAAAAAAATCAGACTGGGTGGTAAAAGCTGCACAAGTCTAAATACAAAACTGCTATTGAAGATGAAAATATCAGATATAAAATACTTAATTCAGACGAAATTTCTAGTTTTCTTATTGATCATTTAAAACATAGACACCCCAAGGATGACTATAAAGAATTTATCCAACTTTTTAAAATTTTTATAGGACGTCTTCCAAAAGACATTTTTTCAGATTACCTGGCGCTATTCTTCACGCCGGATGGATGGCTAAGGTCATTTATTCTCTCAAAATATATCTTTTCAGAGATAAATTATCATTAACATATTTAGAAGAAGAAGATATTAGAGACATTTGTTTGTTTATAATCAGTATATATGTAAATGAGTGGTTCAATGCTCCTCCTCCAGCTTTGGCTCCCAATCAAGACCTACAACTATTAAAATCATTTGTTGACTACAGAAAAATTGATAAAAAGGTTGCAGACCAAGCGCTTTCTGAAATGATAAAACATCTTAGATATCTTAACTTGGAGCATACGTTGCAGTTTCATTTTTCGATGACACTTTGTTAAAAACTGTCAAAATAGGTATGGCTGAAAAATTAATGTCATTTGAAGAAGAAAATGATGATGATGAGATAAGGATGTAAGAACAACAATAGGTTTCAATGAAGTAGGATATTTATTGGATAAAGAAGTATTTTTTTTTTCATCTGAAACCAAAGCCATTAAATAATAAGCCCAGTCAGATACATGGGAAACTTTTCGCAAGTTGAAAATAGCGCCATCTAGCGGTTGGGAGTGCTGCATTCGGCACCAAGAATATTTTAATAAAATTTTGCTTCTAAAATTAAAGCTTAACCCTTTCAGGGGCAAAGTACTTATGTTTCTAAAATGTTGAAGTCAGTGAGTCACACCGGGATTTAAAAACAAAATTTATTTCAAAATAAGTAGAAGCGTTTCTTCACGTATATTATAAAAGTAAAATTTGATTCCAAAATTCCGGTGTCAATGTGGCGTTTGGGAATTAAAATTAAGTGGTATATATTATATACCACCGCCCCTCAAGGGGTTAAAATAAGGAGTTCATATTTTCTAAGAAAGTCGTTTGTAAATTCCGGTGTCAGTCAGAAATTTCACATTTTACGAACATGATTTGTCTGTGCCGGAAAGGGTTAATTGCATAGTGAAGTAAATTTCCATCACTTTTTATTTAACTTTTAATAAATAAATCAACTTCTTCGCCACCACTATATTTATATAGCAATATTAATTCAGTAAATTTCCACATTTTTTTATTTCATTATAGTTTTAGCTTTAATGTAAAAGATCCCAATAATTAGCAAGCTTTTAAAGGAAGTGCGAAAACAGAACATCGATAAAAATCGTATAAATTATCGATATAAATAAATCGTATCGTTTCTCTGCGACCCACTTCTGTTTTGTCCTCCTTCCGCAGCAGAGGTTTGGCGCTAGTGTGTCGCTAACAAATTTAACACTATCTGACTGGGCTTATTATTTAATGGCTTTGTCTGAAACTGTAAATTTTTTTAGGAGATTTGAGATTAATATGCAATTTTTAAATACTGATCCCGATTTATGGTGTGAAAATAAACATTATTTGAAAGCAAAAAAAAAAAAAATAAATAAAAAAAATAAAAAATAAATAAATAAATAAATAGAAAAAATTGTGTATGGTTTTAAGGTTGTCAATGACGCAGCTGAAAGGGGAATAAAATTAATCCAAGTTTTCAATTCCTGTTTAACGAAAGACGAAAAACAAAAGCAGTTTCTGTTGCAAATTGTATCTGAATGTAGAAAATTTTTTCAAGATTCTTCAAAAGGCACATTATCGAAGCTCTTACCACCTTAATGTGATAATTGTAAGTGATAATATTATATTTCTTTTATAATGACTCGTTTTTTATACCGCAACTTTAATAATGAAATGTATTTGAACATTATTTTTTTCTCATTTTAATACTTTGCTCTTTATTTCTTATAATTCATTCAGTTTAAATTTCGATTTTTCTCATTTATTTTGGATTTTTTTTTTTAACTATACCCCTTTTTATGTACAAAATGAAAAAAAAAAAAAGAAATCTTAATCTAAAAGCAGATCAAATGGAATGTTACAACGTTTTTTCACATTTTCATAAAAATTCAATTTTTAGAATTCAGAACATGTTTGGTTCTAAAAAATGCTGTATATTTTAAAAAATATAATTTTTTACAAAAAAAAAAAGATGTTTGGTTCTTCAATGTAAAAACATTTTTTTTATGAAATGAGACCAGAATTAGATTTCTATGTTCTTTTGTATTCATTTTATGAAGGGAAAAACTAGAAATTTTTGCGAAAAATCACGTTTTTTCAAAATTTTGACCTCAATGAGGCACGGGTTAACATTATCGAAACGAGCTGAAACTTCGCCAATCTCATTTTTTAGCAAATTGGCAACTTTTAGGGGGGTACCCCCGAAAAAATTCAAAAATTGATTTCTTGTGACCACCCTAGAAGATAGTACAAACACAATGTTGCTAGTCCGCTACTTTATTATTATTATACTATTGTTCAGATTGCTTCATTGACACCACTTTTTAAAAATAGTATAATTGGCCTTATTATCGTTGGCCTTATTATCCGGCGATTTTGTTTGATATCTTTTTAAACAAATTTTGGTATTTTTAAAACAGTTGAAGCTCCGCCCTTATCTGAGAGTCTTTCATTAAATGGTTTTGTAGATAGGTTTTTCAAATTTATGCATCTGTATATATCATTCACTGTACAGATTCAATATAAAACGTCTTCCAATTAAATAAATATGGTCAGCATAATATAAATGCATTAAGGTAATGCTGTAAGGTAAAAGTCACGCCCTTAGTCAATGATGGTTGATGAAACAAACACGAGTTATATTGTAATAAAATTTCTAGAGTGAAATATTTTTATAAAACTTGAGTAAAATTCCCGGTGTGTACACTGTTAAATACCTTTTTTGAAAAGTTCAAGAAAATACCATTTTTAGAAGCATCCGTGACATCAAAATGTATAACGTTCCATATTTCAACAGTAAATACACGCCTAAAAGTTTATCAAAGGCATCTTACTTTTGATATATAAATATTTTTTCAATCTATTGCAGATGATTTTTGTTGAAAGTACAAAATTTCCGCTGACATTTGTCACATACTTTTCAACCTATTTCACACAAATACTAATTAAAACAACATAAATGTCCTAAAAACATATACATACCATTTCATAAAATATTTTACTGAAGGTGTTTTGACCGAGCGCTTTCGAGCAAACCTTTGCTAATCCTTAGGGTTACAAAACAAAACGTAAGTACACAAAAGACGAATGACGCCATTTGTGATTTGTGTACTTGCGTTTTGTTTTGTAACCCTGAAGATGAGAAAAAATTTGCTCGAAAGCGTTCGGTTGTATATGTAAAAAAAAATGCAGTTTGTATATGAAGTCAAAACACCTTCAGTAAAATATTTTATGAGATGGTATGTATATATGTTTTTAGGACATTTATGTTGTTTTAATTAGTATTTGTAGTACAAGGGGAACATCGATTCAAAGAGTATGTTTAATCATAACTCAAGTTTTTAAGTACTATTATTTCACACAAATTAGTAAGTTTAAATATCAAACGTTTTGTTATTGTCGAAAAATAAATTACAAATATAGACGAAGACGTTAAAAATATGGAAATAAACATCCGACTAAAAAAATAATAATAAAGCGCGTAATTTAAAAAGTACGTAAAAAATCAAATATTAGCGTTTCAGATAATAATGTCACAAACTGTGCAATTATAGGATACTCCTTATTCGTTTTGATAATGCATCGGATGTAGTCGAAACACGTCAACAGTTTAATCAAACATATTTTACTGGTTAGAATGTTTTTATTTTACGCCTTTAAGCAATTAAAAGATATATACCAGAAATTTTATTTTTTTTTAAAGTTAATAAATTCCAAGCAAATATAAGTTATATTTTATTATATAACTTTTATTGTCAGACACAACTTTATTTTAGTCGTGGCTTAT
This sequence comes from Maratus michaelseni, assembly GCA_963931845.1. NCBI lineage: Eukaryota > Metazoa > Arthropoda > Arachnida > Araneae > Salticidae > Maratus > Maratus michaelseni. Next base: position 251,006,739 of record OZ007600.1, on the reverse strand, counting down.
ATGCTGGAAATTATGGTGCAAATTCTTTTAATATCTTTCAATTATTCAACATTATTTTGTATTTTCTAAGTGACCGCAATCTTTTATGAGCTACTGCATGTACAGAGATGCCACAGACGACTTTTTTCTGTACTAGATATTGTCTACCATTATTTTTAAACAATAATCTTTGTGTTAGATTTCTAATAATCTCCGAGTTGGATTATTATTGTTTCGGAATAGTGGTAGACAAAATAATACTAAAAAATATTGTCGATTGTGATTATCCTTTATAGATGCCTATGAATTTGAAACTTTAATAACAATTCTTATATTTCTTCTAGTGAAAAATTTGGCGGTTTACACTTGCTGAAGCACGTAATGAAACTCTAAATTACTATGAGGTATATTTCTGAGTTTCGTAGAAAATTAAATTAACGGGCGTATCATAATTTTATGTCAGCTGTCACGTTCAGCAGCATTGTTTCATAACAATAACGCTCTTAGGCAGTTACTGAAAATAAAATAACAATAAATCTGTCAGATTAAGAGACCGCTGCTTTGCGATGATTTTATATTGGATGGAAAAACAATTGTTTTTTATTTTCTGTGTCTTTTTTTTTTTTTTTACTTTCTTCTATTTTTACAAGTATTGGATTGGTGAAATGTTTCGACGTATTTATACGTTTTAGAAGATCTTGAATATTATTTGACTGTTTTTAGAAAATGTTTGTCTGTGATTCAGTCTATCTGTATGTGACAAATATTTTTTGGGCGCTCTATCTCAAGAACTAACGCACGAAATTTAACCCTTTCCGGCGCAGACAAATTCTGTTCGTAAAATGAGAAATTACTGACTGACACCGGAATTTACAAACAACTTTTTTAGAAAATGAGAACTCCTTATTTTAAGCTTTTATTATAGAAACAAAATTTTATTAAAATAATCTTGGTGTCGCATGCAAGTTTGGAATTAAAATTAGGTGTGCCCGGAGTGGGACCACTATGCCGGAAAGGGTTAATAAAACTTCTGTTAGATTTTGTTAGACCTTGATATAAATTGGTGCTGATTACCTTTTGGAGTATGTCACCCTGTATATGTCTGTCTGTCCATTAGAATGTCTGTCTGTGAGTTATTCTGTGTGTCTGTTTGTATGTATGTATGTGACAAAATTTTTGTTGGCGCTCTATCTCAAGAACTAATGCATGGAATTTAATAAAATTTTAGATTCAGTTAGACCTTGGTATAAATTGAAGCTGATTAGTTTTCGGTGTAAATCGCCAAATAGGTGACGTTGCTATTCTGCATTTTTTATGATTTTTGCAATAGCTCTAACTGAAGAACTAATGAAGAGATTTTCATCAAACTTCTGATTCAGTTAGACGTTGACATAAGTTGTTGCTTATTAGGTTTTGGTGTGAATCGCCCAAGATGTGACGCTGCTCTGCTACATTTTTCAGGATTCACATGATTTTAGCGATAGTCATACATCAAAAACTAATGCATGGAATTTCATCAAACTTCATATTCTGTTAGACCTCTACATAAGATTATGCTGATTAGGTTTTGATGTAAATCATGTAACAGATGGCGCTGTTATGCTGCATTTTGTATTCTAAAATGCATAAATTAAAAAAAATTACACTTTTTGAAGTATTGGCGTGTATCAGACAGAAGAAAGTTTTGAGGTTGGCACATCCGACTTGTTCATGATTGTGCTAAGAATGTGTTTTACAATATCAATCTAAATATATAGATATAATCCCAGTAAAGATTTTCATAACACGTTAAGTGTCATTTTTACAGTGATTCCTTAAAAATTTGAAGGCATTTATGAAATCTGGATTATCCGTTTTTGCAATTAAAAATAGCTACCAGAATTTTCGAACGGTAATATACGCAATACGCATCACTGAAACTTGAATAATGAAAAGATTACTGTTTGTAAATTTTGTTAGATATTTTGAATACAACAAACATACCTATTTTTAAAAAAAAACAGTATTACACTCATTATTTATATTTTATTTTCTACTTTTTAGTGTTTAAAATGTTGCACTATAGCAGTTTCATATCCAGTTGCCATATTTTGGCGAGCGTAATGCAAAACAAAGCAATATGCAAGAACGATTGCAGCAATGATTTGCTGCTGTAGCACGGTCTATGCAGTAATCTTTCAAGATGTAAGATCTATGCTGACTCGCCAAACTTACCCCATTACTATTGGGTTGTTCGGAGAGTTCTGTGTTGTTGTTGAAAAATTTGTCCGTACTGGAAAATTCTATCATTTAATTATTAGACATTAATTCCGATGTATAATATCTACTATTTGACGGATAGAATTTTCCGGTTCGAATTGGTTTTCCCAAACATAAGGAACTTTCCGAAAAACCCAATAGTTTCAATCACTCTATGTACCTGACAAACTATCTAAATGTAGAGATATTCAGAAATCTAAAAAGCAAACGATGTCTTTTTATTTATTTATTTATTTATTTATTTATTTATTTATTTGCATTAAAAAACTAATATTCTTTTTAAGTAGCATTAAAGCACTAATCACGTTGGCGCAAGTGTTTAGATGCTAGTGTAGCCTATATATATTAATAAAAGAAAGTTATTGTGCGTATGTGTATTTCTTTAATAATTAGCCGATATATTAATTAAAAACCTTCATCTAACGTCAATGAACGAACTTCGATTGACTTCTGCACGCTGGAGTCAGCATCGTTTCCATCCACGTACGGGGAAAAAGTGGTTCTTCAAAAAGAAAGGAAATAAAATTACCTCGGTTCTCTATCGCTTAAAATTGCAATCGAACAGCCCTGGACGCGATCTTTTGAAAAAAAATGCACTGCGCGTTCGAGTTTCTGATGGTACCTTTCATTAAAAAAATATCAATATTTACTATTATCGATATTTACTATGTTTTACTAAAGCCATTTTCCTATTATTTCTCCCTTCCAGAAGTTCGATCGCGCGTGATCAATATCAATCGTGAGCAAAAGAAATTTCCGTGTCTATTAGTCACTTTTTAAAGCCAAATTTGCCAGCGTTTTTTTTTTCTGTTCGTGTCTCTAACTAAGTATAAATAAGATAGTAATGATTTGTGTTTCTCGTGTTTTTATAATTAAAACTTCGTGTATTTTGCAAAAGGCTGTGGAGGCCACAGCTATAGATTCGTCTGAAAAAAAAAAAACCCGATGAGAATTCGTAAATTTTACAATGCTTACAATCGTAAAAACGGTAACAAGCGATGGAGAATGTGTTAATACATTGTTTTATTTAACACGTTTGCATTATTATCGTGCATAACTGGAATATCTTTTTTATTCAGGAATTCCGAATTCATTCCAGAAATTCTAAATAGTATTTTTTTTTATTTAATGAGAGAAGTTTCGTGATACATAAAGTAAAAGTTCTTTCGGAAATGGACAGAAATGGACCCAAAAGAAATTACTATAATTGCACAATTAGATTAGGATAATTGAGAACATTTACAATAACATATATGTACTAACTTTTCTTGTTAATCTGTTTTTATACCTTCATCTTTCGGTGGAAATTTTCTTATATGTTTATAAATTATAGAATCTTTTTAAGTTGTGGGAAATTTAAAAACTCTGTAATTTTCACCAAATAGTCATAGTTTAATCCATTTGCTTTATTAACACATGTATGCGTTTATCCTTCTATATATAAAAAAAAAGTAATGGTTTGGAAATGGACCAATGAAAATCTGCGTAGATACCGCGAAACGTATCTGATTGGTCAGAGCTTTCTGACTTTTCTTAGGGGGAATTAACAGAGGCGTAGCGTCAAGGGGGGCACGGATCACTTTACTACCAGTATTTTTATACACTATATTTGGCCTTATTCAATTCATACCGTTCAAAGATTAAATAAGACTAAATGTAGTGTATAATTATACTGGTAGTAAAATGATCGTGCCCCCCCTGACGCTACGCCACTGGGAATTAACATGAAAGCAGAGAATTTAGATAGGCTGGGCGCTATTAGGGGGGTTACCAAGGGGAAGGAACTCGGGTCTGTCGCCAAGTTTGGCGCCAACTAGGCGCTATTTCCAGTATTTCGCCAAATTTCCATAGACTCTCATTGAAATCCAATAGCGTTTACTCGCTTGCAAAAAATCAACAAATTGAGATATTGCAATGCAACAAAAATTAATATTTGTTTATGAATAGAGCTTAATTGAACTATTTACATTATTTTTAAGCACAGACACTAACTATTTACAATATTCGTAACACTATATATACAATTGGTACTTGTTAGTTATCCTGTCGACCAAATTACTGTCGCCAAATTCATATATATTAAACGAGCAAGAGATGTCGAGGGATGGGGTGAGCAAGGGATGGGGTTAGCTAGGGCGCGATTACGCGGGGGGTTGGTGAGCGTAGCGAGCAGAGGGGCCGAGCCCCCCTAGTGATTTCAAATTTTAATAATTTTAATTTAATGATTTTAAAGTTTTAAAGTTAAAAAGAAATGTCTGAAATGGACGCATATGCTATTTTATGCACAATAGTTTTTGATACTGAATAATTATGAATCAGAGTTATTTTTATCATTAAAATTTTAATGAATCTTATTTCATTTTAAAAAATTAAAATATATTTTTAAAAATGTATTTAAATACATTTTTATTCCGCTGATTCGAACACCATGGGAAATGACTTTCGCTTCCAGTAACTTTTAATAAAGCTAATTAAAGTAATAATTCTTCATCTTGCAAATGACTTTTTCTGAATACGATTTGTATTATTCCATACGCTTTAAGGAACACGTTAATTAATAGTGAAAAATGTAATTAACTTATTTGCACCAATAGCACATATATTCAATAACACATTTATTTGCAAAATAATTATGTGTCCAATTTAATGCGTAACAGATATTTTGCAGGAAGTTTCAATTGCCCTGTTTAAAATCCTTCAAATTTTACGTCAAAGTGTCTTTTTGTCTTTTCCTTCAAAGTATTTAGAAAATAAGAAAGACCAGTGGTCCCTTGCGAGGATTTTGCATTGCAGTCTAATAGATTTGAGCAATATCTAATAATTTTAGCTGCAGACTTAAATTCTAAAAGGAAATTAAGGATAAAAATATCTGCAAACAACCTTAGTTAAGCCAGAATATCATCTCATTTATTTCATCAAAGTGACAGTAAAAACTATTTAAGATGGCAAAAGGCAAGCGCAAGAGTGAAAAAAAAATAACGATCTTATTTTAAACGCATTAAAGGATGACTTCATCCGCTTCGGGAAAAACACAGAACAAAGAAAAATAAATTGAATACATATGTAAACTTTTTACGAAAATGATTTAATATTTCACGAGAAAATGGCAGTTTGTTACAGATGTAGAATTATTGCAATCGTTATCAAGAATCATGGCGAGGAGGTTAGGCAATGATGAAACACCATAAGAATTTCTCCAATAATGAGCAGCCAATTTCCAGATAAATTGTTTATTAACGAACAGGAGCGATGTCAGTAACAGTTTCCACAGTATCAAGGTGAAATTATATAGCCCTCAGGCTTGACGTTAACTCACTACATTAATGAATGATCTTAAAGGGCTGTTGTGAAATTCTAAGTCATTTGAACACCAGATTTGGTCAGCACTTCAAAACACGACAAAAATATGTTCTCCAAAATCTTGCAAGCGAGTTTTGTTAACGGCGCATAGAGTTACTGAAATGACGTAACGTATGCACGAACCAATGAGTGACAGACGAAATTAAGCTAAGCGAATGAGGTGTGATGGAGAAGATTTAACACGAACGAATCCCTATCCCAACTGCGCATTGATTTTGACGTGAAAAATACCCAGCGCGCGAAGCGAAGCATGGATTAAAGAAAAATGGCTTTTTAAAACATTCGAAATGACAACAAACGTCTCTCAGAATTTTATAGATTGGGGAGTTAATAAAAGTTATGAATGAACTTAAAGTTTTAGATTAAGATTTGGAATAAGATAATTATAATTATCTAATATAATATTATATACATTATTAATTAATATACGTGTTATTACTGTTAAAAGGACATTAAATAGGAATAAATATTATTAAGAATTAAAGAAATAATGACTATGTCAGATTTTAGATTAATTTAAAGGAATAATGCGAAATAAAATTTTTATATAACATATATAATATACAATTTAATTTAATATAACAAAGCATACATTTTAGGCTACGCATGAAATACCACTGGTCTGATCAATCAATAGTGTCTTTTTCTTCTAAAGATTTGAATTTGAATTTTGCTTTTCAATAATAAATATAAAATAAACCAGTGCGGTGACGTCCCACTTTATTTTTATGTAATTTTCTTCTATATATAATCATGTTTGAGCACTATATAATGGGGTATTTTTTGTGGCAATATTTATTTGAGAAAATTTCATTTATTAAAACAATGCTGATTTAATTTTTAAGTAATTGCAATTTTTAATCAAGAAACGTGTTATAACGAAATGTAAGTGTACTATGTCAGAAGCCGTTAGAAAACCTTTTGAGTGATATCTCATTCGTTGTTGTGCATTTTGCGTACATATAGAAAAAGGGATGTTGACAAGAGAAGTAATATTTATGATATTAATTATTTAATATTTAATATATTTTTATTTAAAACTACAGATTTCTTAGACAATCTCGTTTAGTTCACGTCTATAATCTAGATTACATCATAATTTTAAAAGATTCTATATTTTATTCTTATAGAACAATACCACAGGACCCTCAAATGAGCATTTTTTAATACCATTTTTTCTGAAGATTAATTTTCGTGGTTGGTTTCAACAACATTTGAAATCGAAAACTAAAAGTAAGATATTCGATTGAAAAAAGTTGTATTAAAAAAAATACACTATTTGAAATACTAACACATTTGTCTTCTAAAATCGGGGATGTATTAGATGAAATCATTAAAAGATTAACAGAAACAAAAAAATATTGTAAATATTAGAACTTTGTGTAATATCATACGTAACGTAACACATACAAATCGTAACACATATTTTTTAATATAACTGTATATTCGTTTCAAATTGGGTTAAAATATTACTATTTAGTAAAAATTGCAGAGTTTTTTTTTATTTTTCCACAATGTGAAATTTTTTTATAATTCATAAACGTATAGGACGGTGCACTGCACATTCACACAGAAAGGTGAAGATGTAAAAAACAGACTAACAAGAAAAATTAGTACATGTATGTTTTTGTAAATGTTCTTAATTATCCAAATTTAATTGTACAATTATAATAACTTCTTCTGGGTTATTGTTTATATTGTATGTACAGTAGTTTTTCATACTGAATAACGACGAGTCAGAGTTATTTTTATCATTAAAACTTTAATAGATCTGATTTACTTTAAAACAAAATAGAAGTGCTTGCATTCATATTCCAAAGAGTCTACACCATTATTTCTGATAAGTAAACTTATATACAGCATAATCTAACACAGAATAATCTAATTCGGAATAATACAAAATCTCATAAGTAATTTCGATTGTTCCTATTACAACATTACTGCTCCAGCATATTACGTGTATTTCGCCCTTTTACTTACCCATCATACGTAGTATAGAGTAAGTCTAGTGTTCGATTTAAAAATAGAAAAAATTAGACGTTTCAAAATTTACAAGGATTTACACGTTTCAGACACTGGAGATTCCGAAAAACATATTTTTAGAAAAAGCAATTTGCCGTCCGTCTGTCTGTGTGTCTATAAACGCTCTATCTCCCAAACAAATTGAGATAGAGACTTGACATTTGGTATGTACTTAGTATGTAATACTGAGTAGAAGCCTATTGAATTTCAGTAACCTCGATTATCCGGAACCATGTTTATCGGTCTCTCGAAATATTCGTACTGATAAAAAAGGTATACAAAAATTTTCGAAATTGTTTATTTTAAGAAGTGGATATAAAATACAATAAAAAAACATAAATTTTGCATAAAGAATGAAGTCGATCGGATAATGAGTTGTCGAGATATTTGTAATCCTATTTTCCCCGCTCTTCGATTTTTCATGACCCTGTATTTCATTCAAATTTCAATTCAAAGATATATTTTAATTGGAAATGAGACTTTTAATCCGACGCAGTAAACTGTTATTAATTACGATTATCATTTTTGGAGTTATCAGTATGTTTCTTTTACGCAATTCAGTAATAGAGCATTTAAAGTTCAGGACGTCATCAAGCCACTATGTTATTCGAATTTCAATGCATTATTTTATAAGTCGTTTACACATGTTTTATTTTCATATTTTATATTATACATATCCATGATAGGTAAGTATTATGGTGGCCCCGAACGAGTAGTTCCATTCGTGGTTTTCCCTTCAATTTCCCTACTATTTTTCTTTTCTCTCTCAAGCTATGATCTCACCATTTTAGTCATTTTATGTCCCTCATGATGGTTATAAAATGCCAGCCGAAACTGTTGGAATAACTTTTAACTAAGTTTTAACGTTTCCAATTTTACACTGTTTATCAAAGTACAAGTAGAATTATGTACTGTTTATATTTTTAATTTGTACATTAATCAACGGTGTATACGTCTAACTTTATTACTTCTTAAGTAAATTTATATTTAACATTTAACAAGAACGTAAAATAATGCGCCAAGCATACATTATGAAACACTTTCCAACACATTCAGAAAACTATAACGAAACTTCACCGTTAAATAAAATGAAAGAAATAAGTGTACATTATAGGAAACATAACACATTTAAAAGTTCAGTTTTAGAAATTAGCATCCATAGTCAAAAATGTAGAGGATATATTTTGTGCAGCCCTGTATATCGTGCGTACCATGTTATACTATTGAGTTCTTGGTCGTGGTAAAGTGGATTTGATACGATGAGTATTTCGATGACTAAAATCATCATTACCTTCCAAGAAATCTAGAAATTCAGAAGAAATAAGAATAGGCACATTTGGAAGAACAGGCAGACATAAATAGATGAAGGTATTTTAATAATTTATCCCAGGTTCTATAGATATTGCACAAGTACAGGAAAACGTTGGCTGCCCACGGCAGAGCAGGGCACCCGGGCCCGTAACACAATTCGTGAGAAAACTACATGTTGATGGGTTGATGGTCAGAGATAGAATTGATTGTTTCTCGTATCATGACATAAAGTCGAATGAAATTACATTTCGCCAAAAGGTTACAATATGGCGATCATTTCTCCAAACAGAGCATAAAGACAAGTAAAAAATTAGAGAACAGAGCCAATTTTGGCCTAATGAATTTTTCGGTGATAGCCAACATGTATGAGAAAGAAAACCGCACAAATGGGGCTCGAAAGAGTTTTCGCATTCTTGAACCCGCGAACCTTAGAATTTGTTATGACTTCGATATGTACGTTAGATATTTTTGGACCAGAGTTATTCAGATGCGCTTGGGAATCATTGTAATTAAAAAGGGTGTGTATGAAGAAATCAGTTAGCAACAGAACTGTGTGACCAAATAAGGAGATGGCAGATGGGCATCTTCTGCAAGTTATTTGAAAGGATACATGTAATGGTTTTCATTTACATTATCAGCACAGTACAGAAATATTTTTAGTGTAACTGAATTAAAAGGATATTAGAATAAACGGAATTAAATTTGTTGCATTGAATTTAACAAAAGGGTGGGAAAGGAAAATGAAAAAGTATTTTGTAGAACAGTGAGCGTTAAAATAATGAAAAAGGGAACAAATTTGGAAAAGGGAATTAAATGAGAGGGAAAAAATTACTAAAATTGAATAATATATGATGCGACATCATACATGTCAAACTATCGAATGTGGAAAATGTATTTTTCATTACTTTTAAAAATTAGCCGATTGTCATCAGTAAATTTTATTAGAATTATTTGCCTAGTATGTGTACTTATAAAATATCTGTAAAAGACAGGGGTGCCAGTTTAGCCTTGTTATTTATTCAGAGATGCCGAATTCATACCGGAAATTTTCTGAGAAATTCTTCTACTTCAAGTAATCCTGAAATGTCTATCATTAAAAAAGCAAAAATTTCTGCTTAACTTTTCTGCTATGAATTGAGAATTTCTGAATAAAAAGTGAGACCAAACTCGCAACCCTGGTGAAGAATACTAGTAAAATTTAGTGGTGACTATTGGCCAATTTTTAAAAGTAATAAAAAATGCATTTTTCACATTCGATAGTTTGACATTTTAGCGACGATATGATCTTTTGATTTGGATATACACTGCATAGCATGATAAAAATTAGTTAGAAAATTCACTTTTAGCAAAATTTTCGCCAATCGATGGAAATGCACTCGAAATCTTTTGAATCCCTGAATATTATTCAAATATTTTTGTACACACCCCATATTAAGCTAAAATTTAATTCAGGTACAAAATGCATAAGGCAACTTGAAACAAACTTCCAGCAATTACTAACCATAAACGACAATGTACCTGGTTCTTTGAGTAGCCCTGTATTTGAATTTATTTATTTTCCACGAACTTCTATAAGTCTACTAACAATAGTTCATCAGTAAAATGCGTACCACATTTAAAAACTACGCTAAGCAATTCACTTCCATAGTCTGTAATACTTACGAATTCCATTGTGTAGTCCCGTATATATGATCAACAAAATTTATAAACACCACGTACCATGAAAAGTTTTAGTTAAACTTAAAAACGCAAACATAAGTTGAAAACACACTTATCACACATAGACTGTAATTATCACAAGAAACTGTAACCCATATCTTTTGTGTGTCCCTGTAAATGAACGATAAACGGAATGAACACCATACTTTTAAGCGAGCAATTTTTAATGCACCTCAGTTATGCATAACATTTTCATTATGTCTGAAATAGTGAAACATCATGATATTACACTGTAAGCGATTTTTTCCCGTAGAACAATATGTAACAGAATTTTGCTTGACCCTGTAAATGAATAATAAATGCTTTGCACTCCATATTCTACAAAAAGCATGTTTTAGTGCGTTTCATAATTGTATATCAATTTTATCATGTTTCAAATGGCGTAACATCATCAAAATGCACTTCAAACGATTTTTCCCATTGACTGTAATGTAATAGAATACTTTTGACTGTCCCTGTAAAAGAAATGTAAGTGCTACACATTTCATTTGCAATAGGGATCATCTATAGTAAACGAAAACAACATACAAAAATTTCAGGGCAAGCCGAGTTTATTTACGCGGGATAGAGCAGGGAGAGACAGCAGACGTAGACGGAGAGACGGCCAGACAAATTGAAGTAATAAACACTTTTCAAACTTGGTTGGAAAGTGTCTTTAAAAAAGAGTAATTGAAGCCTTTTCTTTTAATTTCAGGATTTGAAAAAAAAAATCATTCTGTAATTAAATAAAGGGAAACATCTATTTAAAAATTGTGGTAATATTATACTCAGTATAGTACTTTTTCTACACTGGAAATGAAATTGAACTATTCAAGAGTTACCGTATATACTCGCATATAAGCCGAACCCCAAATTATAGATGAAAACAGGTTTAATACCAGTAATTTGTAGTGGTTTTCTACGCCTTCAATAAATTAGAATTAAATTAGATTAAATAAAGCATTGAAAACCATTCTGAATTATTGGTATTAAACCTGTACGCGAGTATATACGATATTCAAATTATTAAATTTTCTATAAACCTCGTTCAAAACATTAAATTTTCAATAAAATGTAAATATTTAAATATAATTAGGGAATTTTTATATATTTGAATAAATGTTTACTTCAATGATTCTAAAACCTTTGGAAATTATTTTTACTTCAAGCGCCTTTAATTAAGTTAATTACAATTATAATTATTTATCACACTATGAAGTCTAATGACTTTATTTTAATTCGATTTATTTTATATTGCACAACTTTCAAGCAAAAACTTAATTAATAGCTAAAAATCTAATTACTCTAAATCTAGAACGAGTTCAATTTTAATTATATACTTAATTACTAAGTAATTTCTTTTTCATTTAAGCTTAATATACAATAAATATTTAAACGTAAGTTCCAACTAATTGATTACAAAGTTGCCATAAGCGACTATTTTTGATTTCGACTATTGCTTTCAAAAAATTATTATCTTCATATACTTCTAACTATTATTTTTTAACGAAGATAATTGTTTTGAAATGTTGGTACAGAAAATAATAAAAAATAGTCGCCCGTTGCAATCCTATGATTAATATATTTTTTAATGTGAATTGTAGATTTCTTGGAACTTTTTATATTTTGCAAGAATATTAAAATTTGCATACGTATAGGAAAATTTGTACTAAATAGGGGTGGCTATAGATCAGAGGTTCTCAAACGTTCTGCCGTGGCACTCTGGTGTGTCATGAGTGGACACAAGACGTACCATGAAAAAGTTAAATGATTAAATATTTAGATTTTGGTTACTATTAAAAAATGTATTTTTTTTTATCATAAAGTTAAACAAGTTGGTAAGTGTAATCAAAAGATCGCGCAAAAGGTTTTGTTTAATATTCCTTTCAAACACTTTATTCTTTAATTAACAAATCCAAAATAATTATCCTTATCGTTTATCAGTAAGAGCATAGATGGCAGCACCATTGAATTTAATCATAAAATGATAACAAGAGGAAGCAATTTTTTTTAATCAAATTAAAAATATCCACGAACTACTTTTCAGAAAAATGTAACAGCATATGTTTGTATGCCTGAAAAGTATAATTAATTACATTTTTTAATTTTAGCTTTAAAAGAAAACGGAACCCTTAACATGGCAAATACCAAAGTTCTTTTAATTAAATCCATCGGACATTGAAATGAGAAAATCGAAAATGTCAACTTCCGTCGGCGAGAATCGAACCTGAAATCTTTGGGTAAGGAGGAAAACGTTAATACCACTCTACCATCCCTCGCAAAAACAAGTGAAAGTAAGGTTCTGATTTAAAATCAAAGCCAACAGCAGAAATGGTCGGATGTCATTAAATTAATTCATTTAGTTAACACGTTCACTGCCGGGTTAAAATTACCGGAATTTTATTTTATTTAGAAAGTTCGAATTCATACCATAAAAAACTATTAGCAATATTTACTTTATTTAATTACAAACATTTCGTGATTACATAAAATAAAAATTCTTCTTTCGAAATTTTCGGTACGAATTCGTATTTTTAGATTGAAAAACCGCGAGTATACTCATGGTTTGCAGCGAATGGGTTAAAATAGTATGAGCATTTTTCTAAATTTGTTATTCGTGGTGTGACTGGATGTATTCGGCTATAAGTATGCAAAATTTCCAGAAGAAAAAAACCCTAAAAAATAAATTAAAGTAAGGAAAAACACTTGCTGTGTTTTGAACGTCGCATTTGAATGAAGTAAGAGTTTCTGGAGCGAGATAATAAAAAAAAATAATAAAATATGCAGCTTTCCCAAATGGTCTCTTTTGTAATACCGCTTTTTTTCATACAAAAATCTTATTTGTAGATTTTTCTTACAATTTTTTTAGAATTTTATCCCGAAAGTTATATTTATTGCAAATGCTGTATAAACATACCACGTTGATTTGAAATATTGGTATTAGAACAACACACCATTTGGGAGCCACGAATTTGGCTAAAATCATCAATTACATCTGTCCAAAATTCAACTTTATAAAATCGATTGAAAATTTCTTGGAAAATCCTGAAAACATCATAGTTTTATTTAGCTACATTACATTTGTTATAAAATTACATAAAATAATGTTTTTTTAAGATTAATTAAATATCGATTGTCTTATAACAACATTGATAAGTACAACAAGTTTCAATATTTTATGCATACTTTATTCCTTTTATTCTCTCGGAAAAAGATATTTCTTTACTTTAATACACTGCTATTTAATAATTCACTTTATTTTTATATATTTTGATTTAGAATACAATTGTCGAGTTCTTTTTAGAGCTATTTATTCTTAATTTTATAAAACTATCGTAGTATGAGTAATTGAGCTTATATCGTTAGAAATATGTTGCTTCTGGTAAAAGTCGTTGACTATGCACTCACGATGACAAAGAGATCTTCAAATTCTCGTTCTGTGTTTCCTCTTTTCTAAATTTGTCAACACTGTATAAACTTTTGTAAAAAGGAAAAAAGATAGGAAATGTTCCGATAATCTCTCAAGAATTGAAAAACAAACTGCTTCCACAATTTTACGGACGAATTATACTCAAAACAAATTATTTTATTTATTGAAATATGAAACAGATATTTTATGAGATTTTAAAAAACGTTGAAAACTTGCAAGTAAAAGTTACATTTGTTCAAAAATCTTCAGAATTGAAGTGAATTATTGTTAAGAATTGTTAGAGTGTATTTTTCAAATTTCATCAAGTATTTGTGTTTGAAAAGTAATGTTGTTTCAAATTAAGCTTGGAGATTTAATTATTAATTAAGAAACGGCTAATATTCGTTATAAATGGTAACGGGAGTTCTTGTGTTTTTAATGCGAATTGCGAATATTATGTTTATAACCAGAATTTTTACCAGAATTCTTATTTAGTAACATGTAAATTAATTATGGGTGGCTCTGGGTTTCAATTATGAAGTAAAACGTACCCTTTTGTAGCCAACTATTCATTGGCTGAAGCTGCTATTACTCAATCAGGGTTCGTACGGGTGCACGCTTTTGGGTACCACTATTTTCATAAGGAAAATTTCGCTTTATTTAGTTATAGAATCATCTAATGAGCCCCTGCATATGGGGGAATATTCTGGGGGTGGGGGGCAAAATTTTATATGTTGGGAAGCCTCGATTATCTGCCTCCATTTGGCTTTCAAACACAGAATCATACAATTAAGGCGAAATTTATTTTTGGGAAATACTGATATTCAAAAGTAAGCATCCATACGAACCCTGAGAATGAACAGGGTGTTTCACGAAGGGTCCTAACTTTGAAAATAAATGACTCGGAAACGGTGATAGATAAAAGCATGAAACTAGTGGTATGTTTATTAAAGAAACCCATAAAAATCTGATACAGAAACCTCAAAATTGTAATAAGAAATTGCGCTGATAGATGGCGCCGCAGGTTTCATAACCATAAGTAGGTTGTATCACATCAAAAGCGATTCAAAATGTACACCTTTCACGCAACACACATGTCGCAAACGTAGAATGACATTGTCAGTGACTCTCTGTAGTATGCCGCCGGAAATCAACAGACAAGCTTGACAAATAGCCTCCTCCACCTCGTCGAGTGTTAAAAGATTGTTGCGGTAAACAATGTTCTTCAGTGTCACTTCCAGAATTTCTTTCACTATGCGCTAATAGAGATCACGTTTCAACGGCGAAATCTTCGACGACCGAACGTTCTTGCCATCTGAGCTCTTTTTATAGGGATCCGTAATGTTGCCAGCAATGCCATCTATCGGCGCTATTTTTAACTAATATTTTGAGGTGAATCTGTATCAGATTCTTGCGGGTTTTTTTTTAATAAACATACTATTGGTTTAATGCTTCTATCGATCACCGTTTCCGAGTTATTTATTTTCAAAGTTAGGGGTACTTCGTGCAACACCCTGTATTAACCCCTCCAGGAGGGGCGCCATTTAACGACATTTAAATGTTTAATACCAGTAATCCCGTATAGTATTTTTCGCTATATTTAATCCAAGAGCTTTACGATTAGACAAGGAAAAGGGTACGCCTAAAATATCCTGGTATCGAAAACTAAAACCCATACGCAGCCTACGTCGAATGAGTACGTGACACCCTTTCTGAATGTGTTAACACTTTACCGTCTGGCGACCCCACAGTGGTGTCGTACGTAAAATAACTTAATTATAATCCTTAAATGCTACATTGGCACCAGAATTTTGGAATGAAAACTTCCCTTTTACCAAGCACATGAATAAAAGATTTTACTTATGTTCGAATAAATTTGTTTCTAAATTCTGGTGTCGGTTAATCATTTCAACATTTTACGAACAGAAGTATTTTTACGAGACATGCTGATGGCAAAGTGTTAAGATACGAAAGTTATTTCGAAACTAATCTAAAGATTGGCTTAACTTTTTTTTTATATATTGACATATGTTGGTCGAATCCGACATGTTTGTAGAGCAACGATTTCTCAAAACAAGGGTGTTACTCAATATAGTCCCCATCATAAATTATGCATGGTTATATATGAGTCGGTCATTTCAAAAACCATATAAGTTAAGTTTTTTCCAAATATACTTTTTTTTGTCGCCAATGCTTCCCTAAAAGTAGAACCAGGATCTGAGTAATAACCACATAAGTCAGTGTATTCCTTCCACTTCAAACAATACCTTCTAATTTTCGTTCATTACTTAAAAGACATAAAGTCAGTGACTTGAGTGATTTTTACAAGCAATACCAGAATACATGTGGATGCCATATTATATTATCATATTACCATTTGCATGCCATTCCATATTAAAACATAAAAATGTTCCTATATAAGTGCTATCTTCATTAATTTTGATTAAAACAAGTTGGAAATTGCACGTCAAACGTGACAAACGAGGTGCGTTCGTACTATATATAGTTATATAAATATTCAGATCTTGATGATTTTTAATTCTGTGAAATGAATTCTATCGTCTGCAGATTAATTTCTCTCATAAAATAAGTATCTCGGTCGCTTGACGATTTAACCTTGGAAGCTCCTATAACAGAAAAGCGCCGATTTTTTTAAAATTCAAATTTCTTAATAAATATTTTTATTAATATCGTCTAAAGTTTTGATTCGATTTTCATAAAATTTGAAATGTCTCGACAAAATTCTGTAAATATAATATATCTTAAATTTCAAACTATTCGTTTGGGTAGTTTTTGCGTTGTTATATGCGGACGGACAGACAGACGGACGGACCAGACGACGACAATAGGTGCTACGTATTTATATAATTACGAACGCACCTAAGAATGTTTAATATGTCTGTTTTGTTCAAAATAAATATCACCTAATCTTGTTTCTTGCTAAAACAACATAAGTCAGGAACAGTTTTTCTGTTATTCTTTTTTTTTATTCATAAATTAAAAAAGTATTCGATACTTACAAACTTTGAAGTCCAAACTCTATAATCAGGCCAAAAAATACCCATAAAAATTCGTTTACATGTGAATAGTACAGTTTTTTTAAATTTCTTGAAAAGTTCTAATTCTGTGACTTAAGTGTTTTTGAAATGACCGATTCACGTATGGAGTGTATCTCCAAGAACAAGATTGTAATGGTGGACAAGACCCACTCCATATATTTAGCCTCCTTCCTTTGCATGAATGCTGCATTATTTCTGCTTTTGCCTCGATTGTATGTCTATTGTTCTCAGCGCCATCTATTGCTTGTAATTCGAACTAAAACACAGTAAAACACACACAGTAAAAACACAGTAAAACAACACAGTAAAAAAACTCCTGACATCTTACGCAACCCTCCTGCAAGAAATTTTTAGTATCTGTCAGCGTTTGAAAGTTATCATATAATTTATTTCTATTGTCAACATCCTTTTTTCGAAGCAAATACAAAACGTCGAACGATAAATGAGATACCATATAAAAGGATTTTGAACTGATTCCTGACATAGTACACTTACATTTCGTTAAAAAATGTTTTTTGATTAAACATTCCAGTTAATAAAAAATAAATCGGCATTGCTTTCATAAATGAAATGAAAGTTTTTTCTTTAATCAATGTTGCCACAAAAATAAAATACCGCATTATATCGTTCTCAATAATGTTT